>JAPZEB010000016.1:9779720-9791254 GCA_029783705.1 Chaetodon striatus
TATATATATATATATATATATATATATGTATTGCGACTGGATTATCCCAACCCTCCCAATACTCTGATGGAAAAAAAGCGTTATGTAACATTGTTCCTGTGGGCTACAGCAACAATAAACCCCCGAGCTTGCCTGAGAAGGACGAGATGCACAAACCCACTATTTTTCTAATATCCCATGGAGAGAGACTCTTACTGCAGCCTGTTCTATTTTGTCCTGAAAGTGTTGGTGCGCAACCTCATTCTGTGGACAGTAAACGAGGTGCAAGCTTCTATCTATGTCACCGGTAATGAGGAAATACAGTGAGTCCTGGATGGATCAGTGAGTGACAACAACCCTACCTACATTTTAGAATACTGTTTGCAGTGGAAACGCTGGGGTCTAGGTACCATGCCTGAAGGGTTACTTTTGGCTCCAAAGGTACCATACTGAAAGTGTTGGGTGGAAATGGGGCTTTAGAGACAGACAACCATTCATGCTCACATTCAAACCTACAGGCAAATTAGAGTCATCAATTAACCTGCATGTCTTTGGACTGTGAGAGGGAGCCAGAGTACCCAGAGAAAACTCACGCTGACATGGGCTCCCCCACCCCACTGTTCGTACTCCCTACCCCAGGTTTGGACTAGGAACCCTTCTCATGTCATGATATCAATATAATACCTATCTATTGCCTAACCCTATTTTAAGGAGGGGATCTAAATATGTTCCACCAGTAAAATCTTATAAGGCTACATTTCCTTTCGTGGAGCATTTTAAGTTTAACGTGGAGAAGTGATAGTAAAATCAACACTGATTTTATTTGCCATAGCAGGAAAAGCACAGGTGTAATGTTCAGTTCTGCTGCGTGTCCCTTAAAGGTTAGGGTTGGTTAGTTTACACTTGCTTACTGTAACAATAGGAAATGCAGCCTTGATCATTGTTATTAATTACATGTGTGCTGTGAAAAAGGAATAATGCACCTCCTTCAGGTCAGATGACAAAACTAGTATCCTGAAATAAGAGGTTAACTGTTTCTGTGTGCTCTTTTTTTGTATAAATTGAACTATTTCCTGTTTTCTTTTTTTGCACAATAGCTTGTGTCAGTCATCATACAAGAATAATGCTAATTTGTGTGATTTTATACAGCTGTTTCATGACTGCTATTTCCATGTGCTTGACACTGGGTCATACCGTCTGTGTGATAGTTGTTAATACTGGTTTGAAAAACTGAGGTCTCCTCATAAAATGTCCGACTTTTGTTTGGGAGTTCACCTGAGGTGAGAATTTATGCAGTATATGCCTTTTTCACAGAGGACATTTTGACATGCCACAGTAGGAAAAGCTCGGTACATAAATAAATAAATAAATAAAATGTCTGAATTCCATTTAGCTGCTGGAGTTTGAGCATCCTGCAACTGTGCATGCTGGGACACAACTCATCGCTAATGTTATTAGCAACACCTGTGCTTTGCCTGCTACAACAAGTCATAGTATCTGCTGCGGAAAAAGTCCGTTAGATCTGGAGTGTGACCACGGGCAATTATAACGTTGTCCATTCACTTCATTCATGTTCCAAACACTTCTAATGTGAGTATCTGGAGCATACTGAGCATGCAGACAGACAGTGGAGATGTGGATTATGCTGCAGGAGTGGTTTGGGAAGTTTCCGAGGACATGTTGCTTTTTTGCTATAAAACTGGGTCAGCAGTGGAATCCATTGTAACTCATGTGAATCCAAGCTGACTACATCTGCTGTCCTTTGTGAATGAGTAAACTGCAAACTTTTCAGAGGCGGTGATGGTTTGATGTTGAGAATACAGCAGTTTGGTTGAGTATTCTTTTAAGAAGATCAACATCTGTACAGTGTTGCATATACTGTATGTACATCAATACGAGATAGTGGAGAGTAAACTGTTCTATTTTTTTTACACTGGCTAAGTATTTGAATGTGCTGCATCAATTAATTGTAAGACACACAAGGGAATCTATTTATGACTACAATTTTAAGAGACTCAAAATATTTAAACACATTACTTGTAAAGGTAAACTATAATTACAGTTATAAGATTAAATTGATGGCGGCACTGTGGTGCAGTGGTTAGGATTGTCTCCTCAAACTAAGAGGCTTCATGCTTCAAACCCAGGGTGGGCTTCCCCAAGAACACCAGAGTACCTGGTACTCTGGCTTCCTCCCACAGTCCAAAGACATGCAGGTTAGGTTAACTGATGACTCTAAATTGCCCATAGGTGTGAGTGGTTGTCTGTCTCTATGTGTCAGCCCTGTGATAGTCTGGCCAGAGTGTACCCTGCCTCTCGCCCAATGTCAGCTGCTACAGGCTCCAGCCCTCAACAGGATAAGCAGCTCCAGAAAATGAATGAATGAATGAATGAATGATTCAGTAGATGTCACTATTGAATCAATTGCAGTTGAAAAGTGCTGGTCTGTTTTTAAACATTCATCACAGAACTTACAGCTACAAATGTCCTTTTTATTCATATTAGGATGCATTTTGAAGGATAAAATTAATCACTGTATTTATTAACAGATACATTAAAATATTCACTGAGGGATATATTTCTGAGGTGCCGGTAATTTGCATTTACAGATGGGGAGAAAAGAGAGATGAGTTGAAGAAAAGTTATTTGCAAAATTTAAGATTGGAAAATTGTTACTATTTTATCTTTTTTCCCCACACGGAGGACATACTGTAATTATAGCTCATTTTCAGGTGTGTGTGGTCACGTGGTTTGTCTCGTGTGGTCATGTGCTTTAAAGAAATGTTGTATTTTATTGCTCAGAGATTTTAAACAACACATTAGTAACAGTTTGAAGCTTCATATTACAAGGTGGTTTTGTCCTTGACTTGTTGTTACACCAGTACATCCCCTTAAACAAGGTATTAAAATATTGCGCTACTAGACAAATGCTAATTAATAACTTTTCTGACAAATCTTGGTCACTCTACTTGGACAGCAACTAACTAAGTTTACTTGGGCCTAAGTTTATATCCGTGTTTCTGTGTAGACAAGACAGCAACTTGTTCCGCAAAATTTTCACCAACTTTCCGAGTTGTTGTTCCGACTTGAGGGGGCGTTCAGGCGAACCTTTTAGTTGGAAACTCATATTCTCGATCATACCGGCAACACGTAAATGCATGGCAAGTCACAACGAGACAGATGACTGGTGGCTTTGGATGGACAATACATGCATATGTATAGGTTGGATAAAAAAGAGATGTAAGTGATTTGCATGTGTAGACACGTAGTGTAATGTAATGTAGTGTGTGCTTGCCCAGGGGTGGTCTGGGGACACTTGTAAAACCACTTGGCAAGACCTGACTTTTTTATTTTAGTGTAAAATGCATACTGTTATAGTTCTGGTTGGTGCTAGTTAGGATGCTTATGTTGCCTGTGAGCATGCAAACAAGGATATGAAGAATGAATAAATATCCTGCTGTATGAAGGACAGGTCAGAAGGTCAGACTTGCCCCACACTTCCAGTGCAGACACTCCAAATTCTCTTGTGTAACACATACATGATTCAGACTCGGCCCAGGTCAGGACTGTACTTGATTCAGTTCAGAGAAAGAGTTGGTAATGACTAGTGTGAGCTCAGTGCAGCAGGGCAAACAGTTGGGCTTCCACTAATGTTGCACAGAGCTCCATTTGTACCTATAATTGTCCCGGTTTGGGGCAACCCTTGAGCTAATGAGCAGCTGTCCACCGAGAGACAGTCCCTGTGGGGAAATGAGAAACTGAACCGACACTGTCACCGGACTGAACTTCCTGACACGTCCTCCATCCATCATCTTCTGTACAGCTGCCTAAAGGTGCCTTGAATTGGTCTTTCAGCAGATTTTTCTCAGGAGGACAGCATTGCAATTTCTAATGCTGCTGTTACTGTAATGTGCAGAGGAAGAGTATGATATCCTGCTTTAGTTTATGTGAATATGTTCTGTGACTGTTCACCTGTTGTTGCCCTATGTATTCCAACACCCTGGGACAGGGGATATGGCTCTTAAGGAACTTAATAACACCCAAATTGCTGAAGCATCACCTGATAATCCTGCTTGTGTCGCTGTGAAAGACTTCTCTGTGCTAATGTGGGCTTCCCAGGCCAATTCCTGACTGATGGCATCAGTAAAATCACAATTTCTTACAGTAAAAACTTGATAATATCAGGGGAATATTGTTGCTTTAAAAAAGTCACTATTGCTTGCACTCTTTGGAGAAAATACAGCAGCCTCTTTTGCCTGTCACAAAAAATCTAAAATAGGATGATACACCAGACACCATTATAGCTATGATCGTAAGAACTGATAAGACAAACAGTTTTGTTGTTGTATTCGGGGACAGATGTGCCCTGGTTAAGTTTAGTTTTGGGCTGCAGGCAGGTAAGTGGTAGGTTCAGGGAAGAAGCTGCACAAATTCCACGTATTCCGGGTGGCAATTGACCTGCACTGACTTTGAGATGGCAGTTTGGTGACGAGAGCGCTGCCGAGCTGTGTGGGGTCAGCAGCAACCTTGCCAGCTCTCCTCCTCTTTGATTGATGGTAGTCTACAGCAAGCACTTCCCTACAACTCTGTCGTCTTGCATACTGTCTCTCATGACAGGAAGTTGGTCACCTTTACAAACAGGTGTTTTGAGGGGAAGCTTAGCTGAGTTAAGATACTATGGAGCAATTTATGTTGAAGGTGGAGCTCAATCTAGGAGTCAAGCTGTTTATGTTATTGACCAAGTGCTGTGCCCTGTAAGCAAAATATAGCAGACAAAGAAGGTGGTTGAAATGATTTCTGGGTTGCCGTTTGGACTTTGAGTCGTAGACCTTTTCCAGGCTGCTTGCTAACTGTGAGTTGGGGCCTACATAAAAAAATGGCAAACAGTTAAGTATTACTTTCAACTTTAAAATAACATTGGAATTTCATCATTATGTCTCTGTCTTGCCTCATCTTACTCACACACACCACTCTGCAATAAAACAGTTCTGTCTGGAGTGAATGCAGTATGGTATTTCTTAGACTTTATTTTACTCCATTGTTATTCTGCACCAGGACATATGCATGTTTCCTGTGTGCACAGGGTTTGCGAGAGCTACAAGCAGTATAACTCTGAGACTGAAACAGCAGGCAAAGCAAATCAATGTTAATCAGCTTCATTCCCTATTTAATTTATGTCTACAAATCGTATCAAATCAGTTCCAAGTGTAACATAGTGCTACACCCTTTGTCTTACAAACGCACAGCAAAAGTGGTCAAGTGTAAGGCTTATTGTGTTGCTAACGTGAGACTTGTATCACTTGTCACAGTGTCAGATCATCCATTGGCTGATGTAACCTTTCCATCGATTGCCCAAGGTTGTGCTCTCTATGCAGGAGAGCTGCATTACTAAGGTGCTCTTGACCTTTTGTGGATGTGTCATGACTTGTGAACGTTTCATTAGCCAAGCCTCCCAATCCCCCTGATGTCACCTGTTGATTGACTACTGGCTTGATTTCTGCTCTTTACCAGGTCTAGCGATTGGCTATCAGCGAGCGCAAAAAAAAAAAAAAAAAAGTGTCACACACATCACACTAGGGCTGCAGCTATTGATTCTTTTAGTAATCAATAGATTATTCTGGCGATTAATCGAGTAATCGTGT
The DNA here is from genome assembly GCA_029783705.1 of Chaetodon striatus. NCBI lineage: Eukaryota > Metazoa > Chordata > Actinopteri > Chaetodontiformes > Chaetodontidae > Chaetodon > Chaetodon striatus. The sequence continues at coordinate 9,785,342 of JAPZEB010000016.1, forward strand.
AAGGATGCTGCATGTTTTCATTAAATTACTTTAGCTTTCTTTAAGGGCAATGGTAATATATAAAAGAGAAAATAATAAAAGTGAGAGAGATGAGCAACAGATTTGTTTCCTTTTTGGAAATTCAACATTTTCATTGCTTTAATTGTGTGCAGTGTGCACTTAAACAGTTGTGACAGATCAAATGATGCATCTATTGTCTGTAAACTCACTCGCTTGCTCAGTTGAACATGGAACCCTCTGCACAAAGCTGTCAGAGTACAACTCTGCAACTTACGAGTATAATAATTTTTTAAAATTGTTATTTATTATAACGCCTTCATAATTATCATACTTTAAGTTCCTACGACTGGCTAGTTTAGACTCATTCACTGTGGTCAAGGGATGTGTTACGCCTGCTGACCCTACTGACTGCAACCCAAATTAATATATCTGCTGTGCTTGATTCGCGCATTTAGGCTCCATTTTCTACTCTGTGTGTGTAACTGAGAGTGATTGAGGGGGTGCATGTGTGTGACTGGCATAATAACATGAATGAAGCTAAAGCTTTAACCAACTGACTACAGCATTTTAATCACTGTGTGTTGCTATTTTCTATACCAAACTTGGCTGATAAGCATGATGCATCGCCATGTTAGCCACCGCATTAATTTCTGTTATTAATCAGCCATTATAAAGCCATAATACACATACGTTTTTTACATGCATTATGAATCTCAGCTCGCAATCGCGGATTAAGGTTAAATGCAATTAAACGTGACGTTGACATTACCTTGTTGTGTCAGGTCCGCTCGGCGAACTCTGCTTAACGGTTGCAGCATTGAGGACGTGCTATTGTGGTATGCTAACTCTGTTTTGCAATACACACAGAACTTTTTTCTTTTTGTTTTAACTTGTAATGATCCCTAACTCTTGACACTTTCAGTCCTTTTCTTTGGTGTGTCTCCTCTGTTTGTCCCGCACTGTTTTTCTATCCTTCTTCCTCCATTGTTTTGCAATCTGCGCTTCACATGCACGTTACAGCTTTGTAAAATAATTTGCTTTGACGCTTTTTAGTAATCGAATAATTCGAGTCACTCAAGGAATTGTTTCAGTCCATCATACCCTCCCGACATGTTTTGCACACAATGACGAACATTTACTATATATATATACGAAGAAGAGATGCACAGTCAATCAGCTGGTGGCTGGAATGTGACGATTTTCAGCTTGTTCGGCCATGACCTGTTTGCCACTTAGTCTGGTTAGCTTTGTTACCAAGAAGCATCCATTTTATAAGTTTGGTAGTTAATGCCGCGACAGCAAAACATTTTAACGCCAGTAACTGAAAGGAAAATAAAACGATAGTCAATCAGATGCAATCTGTTTACACCCCTACCATCCTGAGAAATGGTTTTAAACAAGGTTTTCTGATCATTTTGCTTTCACTCAGATTTTTGTGGATGCCTAATGAGACACTCGACTTTAATTTCATGTATGCATTTTTACTATTTCAAGCCAAGGTTCCAGTGGCATTAAAGAAAAGCTCCAGAATCGTCAGAAAACAAGTGCAACCTGTGCATCTCTTATACAGACAGTGCAGAGCTCTCTGTGCTTTCACAACATCCACATAACTGCATGCTTATATATAGGATGTCCTTTTACATAAGTACATGCTGTGTGGGTGAATACATTATGTTGGCTGCACCTTTTTATACACGTTAACAATTGTATTCGGAATTCTGTCACAAATTAATTTGGGTTTAGGGTGAAAGCTCACACACGTTAATAGCGTTCAATCATTATATTATTGCTTACAGTCTGACTGAATGTGTAATAGCAGACAAAGTGACACTGAAGGCATGATATTGAAACGCCAGTGAAACCCACTGAGGATAAACAAAATGGGATTCCACTATTTAAGCCTTATTTGGCTCAGTATTAGATTGGGCGAAAATACATCGCTGGAATTCTGCCAAGTATGCAATATAAATAAAAGTTGAGTGGGTGAAGCTCTGCTCAGTGCTTTGTATCTGATATTCACTTTGGTTCACATAGAAGTAAGGTGATATTTATGAGTCATGGTATTATTCTGGGAGACTAGAATTATTTGGAACGTTCTCTTGCTCATACCCGTTTCAAGAGGCGCAGTTCCGTGACTCCACGGCTCTTTAGTACCTCTTGTGATCACTGCTGGATTATAGGACAAAGCAGATTTGCATATTTTCCTTGTTCCATGCGTTCATTTGTCCATTTTCAATGTGCCACACTCCAGTGTACAGTGTGCTCTGATTTTATTCTGAACTCTTCTGAATATTTGTTGATGTAAAATGCAACAGAATGAGAGGACGGAGTAAAAAGGATGGAGACAGAGAGGGAGGAAAGAAGAGATGGGGGCGTTTACTCACCCCTGTGATGCTATCATTAGCTCTCTTTAGATGACAGAGCTAAGATCACGCTGGCCTTGCCTAAGGTAAGAGAGATGAGAGAAACTGGGAGAACGGTTGGCAACGTGCCACGCCAAAGCAACGGTACAAATCCCTTCATGTTGTTCTCTGTTTTTCACAAACAACATGTTCATTCCAACAAAAAATTTCACGCTGACAGCTGAGTTTGGGGGGCAAGCACCAATGTGAACTCGCCTGTCACAAACAATTATATTGGAGTGAAGTTCCCCTGTCCTCAGAGGTCACATCTCCTGAGGCTCTCAGACTGAAAGTGATGGAGAACAGTGACAAAATCATTCAAAAACCCAAGTCCCCAAGCTTTGACATCAGCTTCATGGTGGCCTAACCCCAGCTATGCAGCCCCCAGCGCAACTATATGTTAGTTGCAAGTCTGAAACTTTAAGTCATGCAATGAGGTCGCATGTACGTGTAGTCGTGCTTACGAGATGAATTCAAACATTCCTCACATAAAGCATTCAATACACTTGAAGCCCTCCAAGGATTCAAAATATTTACATAACTGCAGGCTTCTATGTATAGAATTTGTGTTCTCATGACTTCAGTGGGAAGTGTAGGAATGTCTGCTGAAGTGGCAGCTTCTCTTTGACTAATCACAACTGGGACTGGCTAAACATGTGAGAGGATGGTGGGTAATCCATTACATACAATGCCATCAATTCTTTTTCAAGCCTTAGAGTTCCTTGGCATAATAAGTGTCCTACAAAAGGATCCTAAAGGAATGGGTCAGGACTGTGATTGATTCTAATTGGACTGGTATTTTGGAGACAGTCATCTTAAATTTTTCTAACGGATCCCTGAAGAACTTCCTCTCCCGGACACTATAGAATCTTCTTAGCCAACACAGTGAGAGTCATGATAGCTCTAGTGATATTGACATCCTAAAGACATTGTCAGTTATGTGGCAAATTAAACAAAGTTTTGCTGGAGGACTGCGCACATCTACTCCAATTAGATAACCAGAGTCTGTGTTGCTGTCACTTATTAGTCTCCACTCCAGAGTTTCCCTCCATCTCTTGGAGCCATTAAGGGCTGCTTGATGCACGCTGACCCCTCATATGAGCTCACAGGTGAGAAGGGAGTGACAAAGGAAAAGTGTTTTCCAGCCCAGTTATTTTCTCATTCATTTGCACTTTGAGAAGTCACAGTTGACCAAGCATTGTTAACAGTGGCTTAATGAGATGGGATTACTTATACGCCTTGCCAGAAAATGTTTACATGCTGTGTAATCTGAGCCAAGTTGCACTGTGCAAGGAATTCCCAAACCCAGTGACATAATCATATGGGCTGTTTAAACAGTACAGTTGTTTTTGGTCATTAGCTTACATAATTCATGTATTCTAGGCATCAGCAAATCAGGATGAGCCAATGTAATACTATGAGGGCCACCTCTATAGAAGGCAGTGTTCACACCATTCCTTGTCCACTTTTCTTCAGCAACACCAGCCAACAACATAGCTGAGAATGTCTTCATTAGACAGCTGTGGCTGACTTCTGTCTTTTGGCCTTCGCCTTGGTTGCTACTGTCGACCCGCATTAGGAGAGCTTCATCTGCTTTGGCATCAAGCACTCCAGTGTTGGCTTATAGGACCAGCCAGACTGCACCGACTGTCTTGGTGATACTGCACTGTGAGGACAATGAGGCGTAGTTTGTTGGTGATGCTTCGAAGCCCTACTTGTTTGTCCCAGTCTACACAAACTGCTGTCATTTACCACTCTGGAGGATGACTTCTTCTCCACTGAGGTGGTTGTCAAGTTCCTTTTAGTGTCTTGAAGGGGTATCCAACTCTACAAGGGAAGTCCCTGCCCCTCTGGATGGTCTTGTAGTTGTCACCTTCATCTAGCTGGACTGGGCATAGAAGTGCTGCAGTGGACAACAAGATGGTGTAGCATGCTTCCAAACCAGCTATTACTCCTGGTAGCCCAGTTAGCTTAAGTTTAGTCTGGCCTCTAATTGGCTTATTGTCTGATGAGAATACGCCTCTGGGTAAAATGGGCAATATTTCAGGAGATCTGGTGTAGATATCTGGGCCAAGACTTCCTCTTCTATGTGTCAGTCATTTTGGCTAATCTCTTTGAACAGATGTAGGCACATGAATGCAGAAAATTTAAAAAAAAAAAAAAACAGCTTATATAAAGCTAAAGCCAATTGGTTTCAAAATTGCATCTCGCCCAATGTTTTCCACCTCTCCGCACAGACTTTTTATCTTTGTACCTTCATGAGTGGTAAATACTACTTAGACTACAAATGGAAATTCGAACGCTTCTGATCTCTGCATACATATGCAGATATCTGTTTATAGAGATTAGCTAAAATTGTCGTCTCCGTCGAGACAATGAGCTCTTATGTGGCCTATGTCATGGCTCTGGCCGTCTGCAATGTCCAGTATGTTTGATTAGGCATGACTGTCCTCAGATGACAGGACAGAGAGGTTCTTATGGAGGAAGAACAAGCACAGCTGAAGCATCATATTCCCCCGTGCTCCTGCCAATTAGCTCTGCTTGTGCTCCTGCTGATTAGAAGATGCCGAGCATTTCAGTATCCAAAAGAAAGTCTGGCTTCTCAGATGCCACTGCAATCCAAAGTCGCCAGACTGCCCTGCTTCTGACGCTTCCCCTCACTTAACCATTAAGGTCCAAGAGGGGGCCATGGTTAACTTGCTGACTCACAGGGATCCCCCCAGCCAGAGATTGAGAAAGCGTGACTCGATACAGGAGTGGCTGACCCAGTATGTGTGACATCCAGATGGCAGTCCCAGCAATGTGACACTGACTGCATGACTCCACACTCTCCCACCCTCCCAACAGATAAAATGCCCAGCCCGAGGCAGCCACATAGATATATTACATCATAGTTATTGGAGCAGTAATTAACATAGTGTTTCTGTTCTATTAGTGCGCCACTATTATGATTGTGCAATTATGCCTGATGATGGAATTAATCTTGATTCGCTGGTTGGTAGGTCATCATAAAGTGTGGAGAAATGTGGGAGACAGCCTCAGCGAAGAGGCCTGTGCATTTGCTGAGCAGTGGTCTAATGCTGTATTTGGACTGACATCAGCCTACTCAATTATTTAAATGAGACAAGCATGTTAGCAAATTAGGTTCCCAACGCAAAGTGCTCTGGCAAAAAAAAAAAGACAAGTTGAACCCGGTTCAACTTTTGCAGTATTGCAATGCGACTTCATCTGGCAACACTGTTGGCTAGTCAAATACATACAATCACAGATTCCTGTTAGATAACCTCTATTTGGCCTACTTCTGTTGTTGACCTGGTAACTTGTCATATTAGGGGGTTAAACAGACTGGAACATCTAAAACATATTCTGTCTTCTCACTTGTTATAGACAAACTCAATTCTGGTTTTTGGAGTGACTTCCCACTTGTAATGCTGCACCTTCCCAATAGAGTCCTGTCTTACTTTACTATCATTATTGTTGTGATAGATGATTCTGTCTTTTAAATCCTTTA
>JAPZEB010000016.1:9799552-9816929 GCA_029783705.1 Chaetodon striatus
TTAAATCTCCCTTTTTTTTTGTCCCCTTCTACTCTCTCCCTTTCTTTTTCTCTCCATCTGTGTGTGTGTGTGTGTGTGTGTGTGTGTGTGTGTGTGTGTGTGTGTGTGTGTGTGTTTCCCTTTCTCTCACCAAACATTTACTCTGCTGGGCACACTTTCTGAAGTGTGAACTGAATTATAGATTTCTAATTTCATCTAAACTTGAGGCCAGTAGGCCTTTGGTGAATAGCATGGATATTTTATCACAAATGAAAAAGTAAATAAAAATACAATAGCCTAAGGGCCTGATGGAAAACCATACTTTTTGAGAGGATAAATGAAGGGAATTTTGACAGTAACAAAGTTTGAGTCATTTCCTCTGGGTTCAGTCTGAAAATAATACAAGCAGGAAGCTGGCACACTTGGTTATAATGTACAAACATCAGGTCGTAGCTTAGGCCTGCTCCCAAAGGCTTTAACCATTCTGTGCCAACCGACAAACTCAAACCACAATGTAAAGGGGAAGTGTTAGTAAATTTCTTGTCCAACCTGAGACCAAGTCTGGCCAGGGAGATGCTGATGCATGACTAATTAACTTACCTGTTTTCCCATCGGGAGGTCAGCTTAAGGCAATTCAGTAGCAGCCAATCAGGCAGGTCTTTGTTTTACACAAGCTTGCAGTCCATGGGGAAAAGGTTAGAACATTTCCACGCCAAGCAGCAGTGTTTATGGATTGTTTTACTCATTTCTCTCCCCACTGAGTACACTCACTGGGTTGTTAGCTAGCCTATGTCACACTACCAGCCTTAATTAGAGCAGCATACGAAAGCAGGCATTAGCATACAAATATTTGTAGATGATATGGTTGAGTGTGCATAATGATGATTCCAAGGGGCTTTAGAATGAGACAGAGAGGGGGAGACAGGACGTCGGAGTGTGGAGAGAGAAGCAGAAGATGAAGAAGTGACAGAATTGACAAATACGGGTAAAGCAAGAGTGAGAAAGCATCCAGTAACAGATGCAGGTGTATGATCAGCTTAATAGTGAAGCAATCTGCATTCAATTTCCAACTGTGCTACATCTGTAAACATCTGAATTTGATAATATCAGCACTTTTTTTTTTACAGGAAGTCATAAAATATTGTTGACAAATGGGGATTCAAAAGCAAAGATTGATCTGTGGTTACCAGTATACTGTTAAATATGATCAGTTTCTAATGTGTAAGTGCATAGCAGAATTTGCTTTGTGATAAAGTGTGTGTTCTGAGTCCACCCGTCCTCATTCCCAGTGTGTCAGATACGACAGCTTGATCAATGGCCATTGGCGTCTGATTCCAACGCACAAGGTGCCCTTGGACCACCCGCTGCATCTGTACTAGATGCACCAGGCTTTCAGCTAACTCCAGTGTAAACCAATACATGTCAATGACAAAGTACAAAGAACCACAAAGTCCAAGTAGGGCAGGAGTTGGGGTTAGTGGATGGGTCAAACAAACACAGGACTTTTACCCAGGAGACTAACATTTAACATTGTGTAGTTAATTTCACTTGCCATACATCACTTCTATAAGTTAAGTTAAGTAACAAATAGGGGTGAGGGAAAAAATCACCTCCTAGATGCATCATAATTCAGATATGGACGGTTTAGAATTGCTTCAAAAATGTCAATAATCGATTATTCAAACCTTAATTAGTAATGAGATGTTGTCTGAACGCATTAGGTGGCCCTCAACTGCAAGGTTAATGCAGCACCCAAACATTCTACAGCATGGACATGCTAGAGTTAACTTACAATTCCTCTTCACAAATGGCAGCATTCGCAAGCTTGTTTTAATTTAATGTCTAAATAGCTACATTTGCGAGGCAAAAGTGAAGTATGTTGTAAATACTTTCTATGCCCTTACCCAGAGACTATTGTTATGGGGTGGAGCGGCCATCAGCAGTAACAAACCGACTGGCTGATCAACACACACTACCGCAATAAACTTAAACCAACTCTATGTTCAGTCTGTTAAACCTCAAAAACCCTCTGCACAGCCTGCTTAGCATCTTGGCTTTTTCCAGGAGCCAATGTGCAGTGATAAGACTGCTCTCCACTGTTGGAGAACTTAAAACAACACAGCGGAGCACTCTGGCTCCCCATCGTTTTGTTAATCTCATACGGGCAGGAGACTGGAAGTTGCTTTCAGATTCATTAATTCATTAATTATTGCAGTTAACTTTTTAAAATAAAAGGAAGTGAACCATTTATTATTAACAGTATGTTAATTGCAAAGTATTTCCGGTGAAATATTACAGTATGCAAAAACTGGACATGACGTTGGCATATATATCCCACAATCGATTAGCATGAGTAACCGCAGATGGCCACAATCTGACATTCCATATTTAAAAGCTTAGGTATGGAAGCATTTTGGTTTTAATGTCGAAGAGAAAAAGGACCTAGACAAGAGCAACACTGTATGCAAGTAAATTCATCAGTTTATTTAATTATAGATTGTACAAATGCAGTATGCCATGTTTTAAATGTAGCAAGTAGTCAGAGTGAGAAAAATTAGTCATGTATAGAAATTCAAAATTTGATGAATTGAGATGCATTGTGATGTATCGATAATCATTACATAATTGAATCGATGCCCTTCGAATCGTAACTGAATTGAATCATTAGGTTCCTGGAGATTACAAACCCTTGTAACAAATGTACCTATTTTTAAGCGAATCGTGATTTTTTTTTTTTTTCTAAACCTAACCAAGTAGTTTTGGTTATGGCCTCTGTTTTCTCTAAAAACATACATTTATTTTAAAAAGCACATAATGCTTGTAATGAACACAAGTTGACATTGAAACTGACACATCCAAAACAAACACTAGAGGGGTACCTAAAACATGATAGTTTGAAGCATAGGGCCACTGATCAATCTGCCGTATTTAATGAGTTAAGAGTGAAGAAGAGTTGTTTTGGCAGAGCTGCTCTCACTGAAACCATTCTAGATTGTGATCAAAGTATCTCCAGTCTCTACAGGCTTACACTGAATGTAAATCCTGAGGTCCAGATGTGTCTGATATGGACATAAGTCTTTGGATACTGTGGCTTTCTGCATTGTGTATATATAGGTAGAAAGTCCAAATTCCAGTCAAGAAAAGTGATGGGAGGAATGTGCTGATGTGCTGTACCCAGTTGATCAAGGTTAAAAAAAAAAAGCACATCACAAAGGGCACTGTATTTCATGTGCGACAAACAACAGATAAAGACCCAAGCTGCGACTGTACTGCATTTTACTGCAGTCACTTTCAGTGAGGAAAATTGTATCTCTGCCTTTTTCCCCCTGTATGATTGTTGAATGGTGATGCAAACTGATGACCCTCTCTCTTTGATTCTGAAAGGCCAACACCAAATCCTGACATTTATGGTTGATGTTTCTGATAAATGAAACATTTTCTGCTATCAAGCTCTATTTTTAGAGATATTTGAAATATCTGGTTGTGACATCATGTCTACATTTGGTTAGATACCTCAATAGATACTTAACAGTCTCATGGTTAGTAGACTTACACTTCCTTTGGGCATCTGCTCATCTTGCTCTTTGTACTCAGTGCGTGCTACACTTGCATATGTCTTTGATGTGGTGTAGAATTCAGGAGTTTAGATATGTGCCTCAATTTAAATACACTTATAGCATGTTTGATCTGGAACTAGGGATGAAACGATACATTTATCTGAACGGACTTATCAATCCAGTCATTAGGGATTTAATATTATCAATCATGCAAAGTGAAAACATTGATTCATACTTTGCATAAGCATCATTATGAGTCACTGATCATGGGTATTTTTTACATTACACCTCCCATTCTCAATGTTGTTGTGGTTATGGCTTTGGACAAGTGTTATTGAGGGTGATCTCTTACGAGATTTTTTTCATGTCCTTCTCTTATTATTCAATACCATTGTTGATATGGCTTTGGAAATATTTTTGAGTCTTTGAAAGCATACGTTCCCCGCAGTATTTTACTTTTATTTTTATGGCTCTTGCCATCTCTTTGGACAAGTATCACTGAGAGTCACCCTTTATGAGTATTTTCACTTTATAGGCCCTACGAGGTCGTACTCCATCCACAGTATTGTATATTTACAATCAGAGCACTTCGGATGCTTTTCAGACTGTCAGCCAACACAGTGGGCTTCAATGTTACATAAGCTGGCCGGTCATTTTCTTTTATTCTTATTCGACGACTTGCCCTATCCTTGAAGATCATCTGAGTTTTTACAATCACAAACACCTCTTGACACAGTGCAGCACTCCCTATTTTTTTCCTCACTGATACAAATCATCTTTAAGATACGCCTTTATTTTAAAATTCCCTGAATGTTTAGGCAGGCAGTACACTTGGACGGAAATACTGACACACACATTGTTAGTGGCCAAGTGCTGGGCAGATAATGGTAGGCAGCCAAGAAAAAGACAATGAAGGTAGTTACTGATATCCTCTCGTATCAATCACCAGGCCCCCTGAATTGAATTGAATTGAAAATGTTATTGTTGCAGACTTTGTGATATCAGAAAGATGAGAGAAAGACAGATTATTGTATTATCATGATTTACACCCTTGTCTTAAACCTACACTGTTTCTTGGTCCAGTTAAGGGGCTGCACCACAAGCTGCAACATTAAAATATTATCACCTTATAAATTTGATGTGGAGAACATGTAAAACGCTTAGACAGCATTTATTCCGTCCCACTGGCAAATGTCAGGCCATTATTACTGTTTTGATATTGTTATATGCTGGAGATCTTTCCCATTTTTCTTACATTATTTTCTGCTTTTCGATTAATTTCAAACAAATATTGAAATTTCTGTTTGAAACACAAACAGTCCATGGCTTTATTTTTCATTTCATTACATTGATTATTGTCATATTCAGATAGATACAGGAATATAAAGATGAGCAACTCCTGTTCTCACTAACAATGCACCATATATTGGCGAGGAGACATAAATCTGAGATCATTTAAAGATGGTTTGTGAAGGTCTATTTAAAAGCATCTTCAAATGCTTTTATTAGTCTTTACACACAATACAATCCGTATCTATCCTGCTATCACCCACAACCTCGTAATGTTTTATTTCTCCATTTTCAACAACTCCCAGATCAGGCCCTTTTGTCCACTTGGCAATGAAATATAATTGCATAACATAAAATGCCCCCCGGCTCAAGATTACCATTGCTACTTGCTTGCGTTACACATCCTTTTATCATCTGTATAGTTTTCTTTGTAAGTCCCAATCGAGCTGCTGTTTAGTATCCCTTGGGGGGTTTTCAGGGACTGGAGTATCTCGCCCAGGAATGTGGTGAGCAGAATAGGTTCAGTTAGATGTTAGCCATGGTAAGAGGAGTTCAGTGGTGTAGTTATGCAGCAAAGTTGCATGATAATGAGCTTAGTGCCTCTTTTGCTCCCCTGAGAATTAAAGAATAGTATCATTTGCATGATGACAAAAGAAAAGATCGCCCCAGGGTCATTGCACCCTCAGAGGCCATGCAGTCAGATCGAAAATAACCACAGAATAGCACTGTAACAATAATAGGTTATGTTTTTTTAACCGTCATTCATGTCCTTTTGGCATTTTTAGAGATGAACATGAATTTGAGGTGCACATAGTCAAATGCTTGTTTTTAGAGCTGACCTGCATAAATACCAAAGCTCACTGTTGTGACAATTACCCTGGAAAAAAGTGTCCACCCACCATTTGCTGTGATCAATACCTCAGGGACTTGTGGAAGCCAGACGGCTCCCCGCCCTGTTCTATATCAACGTATGAATGCATCTATTTTAATGCTTCCCCATATTATTGATTAACTAATCCACTCGGAAGCTTGGCTCTCCTTTTCCCTGGCTCACTGAGTACCATAACTTAATAGATCCCTTTGGGAATAGTATGCAGTGAACTGTGAGACAAAATGTCAGGCTGCGATTGGCCCTGTGAAGGCCTGCGTAAATGAGAGGAGCATCAGCGCTTCGTTGTATATCCCTGCACATTCGAGAAAGTGGGAGGTGGGAATGGGAGGGGAGATAGGAAGGGAGAGCGAGGACGATTAGGGAGGGAGAGTCGGAGGGAGCAAGAGATTCTAAAGGTTCTGTCTCTTTCTGCTTTACTCTGACTCTCCTCTGCCACAATCCAAAGGGCTTCTGTCTGGCTCACATTTTACATTGCTGAAACAAGGGTGTATTTAGAAAAACTGTAAATGTGGCTCTCCCACACTCAGTCCTCTGTTTACTTGAGCTGAAGGTAGAGTAAGTTTTAATGAAAGTACTGCCTCCAGTGGATGTTTGCAAATATTGTCTCTAGCATTACCAGCAACCTGCACATGGTTCCCCATTTTAATAAACTAGCCACATTCAACAACCAGAGGAATGTGGAATAGTGAAAAAAGACAAATTAATTTTTGGTAAAATGCAAATTGAGTTAGCAATTTTTCCATGTTAATGTAATTCATGAATTCAAATTTTAAATTTTTCCTTTTTTTAAACTCATAAATGTCACACCTATGTTTTGTAGTTCCCGACAGTTTGGCATTGTGAACATGGTCTTAATTGTAGCTGACGTGATTGCTATGACTTGGCAATTAACAGTTATGCATAGCTCTCTGTCCATCTTCTTGATACATAGTGGTTATTATGTTTTAATGATAAGAAATACATTAAAGCAAGCAAAGCTCTTCAACATGACCCTGGAAATGCCTTTGAATACAAAATACAATAATTGCAATGCTGGATGTTGGGCGATTTTTGCAGTTTTGTGAATAGATTTGTGAAACCATGATCCTTTTTCAGGTTCTAATAAATCTCCCTGCCTTGCTCATAATACTAAAACTGTCACACCAGAGGTGTGCTGTGCATCAGAGTACAAGTTATAAAAGTCTTGCATACAATTGACACACTCTTGAGATGAAAGGAGTATAATAGAAAGAGTGAGCAGTACTTAATGATTATTTCTCAGGAAAATCAAGTGTAGCCTTGTACTTAAAGGACAGATAAAGTGCCTGGGTGGCAAATGGGCTCACCTTCCTTTTCTCTAATTACTGTGATCAAACAAATATGTTTTCTTTTGACAGTGACTTTTTTAAATGCCTAAATTCTTGACACACCTTTACTTAAAAGATGAGCGATTACTTTCTTTGAAGATATCCTAGCAGTAAAATTACGAATATTTCTTCATTAGTTCTTAAAATGTGAAAAAAAGGGGCTCGATCATGCAAAAAATGTCTTTTTATAAAACAGCAATGACCGCATGCTGCAGTAGAGAATGTCACTAAGAAGTTCAACCAACAAAGTCATCACAGATGTTTGAACGAACCCACCTTTTTGTCCATCCTGCCCAAAACTCTCAAATCCTCTCCAGAACTCATAGCCCAATGGTTTACACTTTGGATTGATTCCTCTCAGTCCTGTTTGAAGCCAAGAGCTTGTTTCAACAGGAATTACATCACATAAAGGAAGTAATGATTGTATGGGACCTTTGTACACAAGCAAGAAGAGATATTTTTATCTTGTCCTGGTCAGGGTGGCAACAGGGCAAGCAGAGCAGCCCATGTGTCCTTTTGACTCGTGGCGTTCTCCAGCTGTTGGACGTCTACATCAGGGTGACCTCGCAAAAGGTCGCGTCTGGATCATCAACAAAGTGGAGAAGGAATCATCTCTCAGTGCCATAAGCTTCCTTAATAGATAGCTCTTCTCAGTGTAAGGAGAGATGCCAAAACCCATTAGCATTGTGCTCATACATAAGGAAAGACCAGTTCCCTTATTGAGAAACCTCATCTTGATGTCTTGTATCCCTGATCTAAATCTCTCGGTCACTACCCAAGCCTCTCACCACAGGTCAAATCAAGAGCTCTGCTTTATAGCTCAGCTATCTCTTTCTCACTGCAGTGGGAAGCATGCAGTGATGCCTCTAAGCAGCTGCCAAGATTACGATCCTTTTACCTTTACTTGTGAATAAGATCCCAAGATACCTACACTCATCCACTCTGAGATGCTCGCTTTTCATGTGGATTGGGAAATCAACCCAGATTTACATCCTGACTCACTGCTGCAAACTGTTCTACTGCACATGAGGTCAAAGCCCAATGAAGTTTGTCAATCCATGGGCACTGTTCTTCAAATCCATGCATCATTTAAGAGACGTGTCAACCATGATAGCACAAGCGTATCCAAAGGCTGCAGTAATTTAGAAAAAAAAAAACTTCAAATCTGCTGCCTAGGCCCAGAGGAGCTTACCAACTACCCCAGTGACCTGAACCATAGAGATGGACTGAAAACCCTCCAAATCTTCCAGCTCCACTTCCTGTTTAGTGGGCATGTCTGTTGGGTTTAGAAATGCTTTAAAGTCCACCTTTCACCTTTTAATTATTTTCACTATTGATGGCACCAATTGCTGAAAAGCCTCAGTGTGATGTGCCCCCTCCTTTAGCCTTCAAAGGGTTCTTCAGAACAGGCCGCTCAGGAGTCTTCTTCTGCTGTCTTTCCAAATCACACTAAAGAGTGAAAGCCCAAACAATGAATACTAAATGCCCCATACCATCGAAGATATTTATTAGGAATCATTAAAAGCAATTTTTCACAGTATACATTTTAACTTCTGATCGTAGTAAGGGCTTCAAAGTTACTTACGACATTAACAATGGCTTCATTCTATTCAAGTAGAATCACAACTCTATGTACTGCCATTCTGATTTCCAGCCTTAGTGATAGTGAGATACTGACTACAGTTGCATTTGTAGTAGTGATCAAAAGGTGATAAACATAAACAAAACGAGCATCAGATGGACTGTATTCATAATAAATGCCATAAATGCTGTGGCTGATTGTGCTCTTGAAACAGGTGACGAGACTTATATTCCAAAACCAGCCGCTAGCAATTTGAAAAAACCTGTAGTTTAGGGCTGCAACTGACCTTTATTTTCATCATTTTTATTGCTTATCCTCCTTAGACCCGAACTTTTGTTTGGATTGTATTTTTAATTTCTCCTGGCTAGGGATTAGTATGACCTGATAGGAATAAAAAATAAACACTGTCAACGGTAATACAGCCCCAGTATCCTCAAACAAGATGATAATTAAGTCCCAGTGTCCTCAAGACAATAGTTAAGTCCCACTGTCCTCAAACGAGATGTCAATAAAGTCCCAATGTCCTAAAACAAGATAATAATGGAGTCCCAATGTCCTCAAATGAGCTGATGATAAATTCCCCATGTCTTCAAACGAGTACTCTCTAATTAACAGCGTCTTAGTGTTACCAATGCTAAAATTGGTCAAATGGCATATCAATAACAGACTACAAGCATCATTAATCATCAAGAAGTCTCAACCATAAAATGTGATCAGGTTTTGTACCTTGACAACTTTTGTGTCTGGCTCAGCTGCAGACTGACTCGGCAGAGATGGCTGCCATCTTGTTTTTACATGGATGATGTGCTTTTGTTACAATTAGATGGTACAAAAAAGTGTCCACAAACAAGGACAACAGGTCTAAGTTAGGCAGAATGAAGTATAAGGTCCAGTAAACCCAAAATGTGTTGATCTTGTAGTAGGACATTCTGCTGATTGTTGTCTTTATTTGACCAATCATTCAGTCTATAAAATGCCAGAAAGTAATAAAAAAAATGCTCATCACAGTTTACTCAAACCTAAGGTGATGTCCTTGTATGGCTTTTTTTTTTTTTGGGTCCAAACAAAGTAAATCTTAACATTTAAGAAGATGCAACCAGGGAATGAAATGACAGACATTCTTAATTGATTAAAGAAAGGAATTTACAAATAATTTTCAGTCAGTCCACAAACCAATTCATTGTTTCTGTTCTACAGTTGTTTTATGTTAGTTAGAGTTAGGGTTAGACACAAGTAACGCCACAACTACACAGATCCATTGTCATAGTTTATCACAATTGATCAAAGTCAGTGAGGCAATACATTCAGACTGTTGAGTTAACAATCTTGGTAATGTTGATATATCGGGGTTTTTTTCAATTGTTCCTAATATTTCCATTTAATCAGTAGGAAGTGAATACAAATATATTCATATTCTCAAATGCAGGGGTATTTCAATGCATGTGTTCTACTTTTAAGATAGCTCGACCTTAAACTTTTCATAATTTGCTTTAAAAAGAAGGTCTGAAAGTGCCTTGCGGCTACAGTTAACTTGGCAACAAAATGGTTCTTATCTGCGACTCCGCTCAGTAAGTGTGTCTCGGCTCTAGAGGTGAAAGACAGAGAGCCATGGATCTCTCAGACTGCTGTGCTAATTAAAGGTATCAGTCATGAGAGATGCATGTCAGTTTATAAGGCGAAGACGCAGACAGGGGCCTCATTTGTCACTGCCCAGATTTATATCCAATAAGAATTCAATTGCTTGGCATAAATGCATGGTTTGATGTATGGTGTGTGTGCGTGAAGGGGGAGCAGAGGAGTCTCTGAAAGAGAGCTAAGAAAAGCAGAGTGGTAAAACATAGCGATATCTCTTCAGCCATCTCTCTCTTTCTCTCAGACAGACAGACACACACACACACACAGACACACACACACAGACAGACACTCACACACACCAGGTACTCAAACCAACCTATACTACTGTTTACACAAGTGCAGCACACTAACAGTGCATTGAAAAGACCACTTGACCTCAGTATCAGGTTACATGGAGAAAACTGGACCATGGAAACGTGTGAACTTGTACTGCATTTATAAGTAAAACAGAACGATAAGTGGCTCTTTCCACTGCAGGAAGTATGCAGTAAAATGTAGTTAAGATAAAATATGCATTTTGTTATTCTCCATGCTACAAAAGTTCATGTCACCAGAATACTTGTCTCCACATTTTTGAGTTGCACCTTAACCGCTGAGATTTGGTTATGTTAACAGGCCAGTTGTTCAGATAATACACTCTGTGCTTTCTTGTGTCGCCCATACTTGTTATTACCTTGGACAGAAAAACCAAACACATTTTTTGCGGCGGTAACAAAGATGCAATTTTCTCAAGTGGAGCAGTGGATGAATCATTTTGCCCTCTCCTGTGCCATTGCGATGAAGTTCCCGACAGCTTAGGTAAACAGTTGTTATTTTCTGTGTCTGAGAGCATCACATGGGTATCTGCTTAATAGCCATCTGACGAGGTGATGACAGTTTAGACTGTGTGGGTTGTGTTGCTGGGTATTTCTTCCTCACCATGTCTCAGTCAAAGTTTTAGGTGGTAGTTTGTTGGATTGAAGCAGATTGTTTCAGAGCCAGAAAAATAATTTAGCCAGTCCAAAATATTATCTGATATTTGCTCGTTGGAGATATAGGCACATTTAAGCCGATAACAGGAACATTCCAAAGATATGTTAGCAGTCATTTAGAAACAGTGCCAACAGTGTAATACTTAAAGGGGATGGAACAGCAGTACACAGTAGATTTATTTTTAAATCAAATTGCAGATGGTGGTAAAACAGCACAAAAGTTACTTTTAAACCAGCAATGTTATGTATGTTTGTAAAATTTATTTGGCAGTGATATTGTAGAGTTGCAGTTTGATTGACTTGCTTTGGCACTTGTTGTATATTACCTCCAGTATTAAATTGTTAAAACTACAGTCGGTAACTTTTATTAAAAAAAATAAAGGAAAAAAGTTCCTCTTCCTCCTCTTACTATACTAATGGCATTTACAAGAATCCTCTGTGGCGGAACAAAAACAACCAATCAGCACTGAGGAGTCTAACACAGCTGTATAATGAGAACGTTTGCCCTAGCCGGTGGTGGACAGTACTTAGTTTTGGCTCGACTGTTTTAATCAGTCTGTGAGATGAATGAATTACGGCAGTAGCACACGTACAATACTGTGGGCCTTCTCCACTGTCACTTTTGGCCGCGCTGAGTAAAGCTATGCTGCGCCAATTTGCGTTTCTTTTGCGCCAGAGATGGATTTCCCCTGGAGTAGGGTCCAAAAGCCGGGTGACATCTCACTGACCGCAGCAAACGAAGGGCAACCCAGCTTTTCCCCCTCAAACAAGACGTGCATGTTGCAAGACTCTACTCACCTCTGTCTGCAGGAGACCAGAGAGGAAGGCGTTTTTGAAAGTCTCTCAGTACTTTTTTAGCTTCTAACTGAATCTCTGTGGTTTGGAGTTTAGTTTCTTCTTCGTCCTGTTTGTACTTCAGATATCTGCTTTATTTTACTATTCATGTTCGCTATCAGCCGCATTGGAAGTTGTGTAAAGTTCCTGCGCAAAAACTCCACCTTTCCTAATTTTGCTGCTTCACAATAAAAGCTTCTACATAACAAAATAACAGGGATCTTTTATTGTGAAGAATCTGTAGGCAGTGAAATATGTTTATCACCAACTTAATTGAACTTTGTTTGCAGCATTTTTTTCAATAGAGACAAGTCTAATCACACCACAGGGAGGAAGAGTGAAATCAGAAACAGCCACAGTGAGATGTTGATGAAGAGATGCAGACAACGGGCTCTTACTGCACCTCTGCAAAAAAGCTCACCTTTACCAGGGACACTTCTTTTACCTGCCCTGCTGTGGGAAAACACACGCAGAAAAAATAACAGGGGACTTTAGCCGTGGATCAGCTTGCAACTTAACATGTGGTCCATTTTGAAGAAAATACCGGGATATATATCGTGTATTGCCTTTCAGCCAGAAAATACTGGGATGTGAAATTTTGTCCATAGCTCTACTTAACAGTAAGGCTGTAAGGATTCATTGAAACTGGATCGATATATTGATATATGATATCGTATCGTGATGAAACTAGGAATTCAGACCCTTATTAACGGCACTCTAAAATTTGCTTCTGAAAACATATTAGGTGAGAAATAGGCAATGCAGTAACAGAATCTTAAATCACATTTGATCATCACTGCCCAGTCTGACAGTTGGTTACAGTTCTCAAGCTGTAATCGACATGATTGACAGCTGTGTTAGAGACTCCTTGGCTCTGATCAGCTGTTTTCGTTCAGCTGCAAAGGATTCTTGCAAATGCCATTAGAAACACTGACAGGAAACAGAGGAACATGATTTTTTTCCACAGATTATCTGTCTTATGTATGTCTGTCAGGATATAATAACAGTTTCAGCAAACATGACAAAAAGTTTTTCATATAAAAGTTGCCAACTACATGTTTAAGTATGTTGCTTTTCTTGTTTTCTATAAAATAAAAAAAACCTGTATATTAAAACAATTACAATATAGTATGTACTGTATACATTTGTATGTAGGGTGGAATTTGAGATTTTTGCCTGTGTTTAGTTAACTAGGATATTCAAAAAAGGAGTCTCTGGTAACATGAACACAAAATAGAGAAAAGGAAATATGTGTCTGAAAATATGGCACACAAATGCTGGCAGTTTGACCAGCTGCTCATCTGGTCCTTGTGGACTTGATGCAATCAGGAGTAAATCCTTAGGAAATCCTACCTGCTGTTTTTGACCTTCAGTCATTGATTCAAAGGATAGGTATTGATTTCCCCAATGGTTTTGGCAGTTTGGTTAAAGTATAGGTTCTGTTTTTTCTCATTTGTCTTCATACAATATTCATGCACTCGTACTGTACGTACATTATTGGTTGCTGTAATCCTTCCTGCCTTTACTGGATGTGAAAAGATCCCTTCCTAGCACGACTCAAATGTAAGAAATTGAGTTCTTGTTCTATGCAAAAATGCGCTCCAAAATTCATGTCATGACTTGATTCTTCTCTCCCAGTCTTTGATATCCATCTGTGATAAACAGTGCTATTTACTATAAGACGCTACTGTGTCGGTGGTTGGTGCTGACTATACGGAGGTCAGACTTTGACACACTGAAATGTGTGTGGGAGGTTGAGAAAGTGCCTTATAAGTGGCCCAAGGACAGAACTATCTATTGCATGATTGGGTGTCATTATTACTGGGAGAGAAGTAAAATGAATCCCAGACACATTGTCAGACTAATTTGACTCAAACTCCTTAGGAGTAGAATGGCCATTTCTGCTTCTGTTCTTAAACTGGCAGATTGGCACTTCAAATTGGTTTGCTCCCTCCCTTTGCTGCCCTCACAACTTGGTCGCCTCCCCTCTTCCATTTGTCTTTTGTTGCACGAGTGCCAAAGTTCTTCCTGCTAACGTGCACAAACGCTAACAACCACCAGCTCCTTTGTTTTTAATACCACCCTGGATAGAAACAGACTGTTTCTTGGATTTTTTTTCCTTTCTTCATTTAAAAAAAAATCAGTTTTGACAGTTTCAGACACACAGTGCAACAAAGTGAGGAGAAAGATCTGGCTATTTCATGAGTAGTCAGAATCACTTGATGGCCCGGGGGTAAACTTGCATACTTTCCTCTTGCAGCATGTGGATTTGTCTTAAATCTGTGCCAAACTAGGCAGCGCAAACCTTAAAATGCAGCCAGACACAGCAGGTGTACTACACCACAGGGACAAACATAGCAATACTGCACCACTACTAGCACAGGTTGGGAATATATTTTTCTGTACAAAGGTACAGTATGTAGTTCTGTGGTGTATGCCGTGGTGTGGTTTTGGTGTGAGGTGGGTAGGAGGAAACGTGTGTGTTCAGCTTGTGGCTATTTTTAACCGCAGCTCCCTGCCAGCATAAAGTTAGATGGAAGCCTGCACACTCCCTCTACCTTTGCTTCTGGGGGAATCTAGCAGGCACTTACATAAAAACATACATGTTAATGCTGGAATTATTAGTTAAATATTTGATTACTCAGTCAACTAAAATGAATCAATTATACATTTGACAATACCTTAAATGGACTGCATTTACATAATGCTTTTACAATTTAGCTCTCATTCACCCATTTACACACTCACTCATTTACACACTCACACTTATGGGGTTGCCAGTGGCAAATTGGGATTCAGTGTCTTGCTGCAGGACACAATGACCCCCCTAACACTATGCATTAAAATGCATCTCATACCCATATTGTATCCAGACATGATTTAACCTGATTACATTAACAACTGGTATTAATATGTGTCTCCAGTGTCCACATTGAGACAGATCTGATCGCTGTGTCCAGGACCAAAACTTAGCTGTTCTCCACCATTTGTCACTACTTCATAAATGGCTTGGTTGTGATGTGAATTGCCAAATTCCGCTTGTATACTTAACATAAAAGCAGACACTTGGTCTTGTCTTGACTTCATCCACGAGTGTCTTGAATATCCATATCCTCCTGAGACCGTGTTCCCTTATATGAGGACATATCATTTTGAGTTTACTTGACCTTATACTACTTAACTTAGACCTGTTGTTCTCCTTTGTGGACACTTTTTTAGTTTTAGTTTTAGTTTACCACATTTAGTGGTAGTTAGAGCACAATACGCTATTCCATGTAAAAACAAGATGGCAGCCATCTCTGCCAAGTCTGCCTGCAGCTGATCCCGACACAAAGTGGACAAGGTCCAAAACCTGATCACATTTTATGGTTGAAACTTGGTTTTTTTTGTGAGTACTAATGTTTGTAGTTTGATATGGGAACAAATTTGACCAATTTTAGCAACAGTAACAAGCTAAGACACTGTTAATTAGGAAGTTTGAAGACATTGGGACTGTATTATCGTCTCATTTGAGGACATTGGGACTTAATTATCATTGACAATGTCTCGTTTTTTTGTGTCCTTCTGATCCCAAATAGCAAAAAGAAATTAAAATTGTAGACCAAACAAAAGTTCGGGTTTCAGGAGAATAAGCTTTCTTGTCACCTTCTTTCTAATAGTGTAGGTCACTCACTTGCTAATGGCATTTACCCTGCTGGTTTTCACACAGTCTCACATTTTCACCCATGTAGTTGTTATAAGTGCACTGAAAACTCAGTTCCATTTGCACTAGTGTTCAATGTGGTCACAAAGTGCTCCTGACCACCTTCAGAGGTGGTTTAGCCAATCACATCACAATCCATTCACAATGTGCTTTGGGGGCATTTACACCTCCACTTTCATGTCTTCAAAGACCATTCAAGTGCTATTCAGCCACCCAAAATGCATTTTAATGCAAGGTGTAAAGGTGGCATTTGACACAGGGAAGCTGTGATCAATGAATGCCCAGCTCTTTCTGGTGGTTTTGATCCAAGATTTTCCTGACAAAATCTCTCAACATTGGTGAAAGGATTTGTATAATTTGTTGAAATGACTTATGAATGACATGCAACAAAGACCCCATACCGGTCATGAAAGGGGGACACTGTATATCATGGGCCATAACCTCTAGGCCCTGATAATCTTAGCTTTCAAGCCAAGTTTTAAATGTAGCTCGTCAAAGTTTGTGAATATTTCAAGCTGTATATATGTGGCAGTGAAATTGTCACATGCAGTGCGAATATATTTTAGTATGTTTCTGATGGTGTGATGTGCATTGCCCAGATACTGTTTGTTTCTGTGTCATGCGATACACATGGCCCAAAGGTGGGAGAAGTGCAGCCCAATTTCAGGTGCATGAGATATGTTCTCCAAGGTGTGGTATTGTCAGTTTGTTGGAAAATACAACAAAAGGTCCTGCACGTTGTCTTGGTTCAGTTATTGCCGACAGGGAAAGAGGTCAGGTTTGTTATGATTGTATCTTCATCCATGCGTCTTTGTTGTTTTATGGAAAAAATGTGAGTATTATCAGTCATTTACATGTCTGAAAGGAGTTATTAATGACTATTTTGGCATTGCAGATGTATTAGCAGATTGCAGTTAATGATGTTTTAGGCTCGTAGCATAGCCGCACTGTGGCTATATGTAACTTTAGAATTACATAATCTTTGTTTACTTCTTATACAGTGATTATGTGCAGTTATGTCCTTTTTATGCAAATTACCCAATTATGTTTCATATTGTTTCTTACACAGCACTTTTCCATATACCTAATGTTTCCATGCATATTGCAGTTCTCCTTTTGCATATATTTTGTAGTGTATTCAAATCTGCTCACACAGAAATGTAATATTCATATGTGGTACACCACAGCCAAGTGCCAAAAAAAAATCTGCTCTTTCATTTTCCTCCAGTTTTATTCTGTCGACATTTTGAAGGGAATGTTTCAATAAGAAAGATAATACAGCCGTCACTTGTCGAGGAGTTTGTCTGCTTAGCTGTGCTCAGGTTGGACAGCGAGGGCAGAACAGAGCGAGAGGGGCCGTTAACTGAGCACTATTCAAATACTCTACATATGTTGATATGACCGCTGTTGTCTCAACTGAGTTAGAATTCTGGAGGTTTTGTGACGTAAAGATATTTGAGCCATGAAACACTGTAAAGCTAACACAGTTTATAAAGATATCTGTCAGTGAGTTTGGAAGTATTGATGCTTTGTGATAAATGTTGCATGCTGGTAATCAAATCCTAGCTTGTTTGGCCTTTCTGGTCTC
>JAPZEB010000016.1:9817029-9829426 GCA_029783705.1 Chaetodon striatus
TTTGGAAGTATTGATGCTTTGTGATAAATGTTGCATGCTGGTAATCAAATCCTAGCTTGTTTGGCCTTTCTGGTCTCGAGGTCAGCATTTAAGATGTCTGGCTGTCTTTGGATGTGCAATTGGATTAGGTTTATTGTTGCAGTGTTACCGCTTTTACTGGCTCCTTTTGACCTTTTGCCACAGTTAGCGTAGTATATCATGCACCCCATAACACTGTTGTGTTAGCATAGTATGATTCATGGTGGTTTCAGGAAAATTATCCTACATGGGACTTAATTGTTTAAAATATCCTTATGTAAAGGTTTGTGTGATATCCTTTGAAAATGCACATTAGGGCTGGGTAATATATCTTGAAAATTATATTGCAATATTTTTAGGCTATTTCTTGATACACGATATACATCTCGATACTTTTAAATCTCCTCAAAAGCACTTAATTGATGCTAGGACTGGGAGACAAAAATGACCATAACAATATTTCTGACCAATACTCTTTCTGATGTTGTACGCATGGCTATTGTTTGGTTTTGTTTTGTTTTGGGGTTTTTTTCCAATAAATTTCTCATCTCTTTACTGTAATGCCGCTTTTAAAACGAGGGAAAAAACACCATTAATGCCATATCACGATACAATATTCAAAATCTAAGATGATATATCGTCTTGTATCTCGATACAAGACCTAATGCCCTAATGCACATACAACAGTTTGTATGATATCTAACAACTTAGAGTCTCTCGAATTGGGTTATCACTTACCTTATTACTTCTCTACTGACCACAGCCTTCCTGATTACATGAAATACTGGCTCTTGATTGCATGAGTTATATATATTCGTTCTGGTGCATTACTTTTCATAGGTATATGTACAAACAGTGCATGAACAGCCTAAATTGTCTGTGCAGACACAAGTGTTGAGTCAATTTACAATCACTTTGAAGGCTGTAGTTTGTGGAGCTGTTGTTTTGTACTGTGAGAGTTTTTTCGTGATATTTTTTCCATCCAGATATATCACTAAGAGTAGACCTAACATTGAAACACCTCCTCTTTCTTCATATGATAAGTTGCAGTCTGTGACTGTGCAGAATTGAGCAGGAAACTTAAATTCACCGTCGAAGGTTGTACCTCTCCTGCTCCTCTGTGCCTCTACATAGTTAATGTTCTCGGAGTCAAAACACACACCAGAAAAAAAGAAACTAAACATTTTAGCTTCTGTCTGAAGTAAGCAATTACTTGGAAATAATTCTAAATAATTATCCTATTTGCTTAGCAGTGCACAAAGTGTGGACATTGCTTCAAGTTGCAGAAATCTCTAAATTATCTAATTTAGCATTTTTCCATGACATGCATAATGAGTTACATTAAGCAGGGAGATTCTGTTTTTGGTAATGAAAAAACCAACATGATGCAGGTTAAATGTAATGCAGTATAATGGAATAGAATTAAATAGGGGAGTGAATAGAAGCAGCACTGAGAAAAAAATGAAGAAACAGGTTGAAAAACTTGTGTGTGTTATAGGTAAGAAACATTGTCAGTGGAAAACAACAAGACAGTGGTGATGAGTGATTGAGTCATCGGTCATGTAACAACAACGTAACCAAACTTTGTTCAATCAATCAACAGCAATCAGCAGCTGCTATGTAAGCTTGAGAGACGTGAAGGAATGTGGCTCCTGCTCGGAAAGTCTACATTTTTGCTACATTTTCTTTTGAAATAAAGTCAGTAATGGGTCTATGAACGTGACCAAATCTAACGACAATCATTAACTTGTCAGCAGAAAGACTGGCTGAAGTGCACACACTATCATTGGCCCCTCCAATTTAAAGCCATTCAGAAAAACTATTTTTTTCTTGACCGTTTAAAAAAAAATCTGTAATATTAACCAAACTGCCTCAAAATCAGTCCATCAATCCATTGCCATAAAAAAAGAAGTGAACTACTTGTTTGTTCTTATTGGATCAGCTTCGACTCAACGAAGCCCAGTGCAATAGGATGGTGTAGAAGGGTAGTGTCTGTCCTTCCACTCTTCAGACACTTCATATTTCCTCCTCCTCCTTTGGTTTGGGAGGCATTACCAAAACAAGGCCTAACAACCTCAGCCTGGTAAGCTTGTGAATTATTCACAAGTCTACGGGCATGTTTTTCGTTCCCCCATAGTGTGTGTCAACACAGTCTGGCATACACACACACACACACACACACACAGATCTTGTCTTCCACTCATTTCTGAATTTCAGACTCTGAAAATGTAATTCATTCAGCGTGATTAACTTGAACTTGACGCAATGGCTTTGTTGACGTCACCCCTCAGCCCTCTTCTAAATGCATGCCCATTACGTAAGTGAGTTTTACACCTCCTTGGGGAAGGTGTTTTTAAAGATTTATCTATCTGTGTCTGCAGCCCCACCCTTCTGATTCTTCCCAGTTAGAGTGGTTGTCTCCTCACTAAATCCGGTAAGGGAGGTTGAAAACTGTTGATCAAGACAGAGGGGTTCCTGTTACCTTGAGATATTATAGGTTTTTAATCCTCATATGTGCATCAGTTCTAAATCAACGCATGTTAAGATGATCTTAAATAACAGAGATGTTTTTGTAACAGACTTGGGTTGATTTCTGGTTTCTGGTCCCAGCCCAGTCTGTTGTGCAAGCCTCAACCGTTTGATTTCATACAAGCGGCTCATCCGGCATTTGTCATTATGACACATTCCAGCACATTAAAAAGTAGCCTGCATCAGCAACCTGCGCTGACGGCATCACAGCACAAGAAGAAGAATTGAAAGAATGTAGGAATAAAAGGCAAGGAGGGAAAAAAAATGATTCACTCTGTTCCTATCATTGTAATGTTAGTCCCTGCAGCTCAGTCCCTGCAGCACTGTCAGAGTGAAGTGCTGTTGTGGCTTCTTGCCTCTGGGTACAGTCGTAGCCAGACCAGCTATTTGTATTGCTATTGGGTGGGTGAGCAACTTTTGGTACACCTACGTCAGCAACCTGGTACGATGGCATCACAGTGCCAAATCCAACTCGTATTGCATTAGTTATAGGCAATGTGACAACATAATTAACATTCTGTGTTTGTTAATAAACAACAGTGTCTGACAGGACGTGCGCAATTTACTGCCGAGCTCAGGCCGGCAACATGAGGGAGATTAGATTCTATGTTGCCTTTGTTAACTAGAAAGTTAATGTTTTTCCATGAGTCATGAGGGGAGATGGGGAGGCATTGTTGTTTCACCATATTGTTCCAACAGAGCTAAGTTAGTATGTTCCATTTGGCAGCAGCTGCTGTGTCAAGTGTGACACCTAGTGGTAACATTTGATATAGTATGGTCTGGTGTTTGGCTTAATATCAAACCGGTTTGAAAAGTTTTGCAAAGGCCCAACCCTTTTCTTTAACACTCCACTGTGTCCAGGTGTTGCAAGGACCATCCAAGATTTGTAGTGATCCCTGATTGGAAACTGCTATGGCTCCCAAATGTATTGATCGTATGTGGTTAGAAGCTACTATTATATGGTAATAATTCTTCAGATGGTGTTGTTTTGATCGTATATCATCAGTGTCAGCAAAGCATATTTTTTGTGTTACTGACAGTTTTGGAAAACACAAAATACCTGTTTCCCTTCTGTACCACAAACTCATGCATTATGGATGTAAACAAATATGCATACAGCCCACTGAGCCCCATTACAGGTTGAATCCTTTTCTGAATCAGAATACTTGTTCAACAAAGTTAACTGCGGTGCGGCCTTTTTATTGCTTTGAAGAGATACACTTTATGCAGTCGCCCTGTGGTCTGTGCCTTTTATACATTTTTACAAAGATGAATGGAGTCTAAGAAGACGCTAGACTTGTGTTATGCCCCGTACAGTGGCAGTTGATTTTGAAGTCATCTCACCCAGCTTTGGAACCCACCATATGCTAGGGTTGAACACGGGTCAGTCACTACTTGGACTTGGTGAATAGGCATCTGTTAGAGATAGGACTTTAATTTATTACTATTGATGTTTAATTACAGTGAACTGCCTCCCTTATTCGGGGGGTAAATTAAATTAAATGTGATATGCTTCAGTTGTTTTAGCAGTCATAAAAATTTCAGTCTTAACCTGTGACACCTGATTTACATGGATTTTTATAAAACATGGACACTATGCCATATGTCTCATGTATTAAAAGGCTATACAAGTTTCCTGTTGCCACTTTCTAAACCTGCATGGCTTGCTCTAACTTTCAGTGTAATTCTGCATTATGAGTTCATTACAGTGTAATATTTTATTCAGACATAATCGAGTTATACATTGTTTTAAAATTTCACACCAAGTCCAGAAATCTAACTCTGTTCTATTTGTGTACAGTTACACTGAATATATGTTTTAGAGAACCTCTTATGTAAGCCGTATCGCCCAGGTCTCACGGTATTGTTAGGGACTTCACTCTAACATCACTATACTGTCAATAGTTTCACCCAGGGAAACAGGCGAGTGGGTGCCTAACACTCAGGAATGCACAGAAAACAGCAGTTATTTTGTGTCCTACATAGAAATGTGAGATACATTGCAAAATGGAAATTGTTTTACCACTGAATCAAATCCTTCCCCTAAATACCAACATTTTTTTGTTCTGCTGATACAACTGAGAATCAACACTCTAGTTTACAGCTCCATCATTCCTCTACTTCCCAGAATGGCTGGTAGGGGTGGGGGAAAAATTAATACAGCATAGTATTGCGATGTTTTGTGTGGTGGTATACTGTGCACTATGTACTTATTGGCATAGTGCGCAAATTTCGACAGGGTAGTGTTGTCTCAAAACAAATACGGCCATTGTGCATTTACCGGAAATGTGCAGCTGTTAGCTAGTTAGCAAACTAGCATTAGCACTCTCGTTATCGTTCGCAGTACCAAATCATTACAGACTGCTAAATTACCCCAATAAACATACTGCTGGCTTATATCCTACAACAGTATAGTGGTGCTTAGTGCAAAAAACACATGTATAACTTACATTTGTACAATGCAGCAGTCTTCGGCCGCCATTTGCGTTTGAAAAGTGGTCCCTCTCCTTCTGCTATGTAGACAAGATGGAGACCACTGAGGGCGAGAAGTGTCCATAGTTCCACGGTCAACTTCTTGACCGTTTTGAGTGCACCATCTGGGTACTTAAAGTGCACTGCATTTTTCCATACTTCTCAATGTGAACGCACTTGTGCACTCAAAATATTAAGTGTAAGTACAGAAGTATGTGATTTGAGACACAACGCAAGTATTGAAATTGTATATCATTCGCTTATAATTTTTGCAAACACAAATTTTAATACAAGTTTTGGTACTAGAATAATAAAACCAATTGCTTTTTTGGGCCACTAGATGGTGCTGATGTTTTTTGTCCTTGTGATGTCAGCGGCATTTGGAGGGAAGTTTGTCAAAACAAAGATGGAGGCATCAAAGATGAACAAACTGAATTCTTTATCTTATGAGATTAAACTGATGTAAAAAAGTTGTCCCTTTGAAAAATAAGTTGCTGCCGTAAAAAAAAGGTAATAAATCACAATATATCGCAATATATATTTTCTCACAATATTTTGTATACTCAGCATATCGCAATCTCGCAATAATATCATCGTGACCCAGGTATTGTGATAATAACAGATCACGGGTCCTCTGGCAATTCCCACCCCTAGGGGCTGGTGCGGAGAAATGAAAATCTAGCAACCCAAAAAGTCAGAGACTTTGTTCTGAGGGGTTGGTTGACCAAACACAACACAATCATTAACCACAGCATTAAGCCTCTTAGTTGTTCTCCTAAAGCATACAGCCTTTATTTTGGTTGCACTATTAATCCAGCAATGTGCAGAAAGCTATTTGTGTCTGTGTCTCCCTCCTGCAGGAAGAAAAAAAAACCACTGATCTATAAGTGACAGGTGTTCCCAGCATGAGCATATTTAATTGAGAAAAAGGCCAGTTTCTGCTCGCTTAATTGCAATCCTCTCATGATACTGTGAATGTATGGAGAGCCACTCTATTCTGCACTAGCAACAGTTACAT
The DNA here is from genome assembly GCA_029783705.1 of Chaetodon striatus. Classification (NCBI taxonomy): domain Eukaryota; kingdom Metazoa; phylum Chordata; class Actinopteri; order Chaetodontiformes; family Chaetodontidae; genus Chaetodon; species Chaetodon striatus. Next base: position 9,823,067 of record JAPZEB010000016.1, read on the forward strand.
GTCAGGTTTATACTTAGATGAATACATTATTGAGAAAATGGAACAACAGGAAGCACTAAAATACAGTTCAATTGTTGAGTTCATTTTACTGAGACTAAAAGCACTGAAGAATAATTCATTCAGATTTACCAGCAAGGTAAACAAGAGAGATGGAAAAAGTGGTGAATGCCTACGTCTGAAGAGGTCATAAAGGTAGAATATGTTTCTGTTTTTCGATTATTTACATTCCTTTAGTTGGTAAGAATCCACCTATCAAAAGAACCAAAACTGTTTTTCATGAAAATTAATCCAAGTTGTGAATATTGTTTCAAGAGGATAAATAGGTGTTTTGGTAGTATGCTGGGTGCCGTACAATGAGCCTAATAACTTTCTCTGTCCCTCTCTTTATAACAAGTAATACCCATACTGTTTCAAATCAACAATTAAATCGTATTTTTGCTGATCAAGAGTTTTGTTTGAGAAGAATTAAGCATGTCCTATATAGATGCCTGTCCTGAATATACACCTGTTTAGTTCAGCCTGGGCTATTTAGCATGTCGATCAGTTTGTTTGTTTTTTTTGTTTGCTTGTTTTTTCATTGTCAGCACATTTTAATAATTCCATGATAATACTGATAACCATGTTAATTTTGATCACAGTAATTGTGATGGGAAATTTTCATAATGTTTCATCTTTAACTATGATCTAAAATCACATATACTGTGATAGAAGATTTTGGCCATATCGTCCACCCTTGGAGAAAGTCTAACCTTTCCAACTTGTTCTAGGTCATCCTGGACTGCATTGCCTTTTTTTTTTGTTCATTTATAAGGCTGACCTTAGCTGACTGCAGGTTTAGTGTTTTTGATGGATCCTCAATGTGGTGGTTTTACTGAAATAAAGATAGGATGTCATGCTGGAAGTCAAACACAATAATTTTACTGATAGTGAAGAGCTGGTGAAGCGGTGAGGAACGCTACACATCCTGAAAGGGGATATGACCCACAAATAGTCTGGTTACCTTGCAGAATGGTTTCCACTACTGTGTGCCACTCACCCGTGAAAACGCCCTCTTTCCTCCATGTGTCAATACACCTGCCGGTGACAGGTGAAATGAGTTGCGGTAGCTGCACCTTGTCAAGTCTGCTGTGATAACTGGGACATCTGACTTAAATTCAAACCGTTAGTAGAAGACGGCTCCTTTCCCTGGATGAATGATTTTTTTTTTCTATAGCCACTATGCATCCCGTCAAAAGGCCTATTATGTGCAGGAGCATCTTGGGTAAAACTGACAATTGTTCGCCTCTGGGGAACATGCTGAAGAGGAGCAGTGATGGTGTGAAAAAGATGAGAATGGCAGAAAAGGGGACAGCAATTATGCATGTTTTTCCGAGTGTTTCCATTAATGTTCATGTTGAAAAAGGAAAGATATGTGAGATGATCAGCTAAAGAGGGCAGAGAGACTGAGGTGTATCCCATTTTAAAGCCTAAATGCAGCATTCTTTCAAAACAGATATATTTTCCAGCAGCTGGAATATAATTGTATATTTATACGATTTAAATTGATTGATTGTGTGCAAGGTCCCAGATACATTGAAGAGGGGACAAATGTTACCACCATATTGAATTTAACTTTGTTATTTAAGGGATACTTTGATGAATTTCAACTAGCTCTGTGTCACAACAGTGAGGGTAGTATGTGTGAATGAACTATGGTAAATTTCCCTCCATCGTTTCAGCACCCATATCTACCTGCTCATTTGCCAGTGAAAATCAATGCATCATCTGGCAGATTTTCACTGGCGCTAGAGCTGTTGCTTGACCTACAGATTGTACCTCTGCATGCATTCCTATGTGGAAATGCAGCAAGAGTATAGAAGCGGGAAGAGATCAGAAAACTGAGATTAAACTGTAAAACTAGGCAGTGCTGATCAAATATAAACCAAGATTTCTGTCACTGTATTGCCTTTTTTTTGCCTAAAATATCTTCAGAAATGTATTTTAGTGCCCTGTTTAGCTGTAATAGCAAAAGTTTATGAACAAGAAGAAGGTGCCATACCATTTTTTCAATTGTTAAAACAGAGGTGGGAAAAAACTGAGATCAAACTGCCAAACTAGACACTGGTAATCAAATATTAACCAAGATTCTGTCACTGTATTGCCTATTTTTGGCCTAAAATGTCTTCAGAAACGTATTTTAGTGCCCTGTTTAGCTGTTATAGTGAGAGTTTGTGAATAGGAAGCAGGTGCCACACTGTTTCCTTGATTGTAAAATTGAGATCAAACAGTGAAACTAAGCAGTGTTGATTAAATATGAGCCAAGATTCTGTGACAGCATTGCCAATTTCTCACCTCAAATGTTCTCAGGAACATGTTTTAGCTTACCGTTTAACTGTATTTAGAGATTTTGTGTTATCAGCTAGCCACCATTTTGTTCCCTGTGGGAGAAAAGTCCATGCGTCACCTATGATTGGAAGCATTTATTGGTCGAGTACAGTTCAGTGCATTCTACTAGTTTCTCTGGTCATGTAGCAACAATTTTAAAAGTATTTGCATTTTTCTACTGTCTAGACAGCCCAGTTTTGTGAAAAGGCCATTTTTCCAGCAGCAAAATACTTCTTTAAGGATCGCTGTGCTCCCCAGATAGGTCATTTTATTTTATTATAAGTCACTCTTGAATCAGGTTCTAGGACAGAGTGGGAGCAAAGCCATTCAACAACAATACTGTTGATTTTTTCAGCAAGGTGAAATGTTCTGTGCTACTATGTGAATCAACACCAACTTTACAAAGAACAAACAGCAGTGCAGCTGGGTGAAGTTGTGGGTTGGAGTCCTAATCCTGCCAAAACAAGCTGTCATCCAATAATCAAACACAGGCTGGATCGAAGGTGGCGGGGATCAACATGTCAACAACAAGCCTGTCCGACACCGACCGATAGTTCAACATAAGAATTGACCGATGCTGCCCTCAGGGCGTCTAGATCGGGTGGTGAGTGTGGGAGTGGGCGCGAGAAAAACAAGCAGCTGTTTTGAGGACTAATGTAACCTAAAACAGTGCAGCGTAAGCACTATCAGAAAGTGTGTGTGCAGCTATGAAAGAACACCAATTTGTCCTCAACTTTTTGCTCTGCAGGGAGATACCATTTGCCTACTTTCCACAAACTAGAGGCCATAAGCATTTATTCTGACCATTCTCCTATAGCTGTACCAGATTACATAAAAAAAAACCTCACTGATAAAATTCATGGCTCTCATTATTCTAAAACGTTTATGAGTGAGCAGCAACTTCTGAACAGACCATCTCCCTCCTCTTGTGATCCTGTTTGCTATCGATTTAACCACCATGCAGCTGCAGCAGGTGCAACACACACACTAGCTCTTAGACAACCCACATTCTCATAAACAGATATCATGGCCCGGCAGTGGTTTCAGAAACGTGCTATTTTTGTCCCATCAAGCTAAAGTGGTAGCCAGACAGTCCAGGAGCAAATAATCACTTTCAGCGTGCAGCGCGGAAACCGGCCCCTTCCGATGTCACCGATCCAAAGATGTGTGGGAGCGCTCGGGGTCATTATATCCCACTGGAAAGTTAATCTCGCACCAATTAGTTCCAGCCCAGGAGGTACCACCGGGCGCTGTGCTATGAAATGGTGGTATCCTTTGGGAACCCTCCTCCCACCACTCTCTCCCACCTTTTTTCTTTCCACAGATCGACTTCTGCACAATGAAGCGCAGCCTTGCTTTCACACACACACACGCACACACACTCTCCCTCTAAGGTTTTCTGTATTGATCCAGCCATCATTCTATTTTAGCTCTGCAATTACGTCTGGTGATATTACTGGGGGTGTTACATGACTCTTCTAATTGGTGTGTCAATATGATGTCAGAGTTTTTGCTGCTCTCTGATTTGAGCAACGAGTTAAGTGCATCTGATGTAGGTTTTTTTTATTTTAAACAATCATTTCTTCATGGTCATGTCAGTGAAGTATGCCCTTACCCTTTTATCATGACACACACACATGGCTTGTTAACAACGATTCTCTGACGTCATTTCAGAGTACACCACATCCTTGAGTTCATCACATATCCTGTGGGGACAAGTTACAACAAACTGCTTGTTTCACTATGACGCACAGAATATATTTTAAAAGTTTTATTCAAAGAGGCAGACCTTGCTCAAGCTAAAAAGCCAGATCTCAGTCCTGGAACATCCAAAATATAACTCACTTGAGCATGTTAAAAAATCTGACAATCTGGAAATTTGTTAAAGATTTAACATGCTCGAGCGCAAGCAAAAAAAAAAAACACAATGAATCCTTCGACATGGCTGTCTAAATTACAGTTAAGTTTAGATGCTTTAAATTGGAAGCTGTCTGGCACAGCTATCAAGGCTCCTTGTCAAGTTGATTTGATGATTTTCTTTACTCGCTTCGCATTTCCTCTCCACCCTCCTACCCCGCTTTCACTTTTCTGCTCTCTTTATTTTCCTCCCTTGTTTATCTCACTTTCTTTCATTTCATCATTGCTTGATTTCTCACTCCCAGCCCCTGTTCCCTCCTTCTCCCTCCTCGCTTTTCTCTCAACAACTGTTTTCACAAGTCTGTGTGACATGACCGGGGGGCCTGTAAACGAGAATGTGACAGATGCAGATGAGTATGTGACAGGAGTAGTTCAGGACTGCTCACTTACACATTGCCCCAACCAACATGCAGGTCTGTCATGCACTTAGCATAGATATCATTGTGAAAGTGCATTTTGACATGCTGGCATGCTCCCATGAGTCCTCTTTTCGGGTCTGTTTGTGTGTGAAATACTTTCAGCACTGAAGGGTTCCATAAAAACACTGCTCATAAAGTTGTCTGCAGATATCATGTGTAAATGGCTCAGCCAATTTCTGAGTTGATTTAAAGAAACATGATAGGAATGGCACAAATGAGCGACAGTATGTTGTCATCCATGCATATGCCTTGTGTTGTTTGTTTTCATGTGAATTAATCTCCATAAGTAGTGCTTCATCTGGCTGTGACTTTGAGGGGTTTATCACATGTTAATGAGGGGTGTCCTGTTTCTCACTGTATAATAGGGCATCATTGCCTGACAATTTATCATAAGGCAGGTGAGAAGTGTGTCTCTGGGGATGGCAATGTTGGTTGGAAGATCCAACCCTTTGGTCCAGACTGTAATATCTCACCAAGTTTTGAACCTATTGGTGTGAAATTTTTTGACAAACAGTCATGGTCCTCGGAGGATGAATCCTACTGACTTTGGTGACTGACTTTTCCCCAAGCACGACCATAAGGTTGACATTTTTGTTTTTAGTTTAAATGTGTCAATGACATAAACAGATATCTGCATATGTATGCAGGACCTGTTGGCACCGGGACAAGATTCTCATATGAGAGGTTTTCCAGTTTTTGTTTGGAGTCTAACAAGTATTGACCAATCCCATTTGAGCAGCAGACCAGCAGTCCTTGTGAAGAGGCAGAGCCACTGGCCAGAATGCAGTTCTGAAACCCATAGGCTATTGTCTGATGACAGTGTAGCTTTTTTTTTTTTTTTTAAATATCTGCATTCACATATGCATACCTGTTTACATATATTAGCCGAAATGATCGGCGCATGAAAGGGCAGGACTTGGTCCAGATTTCAGCTTGCTACACTGGATCTCCGAAATTATTGGCCTTTGCTCCCCAGAGGCTTACCGTCGTCCAGTAACCAATTGGTTTTGAGGTTGATGTGTCGTCACCTGTTGGATTAGGGTATCATTAATTCTGACACAGAGCATGAATCCTAGTACTTTGCTGATCTCCTGACTTTTACTCTTGTGCTATTATCAGATTGACATTTGTGATTTTCTATAGGGCATTGTGACAACTATTGGATGGAAGGCCATGGTTTGCTCATCATCAGGTTTGGTTAATGATGAAATACCTGCAGAGTTGGTGACATTCCCAACAGCCTCAGCTGTTTTGTCAGTTTAGTGTGTAGTGCTAATGAGCATGTGTTAGCATGCTAACACGGCAAAATAAGAAGGCTACCATTGTAACCATTATAACTGCTAACCATGTTAGCACTGTCATTGGCAGCAATAAGTCGTGTTAGCATTGACACCGCTATGCCTAAGTACAGCCTCACAGAGCCACGAGTATGTCTGTGGACCGGTGATACTCTTCTTATGACCCATTGGCCAAATCTGGCCCACTATAGGATGCTGGGTGACCCGCCAACCATTTTCTAATTCACATTGAAGATTAATTGATTCACTATGGGACATTTTTTTGGACATTGATTGTAAATAAGGTGCCAGAGTGCGTAAAAAAGCATCAAAATACTTTGTCTATAAAAATGTAAAAAAAAAAAAAAAAAAAAAAAAAAAGT
>JAPZEB010000016.1:9836619-9850127 GCA_029783705.1 Chaetodon striatus
ATATGGACCAAAATCTCTGAGGAATGTTTCCAGCACCTTGTTGAATCTATGCCATGAAGAATTAAGGCAGTTCTGAATGCAAAAGGGGTCCAACCCGGTACCAGCAAGGTGTACCTAATAAAGTGGCTGGTAGTGTATGTTGTTGTTAGCTGAAGAGAGATTACAATGCTGCTATCTGCATGTCTGAGTTTTAAACACAACACAAAATGAAGCATTGCCACAATATTCAGTATTTTCTTGCACCCCTAACCAGGTCCAGCTGCCGAGGCTAAGGCTGCACAATTAATTTTAAATGTTGTTGAAATTGCAATATGGCCAAGTGTAATATCCAAAATGCTGAAGCTGCAATTTTTTGATAAAGGTTAAAGGTGTCACAATATACCATTATAAATGAAGCATTATAAATGAGATGCCCCCAGCCCACAAATCATATTCCAGATTTAAGGGAACATGCTTTTTTTTTTTTTTGGTACAGACCCCAGCAAAAATCGTTTCATTTTTCATCACTTCTTTTTTCAGGGGAAAATGAGATGAAAAAATTACCATTCTGACTAAAATTGCTGCTCATATCAAAATCATGATATCTGTCAAAATAATCTATGATTTTTTATTTTTTTTTTGGCGTGTTTGTGCAGACTTAGCTGAGCCCAATGTGTTCTTTGGGCTCCTTCTACAACTATTGTTGGAATCAGGTTTGGTTGTCTGATGTTTTTTTTTTTCTATCTCCTAGAAACAGATTGTCTTGTTCTCGGAGAAGAGCAGATCAGGATTTTGGTTGTGCTGGTTGTCACTATTCCCATTCAGAAGAGGGTTGGTGTGTGCAGTTTAAAGTTTTGCATCTCCCCAGGATCCGTTTTTAGAGTGGTATTTAGGGTTAGGCTTTATAGTTATTACTCCAGTGGGTCATTCCATACCATAAGTGTCCTTAGGATACACTCTATGGGCCTTATTGCATTTTGAAGGCAGTCAGAAGTGACTATTTTAGGTTGGACTGCTTGTGGTATTACATGTAGGTGTTCAGGCATGGTGAGCCTGTCACTTTGTTCTCCTGTTCCCACTGTGGAAGAGGTGTCCACAGCCACAGTGTTCTGCAGTTTAGGGCTGCAGTCATATCACTTTGCCTCTTTTAAGGCTGAAAAGTCTATTAGACGATGTCAGTTTATATATTCGTGGCAGGGTGCAATGAATTACTATGATGAAAGTCCCATGCTAAGTACATAATATCTTAATCAATGGGAGTCTCAAATCTGTGGATTGTTGTTTAATGATGACTGCCATGAAGATGGATGGATCTCTGGATTTATCCAGTTGATATCACTTTTTTTCAAGACAGCAGCTCTTGTTATGAAGAACAAAGAGCTAGGCATGAACACCCTCATGGCTACAGATAGATTTGTGTGTGTATATAGACACACACACACGCACACACACACACACATACATCCAAACTGTCCCCCGAGCTCACACCAATTTGAAACAGGCAAGGTTATTCATAAAGAGATAGATGTTGCTTTTTGTTTCTGCTGTCATTTGACAATCCATCTTAATGCATGATAATACTTGGCTATTGGGTTTTTCCCCGTGCCAGGCTCCACACGAATGCATCCAGTTTGTCTGTTACAGAAGGCTGATGATAAAGACAAATTACTGTTCACAGGTGGCTTACTGTACTTCCCAGTGGCCAGAGAGGTGAAAAGAGGCCATGGTATTTTATAGATTTGACACTATCAAAGGAAAGTAGACTGGAGGTGAAGAGATTAAACATTTTTATGTTGCTTGATGATACATACTGTGTAAATTTCTCAGCAGACGTAATAGAGGTGCAAGATTAATTTAGGCAAACAGCGCGGTTGAATTGTGACTTAAAAATGAACCTAATAGGCCCCACATATATATATAAGATGGAGTAATTCTGTTACACCATTGATTGTACCACATATCTGCTTTTTGCACACTAAAATGAGAGGATTTATGAGGACCGCATTAATGGAAAGTTTATTGCCATTCCACGCTGCGCCAAGGCTCGTCTCCCTCCACCATTTAGCGGCGACAATATACGAGACACTAATGGAAAAGGCAAGCGCGGCACGTTAAATATCTTGCACCTTATCAACACGGCATGTGACTGGTATGTGGTGAGGAATTACACTGTTTCCCCCTGATGCCAAATCAATACCTCGACATGTGTAACCCAACATGCGTTGACCGTTATGTCCTCTTAATTAAACGTGATGCGGTATCTGCTGAAATTGCAGTTGTGCTGCGTTCGTGGCAGCTTAACTCAGCCAATGAAAATATTGACAGTCTATCTATACCATCTCACACTATGTAGGACATCTCTGTGTAGTGTGTGACTTTCATGAAGCCTGTGGACAAGGACAAATGATTTAGGAGATGGAGTCTCACTTGTGTATAAAGTCAGAGGAAAATGTTGCTGTTGTACATTTCGGCAAACCATGGATGATTTACATTTATTATACTATGATGTAGTATATGAGCTGACTTTGTTGTAGGATGGCAGAGGGGATGGTGGATGGCGTCACAGCTGGGCGAGACCAACTGTTTTTTAGCGAGTTACAGCAGCATTTCCAGTGGCTTTTTTAGCCACCAAAAGTGGGTGTTTTTAAAGGATCCAACGCTGTGTTTCCACCGGGGATAGTGCCAAGAAGAGCAGTTGTTATTTCCCAAGACATTGCTGTATTTCCATCCCCAATAGTGCTGCAAAAAGCGGTTGTTTTATAGAAGGACACATGCGCATTTCCAGCTGGGATAATGCCACAAGAAATGGTTACTAGGATTGTGCTAGAAAAGGGGATATTTTTTACCAAGATGTTACTGTGTTTCTAGCCATGACTAGGGGTGGGTGATTTGGCCCTAAAGTATTATCATATTTCAGGGTATTTTTGCGAAAATGATATTCTTGACAAAATGACAAATTAGTGAAAAAAAGAAATGTTTAAGAAAATAGAACTGAAAAAAAAAAACAGTTTACCTTAAAATATTCAGTAAAAAATTAAAACAATCTCTCGTTTCTTAATAATGTCTCTTTTTTCACTTTGTGAATAACAACAGTAACTCAGAGTGAGATCAGAAAGGTTTAATCACTTGACGACACCGACTCACATGTATGCACGGCAAGAGAGGAGAGTAGAGGACCCTGCGCTGCTGCCAGAGGAGCTGCTGAATGAGTTCCCTCTGCAGGGAGGGCTAAAAGAGTCTGAGAGGTACAGAACTAGATGCCACAGTTTATTCCACACTTACTGAGGCTGCTCTTCTTTTTGGAACCACCGCAGAGTTGCTTATAATTTCGCTTTCAGCCATGCTTGTTGCCGTGGGTAACAGTATGACGTCATATGTCAACAAATATCACGAGTGTTACAATAGGAATTTTTCATATGATATTTAAAATGATACTCACTCCTATTATCGTGAACAAGATGATATGGCTCACCCTAAACCCAGACAGTGCCAAGAAAAGTGCCTGTTTTTTACTGTGATATCACTGTGTTTCAATGGAGATTGGGTAATTTAAGCCAAAACATGTCCTTTTCTTACCATAACCAAATTATTTTTATGCCCAAACCTAACCACACATTGGCAGCATTGTATCCGTATACATACGTATACATATCCACTACATAATAGCATTCAAATATAACACATTAGTGGTTACAGAAACTTCCAATACCAGCACTTTTTCCATTTGGTTCCATTGAAAGTAGATGAATGCATATATATAAAATGGTTTGATGGCTCACTATTTTACTACAGAGAAATCCCCTTGGACATTTTGACAAGAGTCTGAAAATGGCATTGTGAAGCACTCTCCACACAGTCACAATGTTTTTTTTTTGTAAAGAAGCAGGCAGTTGTGCTGATGCCCTACCAAAAGTTGGGCATTTTTTCCAGCTGCCCTCTAATGAGTGACACATTAGTGGAGGCTTGTAAAACTAGCATTGTCATAATAGGCAGACATGTCCTTGTTCCCATCTATGTATCGTCAGGCACAGAATGTGCTTGTTGCCAGGGGATAGGAGGACTTTTGGGTATTATTCCATCTGACTGTCATGTTCACTGCTGCAGAAACGCAGAATTAAGCATGCTCAAATGGAGCTAATTCAATAATGGACTGCTCCCCGAAAGCAAAATTGCAGAGCAGTGACGTATATGCGGATAATTGTTTGACATGACTAATTGTTAAGCCAATATTACTCAGCATGAACACTGGAGGCTTTGCATTATAATTGCACACACTGCTCAGCGTGGCTTTAATAGCATGTTCCAACAACCCCAAATATGTTTAAGAGCAGTATAGAAAATGTGGCTGTGATCATTTTCTGAAACGGGTTGTGTGGCCATAGGAACAAGTCACGATGCGTGTTTTCCCCTCTTTTGCCTTTGCAGCTTACCTCATAGCTGCCCATTATGGCTGTGTCTCTAACCCTTCAAATGCCTCCTTGACTGAGCGGGGCCATCATCCACCCTCCAACCTGATCTCATTTGTCTTTTACAATCTGCACTCGTTCATGTCAGGTCATCAGCCTATTTGTCCTCCCCCCTATTGTTAGGCTGAGATGAGTCCAACAGCCCACTGCCGTGCTGGATAAAATGCAATCCCATTTGGGATTCAGCACAAGAGTGAATGGAGTAAATGGAGATTAGAGGGCAGTTGTTGCTGTAAACTGCCATTCATTTAAGCAAAACTGGATTTATTCTCAATGTGTTGGTGTTACATAGCTGAAAAAAAGTTTAGGCTAGCTGATTAGCTGTAATCCAAAGTGCTGCTTATGTGATTAGATAGAGCAACTGTGTGAATGATGCAGAATTTAGTGCCGTGTGATTCCCTTAATCCTTCATGTAACAATGCTTTGTGATGTGTCAGGTTAAGGTTTATTTTTTGTACTCTCCTTATTGTGGAGCAACTTTTAAAAAACAGATTGGACCTACTGTAAAAAACATAGGTTTTTCCTGGGCCAAGGACAAAAGGTTTTATTCTGGAAAACAGCAAAAAATGACAATTTTTGAGGCGTACCAAAAAATAATAGTGCTTAAGTTGTCAATGACCTGTCATAATTTGATATTTTTATTTTATTCAATTTGATAATTTTATTTTATTCAATTTAATTTTTTAAATTTTATTTTATTCCTGTATCTTTTAAATTTTAGTACTACTCGTTTTTTTATATATATTTTATATTTCTATATTGTAATGTCCACATACTGTTTGATTACTTGCTGCTGTAACAAAAGACTTTCCCAGTTTGGGATCAATAAAGTACTATCTATCTATCTACCATATTGAACATGCTTATGAATAGGGACCATAAACATGTCTTACTGCATACAAACCCAGCTGTAATATTAACATATTTATCATGCTAATTTGTTTGTGCTTATCTTTAAATTGAGGAATCACTCCTGCATTATGGTGTCAGCTACAAACTCTACCAGTGAATAATTTGCACCCACCTAGTCTATTATATAGACTCTTTTACTACTGCATCCATGGTTATCGTCAATCAAGTCACACACAGACCAGTCAAAACAAACCTTACTTTTACAATTTACTTGATCTAGCAATGGCTTAGAGAAACGGATAGAGAAATTGACCCCCAGGGGTAGTTGCTCAATGTCAAGGTCACTGGGGAGTTGTCAGAGCTACAAGGAAAAATCCATTACTGAGGCGAGGGAAAGGTGAAATATTTGCCATTCTCAAATGAACAGCAGCTATTTCTTCCCCATTGGTCAGGTATGCACCCTTTGGGAGTTTGATCTGACCATGGCCAACATAATAGCCTTCTGTTTTAAGGAAAATGCATGCAGTTGTCTCAGTATTTGATGTCCTCATTTGCATTTGAAATAAGCCTGTAGGGGATATGGAATAGAAGTGGCCTTTGACTGATGCATCTCGATATGAAAGTACAAGAGCCAGACATACTGGATTTTTGTGGCCCAAAAGGATGTTGATATTAGAGTTAAGAAAAGTTAAATAAAAAAAAGGCCTAGCATACCCTTAATGATATTAATGGGGTGGACAGAATTATAGAAACACCCAAGAGTATATCACAATACAATTCAACCGCCAATCCAGTCACCAGAATAAATGTCAGCATTGGTACATTTCTGCAAACCACAGATATGCAATATCTGTACATTTCAGATGTAGCAGATAAGCTGAAACTTTACACTTCTTTGCGTTTAAATTTTTTAATGTTATGTTGCGTCCCTGCTGTGGTTGACATTTGGTTAGGTTTAGGCACAAAAATCACTTGGTTAGGGTTAGGAAAATATCATTTTTGGTCACTACAATCCAGTCCTTACAGAAAATCGCAATCTTCCGATCACAATAATTAACGCAAATTCAACGAAAGTCCGCAATATTTGTGGGATGTCAAGGTCCACATTGTCCACATTGTTCCGCATTTTCCAGCTGACCAGAAGTTGTCGCGCATGTGACGTCATCACACACGACATCAAATCACGCGAATGGCATTGCAGTATGGAGAAACGCTCTGTGTTGACATAAGAATTTGCACTTTGTTCAAATGCATATAATATGTGTTGAATTTATTCAAATGTTACATTTACAGAAGATGTAGCTTACATGTTGTTTTACAGTCACATTGTCTGGTTTTAGAGCTACAGAGTTCAAGCATGATTTTTTTGCAACATTATTAGAGTTCATGTTTCGAAACTAATTAGATAAAACTAAAGAAGAGAACTGAAACATTTGCAGCTGTTTTCGTAATATTCACTATGATTATTATAGCAAGTGATTACATAACTTATTTTTTGGAGGCAGTAGTTTTAAAAAATCACATTTCTTCTCCTGACTTAAAATTTTTGTCATTTTCTGCCAAAAATTTTCATAAAAATACCAATTTTTGACAAAATTGTCCACAAATTCGAGGGTTTTGGGCCACAAATTCAAGGTTTTTGTGCCGCGAGATCCTGGAGGGACTGACAATCATGGCTGGACGTGATTGTGTTAAATTCGTGTTAAAACATACCTGCTTTTTTCACTACAAACATAGCTGAAAATGTTACAACTTCTCATTAAAAATACCAATATGTTGCTACAAACACAGCTGGAAATGCCATGACGTCTTGTTAGCAAAATACCTGCTTTTGTCTACAGAGAGCTGAAAATGTCACCACGCCTTTTGAAAAATACCCATTTTGTTGCTACTAGAGTTGCAGGTATATACTGGTTTCAAGGTATACCATGACATAAAAGTTGAAGGTTATCATACTGAGTACATTTGCTTATCTACAATGTTTTAAAAAAGCAGCCTTTATTTTAATTATTTCCAACGGGAGACTTTTTACACATATTACCATTTACAAAATGGTTTCAAGTTTTTAATTCTAGTAAATAAATATTTGTTTAACCAACAGTAACCATTCCATATTTATTCCTTTAGGAGACATTCTGACTGATCATAATATCAATTCTGTAATATCGTGATACTGTGAAACCACAGTATTTTCTGTGACAGTAATTCTTCCGTGAAAAGCTCATACCATTGCAACCCTAGTTGCTACAAACATGGCTGGTAATTTCTATTGTTGTCTGCTGCTTGGCAATCATCGCGCCAGTGTGTCATACCATCATTTCCTCCTCCTGAGAAACTCAGCTCATATACATATCATCTGAGCTGCAATGTTTAAAACTTACAAATGTAACAAATCATTGGTGTGTAGAAACATACATTGACAACTTTTTATTCTGGTGACTGGACTGAAATTGCACCAAAAGTGACATCCTCCAAAATGACCACACAGTTATAAAACAGTTTCAACAAAACTGAACATTATAACCTTTATGAAGGTAGAATTTCTTACAGGACTTTGTTTTTAACTAGATGTACATAGTAAGCTGGCAACTGAGTGTATTTCAGCCAGTATTCATTTTGTCATATAAAAAATAACAAGCTAGTGGCCAAATGCAGAACATTTAAATTTCATGTTATCAATTTCTTATTAGGTAGTTAACAACATATTGAAATCAATCAGGTAATATTGGATGATAATATCACAAGTAAAGACATGAGATGATGTATGAAAGCTACTGTTGATGCTCTGTGTCTTTTGATATTCAGCAGTAAAAGCTTCGAAGTGAAAGAACTCTACCAAACTACCACTTAAAAATGAACACACTTCAAATGCACCATTGTTTTTGAATTATCTAAAACAAGAGTTTTCTCTAAAAAGTCAAACTGCTAAATTACCTCACTCTGTTGACTTAATTGATTGTTTATAAAGAATTAACAATTTAATAGGTTAAATGACCTGTTACAATAGTGACGATGTATGAAAGAGGCCGCATAATATTAGAAACTCTCCTGTCAAGCGCAGATTATCTCAAAAATAAAAATAAAAGGATTTGGTGAAGAGTCCGTGACCCTTTTTTTATCGCATTCCTATTGTGTAATGAGATGAAATGATTGCATAAGAGAGACATTTTAAAACTGGGTTACACTGACAGTTCCCTCTGTGAACTGCTTTGACAAACATTCAAAATTTAATCTGTTTATATTTAGCTGCTTCATGATTGAATAATGCACCCCTTTTTACATGCAAAAACAACTGCAGGGTGTCAGCGATAATGAAAAATGGATACATTCAACTTAGTTCCACGCAAAAAAAAAAAAGTTCTCTTCTGCATTTCTCTTTTGCAAACTCAGCCAACCAAATCCATCATTAACAACATTAAATCCATAAGACATCAACCAACCTGAGGAGGAATGAAGGGAAAAGCCAGCAGAATAGCTTACGATTAATTCCATCACTAGCTAAATCCGTTTGTAAAGATTTATGGATTTGTAATTAGCATAAACATGAAGGAGCTCGATAACAATGACATTATCTCTGCTGAACTAATCGGTTTATTCACACATCAAAACAAGGCAAGAGTAAATCTTTTGTTTAAAGACGTATCGTGCCTGCACTGTATTTGGGTGTTTAGATACTTTGACAACAAAGTGTGACAATGGTAAGAGCCCACACAGATTTTGCTTGTATCCTGGCATTAGGGTAATCCTGTGTAGAATCAAGACACTGGCTGACATCAGTCTACTGTCAGATACATTTGGAAATACAGGCCAAAGATTCGTAGTGATAGATAATTTACTTCAGTGTGGAAAATGCACCGTTTTGCAGGGAGACATCCTGACAGCAAACCCTCCTAACAGACCAAACAGATCTACAAAGTGCAATTATTGTGCCACCTGAGATAGCAAGGAATTGCTGTGCCATCTTGCGGATTCCGCCATGGTGCTTAAGAGAAAATCTCTGCACCATCTCTTGATTGACATGATGTCATCTCCTTGTCAAGCACAGGAATGGAGCTCAAGGGTCGGATTCCCTGACGGCTTGGAGCCTGCGGAGAAATGCCAGGGAGCCGGCAGGCACTTGTGTTTTTAATAGAAACCGGGCCATAAAAAGATCTGTCATTTCCTCATTCACTATTTGGGTGACTTCTGGAGGCCATTAAGAGCAACTTTTCTCTCCCTTAGCACGCTACCGCAAAACCATCCCCAGCATCCACTGACAGGAGTCAGTGCACCTGCTTTAAAGGAGAGCTTGGTTTTCAGATAGTTATTAATTTTAAGGAATGACTTGCAAATGTTATGCAAGAGCATCTGTCTACATTTACATATCACAGTGTGCATGTGTATGTGTGTACATGTAAATGCATGTAGCACACAGACTCTGTAAGGGGCCAGATAAATTATGTTTGTGGACTGTTGATTAATGAGCTTACCATGCTGAAGTTGTTTCACCTTGTTTTCATAAATTTGTATAAACTATATGATGAGGAACACAAGGGAGGAACGCAGCAGCTGTGTGCGCGCACGTGCGTGTGTGTGTGTGTAGGCACGAGGTTGTCAGACAGACATAGTGAGAGAAAGAAGTACACTAAGTGGGTGAGTGAGTGAGTTATAGAAAATGAGACCCTTGATCATGAAGTACAGTATATGCAGGTACAGCATTTCATCTTCAAGTGAGAGCCACTCCATCTCTTCCTCTGCTCTATAAGAGTCTATTTCACCGCATAATGTGTGCAATTAGGTCTTGGCCATGAATAATGTTTCATTTATTATCACAGCAGCTGTCACTGTTTGAACAAGTAATGCATCAGTTAGTGAATTTGTTAGAGAGCTGATGTAAAGGGAACAATATGTCCTGGTTGAATGGGCTTTCTGACGTGATTGTTCTTACGTTGTGTATTAACATGTGCTGTAAACTGGCAGAAAATGTACAGGGGAAGTACAAGTTGTGACACCAGGTAATGCCTGCGTTTGTCTAAAGAGATAGAGCTACTGGTGTTTGTTCTGAGCATCTATAATGGCAGCACACATGGAGTACACAGCTATTGAGGCTAGAGGCTACGTTAGCTGCAACTAGCATGGCACATTCGGATCTCCGACTAAACTATCTGCTATTGAGCCCCGTTGCGGGTTGTGTGGGCCAGAGTCCTGCATGGCTGTGGTTTTCAAGACTCACTCCTGAACCATTAGTTTCGCAACCTGACCCCACTCGCTGAAACAAGATCTGTGGCCCAATTGAAAACCGCAAATCCTATAGTAATCATTCACTGTTATAACTCTGTTAAATTGTAATGGACCTCCACTTGTATAGCGCCTTTCTAGTCTTGTGACCACTCTAAGTGCTTTTTACACTACAAGTTACATTCACCCATTCACACGGGTGCCACCTGCTACACAGCTTTAACACACTCGCACACCAATCGAACAGCCATCAGGAGCAATATGAGGTTCAGTATCTTGCTCAAGGATACTTCAAAATGTAGACTGGAGGAGCCGGGGATCAAACCACTGATCTTCCAATTGGTGGACAACCCACTTCACCTTCTGAGCCACAGCTGCCCCAAGGCAGCAAGTTTAAAGTGATCATTTTTGGACATTTCATACATGTGACACTAAGATATTTTAAAATTAAGGTAATTCAGGAAAAACAATTTAAAATATTGGTGTTGCTGTTGGTAACACACTTGAGTTGCTGGAATAGCTACAGTCAACAAACAACTTTCAAGTGACCTAGAGAAAGCATGCTGGCTATTTTAATAAACCAGTCAGACTGAAGTCTATTGTGGAGAGATTTTAAGTTTATTTAAATTATTTATTTAAAGCTACAACCCTTTCTGTTGATACAGGAAAAAATGGGTTACATTTTTTTTTAAATTTTTGTTCTCCAAACAAGCGTGAAGGTTGCAACATTATCTACTATATTTATCTTGAAATGTCCGCCATTTTAGCATCAAAAGGGATTCAGACCACCGCAATTTTAAGTGACAGCATTACTAAGTTGTTTATTTTAGTGACTTTACATCCATCCCATGGACAATAGGTCTACACACAAACAGCACTATGAAGAAGATCAGCTCTGCACTCAGGACTTCAGGTAAATAGGTAATGATATGCTGTTTGTTAAGGTTGCTTAGCAACCTTAGATGCAACCTGCTGCTGCCCTTTTGAAAGCTTTAAAAGACACAAGTGTACAGCCCCTTGTAAATGTGAGAAAATACTTGGTGCTGCACAATATCTTAAAGATATACTTTGCAGAAATTGTTGGTTTCAACATTCAGACTTGTTCCCTCCTTCGTACACTGTTTCTACATACACTGCAGGCCAGGGACGTTACATTTCTTGTAAGAGAAAAGCCAATACTTCAACAAGCTAACAAAGCTTTAACTGCAGTATCTACCTGTCCAACAGAAAACAGGCAAACTCTGTTGCTCTTCCTCCACAATTAAATGAAAGCCAAACACAGATTCACTCTCGTTATGGAACAAATTTTGTAGCAGGCAATAGTTTCCACTCATTATATTTGTGTATTTATTTTTTAAGTGCTGTGTCTGCAATTTTCGTAGCTTCCTCTTGGATACCTGCTGCTACTACCTGGTCTCTACCTTTTTATAAGTCTCCATAAGTCTCACATACGGGCTGGAGCCAGGAAGCTGGGTGGAATTCGCATGTCTCGTTGTCACCTAAAGGTGTGACAACAGTTTGTCACAGAAAATCCAGTCATCACCTCTAAGCTGCATGTCTTTTAATTACAGTGAAATAGTTATATATCTAACAAAAGTTTTCTTTTGAAACTGAAAAGCACTCAAATTTCCTTCTAAACTCTCAAGATCTTGTAGTTGGATAATCCTTTCTGTCAATTTGCAGCATACGCTCCTGCAAGCGTGTGCAAAAATTCTCTCAAACAAAGCAAAATCCGTCTTTGGTTCAGCTATCTTCCTCCGTGATGATTCTTCCTCGACTTGTTGGAGAGGACCGCTCACACAGGAGATAGCAAGCCGTGGCGGCCGGCCATGAACTTGGCTGCGTTTGCTGACTCAGAGGAGGACATTAGCATACAGCTGCCATTAGCCAGGCTGCAGCTGCTATGGATGCCTTCCTTAGTTTGCTAAAAGGAAGAGATAGTATGTCGGACTCAGAGGGTTCATAAGGCGTGCACTCACAGTCATCAGAGACCTTTGCTGACGCCTTCTTCCTGTCCTGATGACTGATATTATGGTGCTCTTATGAAGCAGTGTTCGCAGACCTTAAGAATGGTGTGGTGTATGAATGCCTTGATATAAAGCACAAACAAAACGTAAATCCTGTCGTGTAAATATGGAAACACCTCCTGGCATGCAGACAAAAAGCATAAATTTTGAGATTTTTAAGGAAATACGGTCTCAGCAAATAGAGTTTTCTTTAACAGAGCCTTTTGAATTGATTTCTGCTCGTTCCCAATCCACTCTGAGAAAGCCATCTTTTCATGTCTAGTTGAAGCTGAATCACATTCTGTCAGGGTTGAGGTGATGTTGCAGGCAGATTGCTTATCCGTCAGGATCACGGCAGACACAAACAGGTTGCTGATGCTGCTGCTTAAACCTGTCTCAGTCAGGCCTCGATCATCAAATCTGTCCCTGTCTCCCATGATATATTGACAGCATTGCATTTGTCTCCCCCTTCCCCTCCAAGCTGAATTCCTGACCAATCCTGTGCCTGGTTATCGGGCCATCATAAAGAATGTATGACAGGACCTTAGAGCGGTGAGGGATGGCTTCGGTGAAGCCGGTGGGGCTGGTGAAGATGGAATAACGCAGGTGTGGCGGCACATGCCAGCTTGACTTACGGCCTTGATTCCTTTCACGACCACCTTGAAATCTCAGACTGTGGACAAGTTGTTGAAATGAAAATGAAACAGATCGAAATTTTGCCAACTGATGGCTATTAAAGTTAAGGCTGGGAAGCTCAGATTCAATTTAACACAACTCACATATATGTTTTGCATACTAAATGCTATCACCTGAATCCTTGTATTTGAACTTGTTAAGATTTGATATGTTTACTTTGGGGACACTGTTAAGATCTGGTTTGATAATTCTACAAAAAAAAAATCTGGAATTTTTTTTTTTTTTTCAATTCAATTTTTCCCCTTAACACCAGAGACACAGATGGGTTACATACAGCTTACCCATTTACCAG
>JAPZEB010000016.1:9853568-9864214 GCA_029783705.1 Chaetodon striatus
CACAGTCCAAAGACATGCAGGTTAATTGGTGACTCTAAATTGTCCGTAGGTGTGAATGTGAGTGTGAATGGTTGTCTATCTATGTGTCAGCCCTGTGATTGTCTGGTGACCTGTCCAGGGTGTACCCTGGCCTCATGTGCACTGTCAGCTGGGATAGGCTCCCAGACAGGCAACCAGGCATTGCTCTATCATCTGTTTAGGAGCATTGTCACTGCAATGAGAACAGCTAGTCCATCTTAACATTGCATCTTAAGGGAGGCTAAGTTTGCATGCTAACTTCATAAACCAAACCGGGTTTGATGCTCAACTCTAGCCATGGCTGAGCAGTTTTGCCTTAGTGAGCAGTGCGGGAATGACAGTCTCCAAAAACATGGATTCTGACTTCCTGGATTTGTTACATCACACTGTGGCAAATTTAGGGGTATCAGAGCAGTTTCACCTTCACTTCAACTTGTTTGGGCTGGCAATCAAGATTGACAAGTTTTGTGTGTTTGATGAGCAGAGTCGAAGGTGGACAGATATGCTTGAGCTGCAGGAGGACGGCTGATGGAGACAGAGGCGGGACCTATTTGCATATTCATATATCTGCACATACTAAATGAGGCAATGGTGCACAGTCACATCTAAGCCATTTTAAGACATGAAGGGATTTTGTTTCATGAAGGAATGTGTATTTTGATGAACAGAGATGCGTTTTAAGGGTTGACATTAATGCTTGGAGAGGACCTTTAACCATTAACAAATCTTTGTACTTGGCTACAAGGACAATGTCTATGCAGCATGGAGTGTCGTCAAATAAATTAAATCACTGTGAAGAAACAGGTATTTTACCTTGTGTTCACAACATGATTTGCGTTTTATAATATGTTCCTTGCTCAAACTGTGCGGTATGAATGTTCCTGTGTGCCACGCTCTCTCAACTGCTAAAATTAATTTCACTGATGAGACTGCAAGACAGTAAATGTTTTCTCCAAAAGTAAATCATCATGCAGAAAGATACAGAACAACATTTACAAATCAGTAACCTGCGGTACCATGGAGATGAGACAAATTGAAACTAAATTGGAATCTCAGCGGACTGTATTACAAACTTAAAAATTCCCCTTAAAATGCCCCAGTTTGAGCACTTGAACAAACAAAAGCAACAAAAACCAGCTTGTGTTTATTTGTTACTAACAACAAATCTTCTCTCCTTAACCAACCTTGCTTACGTGTAATCAGTTCAAAATAACCTTGAAAAATGCAAACAAGGCAATTGTGTTGGGGGTGATTAATTCATTTCTGAATTGCTGTGCCTGACTGCATGTGGAACACAGTAAGATTAATTTTGTGAATTTATGTATTTCACAAAAAGTGCTTTTGGAGTGCAAAGATGAATGTTTATTTGGATAAAGCAGCCAGGATATGATGTTACTCCCTGGCCCGAGCAGTGTATAGGGCCACACACACACACACACAAACACACAGTCAAAGTTGTTTTAAAGTCAAATGGATTGTAACAGGAACCTGAGATGCACTCTGTTCCTTACTCTGAGGATTAGGTAATGTGTAGAACAAAAGACATATGAATAATTTATCGGCCACTGCATGCATTGCGGTCATGCACATACAAGTGTTAGTTTCCGAATCAGTGTGTGAAACTCTAAACACGTTCATGAGCAATTTAGAAATGACCCTTTTAGAGTTTGTTAGATATGTAAAGGGTTAAATTGTGTGCAAATTGTTGTTTTTCTAAAACGTACATCAATCCAAAATCGTTGCATTTTAGTTGTTTTCATAATAATGACATCATTGATAATTACAAAAACATAATTAATGACATTCTTCATCGACAAACAGGAAAAAATGCAGCAGTCCACTCTTGCAGCAACTCAGAGTTGCTGAGCAATGAAACATTCAGGTGTTTCATGTGATTAATTCTTTCAGTTGATTTGACAAAACCCTTTTGCTGTGTGGAGAAAAGCTACATTATGATATGACTGTAGCTCCCTGGGCCACATTGAGACCTTTTTTTCCCTTCTTTTTTTTGCCTTGAAGAAGCACTGTAATGGGGACTTCATCTTTTTTCTTTTGGGGCTATTCTATAAAAAGGTGGCAGTGTCTGAGGTCCCAGTGGTACCTATTACGGCAGCCTAGTAGTCATTAATCACGGACGAGTAAGCATTTCAACGCAGCGTCCGCCCAGAGTTTCCAATAGCCATTCATTAACAGTTTCCACCGCCATCTCTTTTCTTAGCATCTGCCCCCTCCTCTCCATCGCTCCCACCTGGACTCTACGGAGTTGGTCCTTTTCTTGCTGACATACCTGCTTTTTATTTCCCGTGTTATGTAGAAACTGAAGACGAGGGTGTGCTCACTGTTCAGGGCTTTGGAAAAGATGTTAAGCTAACCTTTGCAAAAGTTCTTTGCTTTCTCTTGTCCCTTTTCAAGTTGTTTATCAGCGACTGTTGGATACAGCACAGGGTGTTTATATGAAGAACACTATCTGGTGGAAGCTGACAACATGCTGTCTTTAATTGCATTCATCTATCTAGGATTGTAACCAGGTGTACACGCAGCAGCGAGGCAGATGTGTCCAAATACTTCTTTCTAAATTAAAGACACGAAAATACTTTGAGGCTGTCATATAGAATCAGCACGATAAAAAACAAACTTCTTGAACAACTTGCATTGACTGGCTTCTTCTTCCCATCTGTAAAAACATTTCTGTTCATACTGCTGCTGTTTCATTTCATTCAGCATGGGAAAATAATCTGTCAAACATCATGCAATAGAGTAGCCAGTGGGGAAATTATACCCATTATTAATGGTCTCCAAGATCTCTCAGGGGCCTTCCATTATAATTATTGACTTTTTCCCTTTTTGTCTCATAGTGTTTTTTACATTAAATTAGAGCAGGGTCAGCATCTGGTAAAGTCGCAGCAAAACACAAAACCAAAGAATAAATAATTTTGTGGTCGGCAAGGTTTTTGTGTCACAGAAACTGAGACACAAGAATGGTAGTTTATTTGGTGGTTTTTATAAGATTTCTTGCTCCGTGTGATTTAAATCATTTCACACGAGTGATGATTAAACTATAAAAGTTTCCCCGGACCTTCAAACAGCCCCCTTTGACTACAAATATCCTTGTTTGTTCTCATAAACAAACCAAACTGGGCCATTTAAAGAAATGTGGGAAAAGTCTCATCTCGACTTCGAGCGGTTTGCTTCAACACAGAAGAGCAGCCAGCGTTTTAACTGACCTATTTGATTGCCCAAGAGGATGATTGTTGTCCCTCTACTCATTATGAAGACCAATTTACCACCAATTACAGCAGGTGGAGGGACAAAATCATGGCTATCAGGAGAAAACTTTGACCTCGAAACTCATTTTATATTGACTTTCTCTACGATTTCCTCACTGATTATGAGTAGACCTTATGAGCTCTAGTTAATTTATTAATTTCAGTTTGATAGTTAAGGTTAATAGCAAAAACTCATTATCAAATAGGACTTACATGGCACCAGCAAAGCACTATTCTCTGCTTTCTCCTCCCTACAAATGGGGCATCAAGCATGTTGAGAAGGCTATCTTTGATGGCCAAAAACCTGACAACACAAACCTGAGCGATTTGGCTTTCTGCACTGATTGATTAGGTGGAGCTCTCAGCTTTCTCATTGATATGCATCAGAGAAGGGAGCAACTTTCCTCTCAAAATAATTTGCCTACAATTACAGTGAACCTCCCACCTCGGCAGCACCTTACTTAATATCAGTCACCAGAAGAGGGATAACCCAAAGTGCTGATCAGCAGATAAGCAGGGAGATCCCTCCTCCTCAGCTTACCTCGTGTCATATAGGACATTAACCCTGAGAGTTAGATTTCCCTCGGCAGCAGCCTAAACAAAATGATTGCTAATCATTTGTCGTCTGCTCCCCGGAAGACTGTGGGTGTAAGTCTGCATTGATTAAATGGCAAAAGAGAGAGAGAGGATGAGAGGGAGCAGCCGTCTTTACTTGACTAATGCAAATGGCGGGGAGAAGTGTGATGGACAGCAGAAAAGTGGTAATATAAGGTCACCTGAGGACGAGGCTTTATAACATAAACAACATTAAAACCACTGACGGGTGAAGTGAATAACATTGATCATCTTGTTACAGTGCAATGTTCCGCTGGAAAACCTTGGGTCCTGACATTCATGTGGATGCAACTAGACATCCCATGGCAACAGCATTTCCCAATGGCGGTGACCCCTCGGCGGTACAATGCGCCATGCCACACCACCAGGGTTGGAAATTAGCACCAGCCAGCCGGCCAAATGCTGGGATAATATGCAAGTGGCTGCTACATTTGCTCCATTCACCAGCCAAAAACAGCATTGATAATCTGTACAGTGGCTGGTAGATTTTGGAATCTATCAACTACTGTGGCAGTTGGACAAAAAAAAGTTAGTTGTCAACAATGCACACAGCAAAAACTGCTCCAGTATGGCCCAAGGAATGTGAGAAGAGCTTTAAGATGTTGACCTGGCCTCCAGACTCCCCAAATCCCAATGCGATTGAGCATCTGTGGGATATGTCAGTATCCCAAGGGACTCAAAGGTTCTGCCGCCAACACCTCTGTCTATGCCTCAATGGGTCAAAGCCAAGTCCAGCCGGAGAGGGCCCCACTGTGGATCAGACTTGGCTCTGGATTAGGAGGAATTTGGAGGCCGGGTCCGCACCTTAAGTTCTGCCACTGGGGTATGCCGTTGCCATAACAGGACGTAACTTGGTCTGCAATGGTGTTTGGGTAGGTCGTGTGTCAAGTGGCATCCACACGAATGCCAATACCCAATGTTTCCCAGCAGAACATTGAAGTATAACAAGATGATCACTGTTATTCTCATCATTTGTTAGTGGTTTTTCTGTTGTGGCTGTACATTCATAGCTCATATGCTAAATTTGTGGGTTGAGGAAAGACAAATGTCCCCTGACACCATCAGTTTTCATAGCAATGAAATCTAACATGAAACAATACTTACTTGGATGGCTTTATTAACTGGTGTTTCCTCTTCACGCTGTTTAATGCTACTATTAATATTCATATCACCACTAATACAAGACAAAGTTAGCACAGACTTACATTATTTGAACTTTGGAGTTTCTACATGATCAAGAAATCAAAGGTAAATACTCCTGTGGCCACATAGAGAATGGCAGAGCCATTACTCATATCCTGGAACAAAATTAATAGGCCAAAGTCTACCATACCGCGGGTGCATGAGTAATGCAGGGTCTTGGCTGCTGGTACGTTTCAGAACAGAAGCTAACAGTACTTGCCAATTCCACGATAAATATCAAATAGTCTGGCAGCACATTTTGGAAATTGAGCTCCATGATGGAGTGGAAATTGCCATCAGGCTGATGCATTGTTAAAGACAAGCGGGAACAGCTGGTGGCCTTTTCCAAGATAATCCAACTCTTGATGTTTTTTGGACTTCTTGCTTGTAGTAAGAGCCTGTGCCCTCCGCTACTCCTCCCAGCTATAAACTTCCCCTCTTTGCTTTATAAATGAATATGCATTTTAGTCACACAGACATTTTCTGCTCACACATACACACACACATGCTTACCATGCAGGATGCAAAGCCTGAAACAATTTGGACAAGGAGTCTATGAGTCTGCATATATGCAGAATCTTAACTACTGCTCCATTAACTCACAGTAATGATGCATGCCATCCGTCTGTTTGCCTGGTGGTGATTTGGAGATGGCACACTGTTGCATGCCGTATGCCCTCTCTCATTCTGGCCAGAATTCGAAGCCTCGCAATTGGAAGAGAAAGAGCAAAAAATATTAAAGGTGCATCTGAGCTGTAGCGAACAAAATGGTCTGCGCTGTTAGGGCTCACAGTTTACGAGTCACAGAAAGGCAGAGAAAATGGGTGTGTGAAAGCCCACTGTAGCTTTTTTTCCCCTATTGTGAAGTATATTTGTCTGCAGCCCCTTTGGAAGGCTCACAAAGCAGCTTGACAACTGAAGACATGTTTTCTTTATATGAGAATCAGCCTCTGTGATATGCAGGGAAAAGTGCTATTTTTTACCCCCAACTGTTGTTTATGGGAAGCAAGTGTCAAAACTACTTCAGTCTCCAAAGTGAAATTGATAAAAGCAACAATATGAAAAGTGCATGCTCTTATTTTCAATCACTCAGTGCTGCATGAGAATTCAAAATTTGCTTGTGTGATTCTGGAAGTCAACCTCCTGCTTTGAAGTGTGAATGTGCAAAATGTATGCAACACTCAACACAAGAAAGCAGATGGATTTCTCAGCTGAGTTTGCCTCTTATTAAATTATATCGGCACACTGAGTCGCGAGGTGTTCGGCCTAATTACTATTCTTTTGAAAAATACTGGTGTTATTCTAGACTCATACAAAATGGAGGATGATGTTGAGAATAAATTTGTTTTCTAAACTATGAATGCACTAGAATGCATAATGCATGCCAGCAAAACTTTATAAGATTTCCAGCACTGTGTTAAGTATTTTCCTCCAATTATAGCATTGAACTCATGGCGTTGACATCAAAACATGCAGTACTACTCAAGAGAAAAGAATTCTTTTAAGAGCAATATTCAAGTGATATCCTCTGTTGAAAACGTAATTCTGGTAGTGCCGTGTCACATTTCCAATACTATTATCCTACGAAATGAATGGCGCCTGAGAGACTGATCAGTGTGACTAACCTCCTTGTACTGCCTCAGAACCTCATCAGATACAGTCTGAGCTGTATGGTTTTGTGCTTTAGCGCTGTGGACCCATGCAGCAATTTGTGCTTCCTCTATCTACTGAGCGAGTGCCTCGAATACAGTTTTCCCTGCTAAGATAAGAGCTGGATAATATGTTTGTTGTGTCAGTTCTTGGAATTACCTGACTTTCCTATTTGTCTCTGACTGTGGTTCTGGATCCCTTTTCTGGACGGTGCTCAGTATCTCTCCCTCTGTAATTAATCACCAGTGGTAGTGTACTATCAACCTTGCCTACACTTATCTGGATGTTTAGCCTAATGTAGACAAAGGAATTACATTTTGCCCTTATGATGCCAAGTGGTTAATACGTACAAGTGCGATATAGGCGAGGGCTATTTAATCAAGGCAAGGGCTTTCCCTGCCGTGTCTGGATAGTTGGATCTCAGTCATTTGTTTTTTGAAAAAAAGAGTGAAGGACTTCTTAAAGGACCAGAATGAATGTGACAGAAGTGATTCGTAAGCATAGGCATGGTAGGAGCTGATTGTGTTGTTCCACCCCTTGTCAGTAGGGGGTACTGCAGCATCATCTGTGAATAGTAATAGTGTAAATAGCTATTTTACTGTAACTAATGGGCTATCTGAGCATTTGTTTTAAATTTTAAACAGCATATGACAAGGTGCCTGTCAGGAATGTTATGGGGGAAAAAAATGTGCAAATGTAATTAATTACTTCAATATCTTGACGTCAGGTCAGCAAAGTGCAAGGGTCGAGGTCTGCTAATCTTGGCCAATGGCGCAGGCAGGCTGAAAAAGACCAGAGGATTGTCACAACAGTTTTGGAACTGCTTTTTAGATCCATAAAATTCCTTGGATGCGAGATACTTCCATTGCGTTGGCATATCGAGATGGAGTTTTATGTCATCTAATGATGGGGCGGACGATGGGTCATGAATGTTAGTGAAACGAATTTGTGTAAACTGGTTGCTAAAGGAAATTTACATGTATTTTGGCACTCATCAATATGTTAGTAGCTCCGATCTTTTTGTAGGTGCTAACAAAATGTACAACTGCATGCAACTGCTTGTAGTGCTTGTGTAAATATATACATATAAATATTGCTTGTTATTATTATAAATTACATTTTGATTCATATTGTGCTCTGTTATGTTCACAATACACAAATACACATAAGTTGTCACACCACAAATAATAAAATAATCAAATATTTAATATGTATAATAAAATATTTTTTCTCAACCTCACTTCACCCAAAATAACTTCAATATCAGTGCCGGAAAAGTTTTTCTTTCTCTCTCTATTTTTCTTAGTTTGCTCCATGTACGTAGGTCGACAGGATGCACCTATCTGTTGTAATGATCACCTCCATATAGGATGGTCACTGGCTATTCATGGGCAGGATGTATGCTAATTGCTGACTAAGGGGAGCACGCTGTCAGTTTATGATTGTTTGGCATTCATGAACGTACAAACAGTTATCCGTGGTGTTCTTGAATCCGGTGTGGGTTTTTACTACCCAGGTTTTTGTGCAAATCTACTCACAGATTTACTGACATTTCATGAGTGAGACCCAGTGTGTTCGTACAATTAAGAAGAGTCTGTGGATTTCAGTGTATGTGGTGGACTTCTGGAATGGGCTGCGTGATGAGTTGAACCAAAGCACGAATTGAAATCAATTTAAAAAGTGCACACAAAAGACGAAATGTAAGAAAGGGGTAGGGACATATAAGTATTACTTCTACCTACTCATTTTGGACATGTTTTTTTTTATTATTTTGGTTCAAAATAAAGTCATTCATTCATTCAAAATCCCATATATGACTCCATCTGTTTCTACTACTACTACTACAAGCACTGGATTAAAGAAATCTAAATACATTATTACATAAAAGTGTAGATATTACTTGCATCTCAAATTTAAAAAAAACAAAAAAACGTATTAACAGTCTTTTTTTTTGTTTTTTTGCCTTTAAAATGAAAGGCTTAGAGAGAGGGGATGGCATCTAGCAAAGGGCTGTGGGTTGGAATTGAACCTTCAGCCACTGCAACAAGGACAAAGCCTCTGCAACAGACTCCTCTGTATGTTTGATTTTCTCTTCATTTACTGCCACTGTTAATTGACCTTTGTGTGATTAATCCTCTGAATGCACACAATACACCATGTCTTTTAAATAACATCTCCTCCTGTGACCTTGAAATTATGTAAAAAATCTCTTTGTTGCCATGTGCCGAGCTTCAAAAATCAATAAAATCTTTCACACAAAAGTTAATGTTTTAACGTTTCACCGAGGCACAAAATGAGCTTAATATATTTTCAGCTGATAGGGTTGTTGATCGATACCAATGTTTCAGTTTAACACCTCAGCAGGTGCTGAGATTTGTAATATAGAAAAGCCACAAAAAAATATCCTAACACCACCCTCCACAGTCTTTCTCTCTCTCCCTCTCTCTCTCTCTCTCTCTCTCTCTCTCTCTCTCACACACACACACACATCTAAGAACATTTCTGCTGCTGAATAAAGTAGGACTGTGATATACAGAAAAGGAGCTGACACTGCAGGACATATTGCTGTCAGTGAAGCGAATTAGGCTGTATTATTTAAACTGCATTGTAAGTTATAATACATTATTTTTTGCGACATGTTCAGTGTCTTTAATGCTTAGTATTTATATTTTGTAAATGGCATCATTACTTTCTGTCAATTCCAGAATATATACAAGAGTCCTGTCAACATGTTCTCGCAGTTTCTGTCAATTACCGTAACATCCACTGCTGCTGCTGCTGCTGCTGCTGCTGCCGCATCGAGTTCTTCTGGGCTATTAAGTTAAGATACCAGTAGCCTGGGATACTTTAGGTTTTGTATACCACTGCATCGACTGTATCTCGCAGTGCAGGACTGACAGCAGCCTGCCAACAGCAAAGCATTCTCTGTAATTTGAGTGGAGTTACCTCCCAAAGGATTCTCATCATTCTTCATTGCACTGCAAAGGAAACCCGAGGCGCTGGAGCACACACACAAGATCAGTGTCAGAGTGTTAAGCAGCACAGTGTTTGGAGCTACTAGAGGCAAAAATCATGATTATCCAATGAAAGCAATGTGACAAGTTGTTCCAACCTTTACAGTGAGAAACACTGAGTGGAAAAAGAGAAACTTGTGATGCTCCTGAACAGCTGGTGAATCTGTCATATTTAGGGCCCAAGTGTGTTCATTCATCTCTCTCTCCTTTGCTCTCGCATTTCCTCTACCCTCTCTTATGTTTTCTCATTTCTAACCCTCAGGCCTGAGGGCTTAGCAAAGCTGGCAAAACTAATTCACTCACAAATAAAAACGAGTTAAAACAGCCAGAGCTAATAAATGCTGGGATTTCAATTGTGTAGCTGCTTCAGTGCAGGCAACAGATAGTTTAAAGTGTTTTATGTACCTATCTAGAAGGTAAGTGGGTCTCTAATATGACCCACAGGAGCATTTCCTAAATTAGCACCCCTACCTGTGGACAACAGCTTGTATATGACTGTTAACAGTTTCAGTAAAATGAGATGTTTGTTACTTACATAACTTAACATGATGTACATTACGTTGTTAAAATAACTTACTGTTGACTCTTTGCTTTGGATGGGACATGAATACATGCCTCTTGATTGAAGTTTGTGTTTGTGTGACCCATCCACCTCCCTTTCCTCAACCGTAAGTGGACTCTGTAACTCCTTCT
The DNA here is from genome assembly GCA_029783705.1 of Chaetodon striatus. Classification (NCBI taxonomy): domain Eukaryota; kingdom Metazoa; phylum Chordata; class Actinopteri; order Chaetodontiformes; family Chaetodontidae; genus Chaetodon; species Chaetodon striatus. Next base: position 9,864,007 of record JAPZEB010000016.1, read on the forward strand.
TAGGACTGTACCCAACTCAAAATCATGTTAGTCAGATCAGATTTGGGCAGCATGGTGGTGTGGTGGTTAGCACTGTCGCCTCACAGCAAGAGGGCTGCTGCTTCAGAGTTTGCATGTTCTCCCCGTGTCATCGTGGGTTTTCTGCAGGTACTCCAGCTTCCTCCCACAGTCCAAAGACATGCAGGTTAATTGGTGACTCTAAATTGTC
>JAPZEB010000016.1:9933030-9946617 GCA_029783705.1 Chaetodon striatus
TTTTGGCCAGCAATGATGTCATAGCCCCACCTCTCTAACCTCTGACTTAACCCCGGCAGGAAGCCGTCCCATCACAACGTGACTCGAAGCAGCAGCTCGACTTCGTCGTCAGTCCAAACCAAAGTCTCAGTTTTCCCTCGTGTGTTGGAATTCATTTTCACCATCTTCTTGCTGTGCTTGTACTGGATCTTCTTCTTCTTCCGTTTGTATACACCGCGCAACCTTTTGCGCATTCTCCGTGTCTTCTTCTTCAGTTCAGAGCTGTATGCTCCGGTTTTTAGTGGTGTGCCATCTCCTGGCTGGCATATATACTGCAGCCTTTATGCAGCTTCAGTGGCTTGAACTGGCTTCATTCTGACACCTGCATTCTTGAAGTCGGCGCCATGTTTACAGATCACTACTGCAATCCGATCATTTTATTTGGCAGTTTCAAAAAGACAAGTCTTCATGTGGATATAGCCTTAGCTATCCTTTCACAGCTGCCCTGTTTGGCTCGGGTCAGTTGAATTCAAGTTCGTTTGCCCCCATAGTGCGGTTCATCTGGGCAGGTGTGAACACCGCAGTCGCACTCGGGTGCACACTAAAACAACCGAACCGAGACCTTCTGGAAGAGGTGGAATCTGGTATGGTTCGTTTGTGGTGAGAACATGTTCCGACCTTGATCTGAACCAACTGCAGTCGCATTACACATTGTTTGGGTTAAACAACCATGAGCGTGTTACAGTCCTGGAGGATTATTAATGTGCTCCTCCTCCTGTACTGCCTTAATATTCACATTCGGCCCATCCAACAATGACAGCAATATTGTACACGATGAACAGCGCTAAAATCAACCTTCGTAGTTGTCCCTCAATTGTGACATTAGAAAGTATCTAATCTAGTATCTTATCTTTCAAGTGTACTCTTCTTCAACCTTGATGGATTTTTCCTGCATGGAAATTCTGACCAACAAGAGTAGCTTTCTTGCACAAGGAATTTTGTCTGGTCCGCTTGTAAATGCTACCATGAGAACATCTAGGCAGTTATACAACTTTGTAACAAAATCAGTCCCTGATTTGGACCAAAGCAAGACAACTCTAGGTCTGAAAGCAGCCTTATTCTTGTGGGGTTCAACCTCAGAGAAATAAAGCAAAGACAGTCCTACAAAATAAAAGTTGTATTGATTTATTTATTGATTTATTTTTTAATTCTAATCAAATTTTGCTTTTGGAAATCAATATGTAACATGAAAATGAGTTGAATTGCCAATACTAGCTGTTTCTCCATTAAGTTGTAAAATGAAATTCATGGGAAATCTCTGGAGCTTGGCAAGCAATGCGACATAGCAGGGATTCCACTACAGCCCACAGTGGGTGGATGGACGCATTACTGCAAGGCTTTACAAAAAGCTTTCTCTTTTGTTGTAGGGATGCTGACATTCTCTCTTGAGATGATAGCATTTTGTAGCACTGTAATTGTTTTTCTCTGCTTAACGAGGTCATTTTTTAGTTAACTATTGAGAAGCAATCATTTTGCACTTTTAGTTTACTCTCTGCGTTTGTTAAATTGATGCAAGTTTCTACCTCGACATTCAAAGGAGCCGAATAAAAGGCTCTGAATGCTTCAATTCAACTCAAAGGTCATGTTTGCATTTACATGAAATAAGATGAGCGCTACAGATTCTCTTCACACAACACTAAGCCAAGCCATTATGTAAATTGCTCTCTCGCAATCATTACTGAGACTAATGCTCATTCCTTGACAACAGGTTGGTTGCTCCTCTGGCATGATCTGATTCATCTTGTTCATTTTTTTGTCTTTCAAACCTGATGCATTCTGGAGAAACTGGTGCCTTGATCTTCAAAGGACAGAAAATAACAGGATGTTCCCACAATGCATTATTTCTTTCAACACAACAGGATGCAAACTTTCAAGAAATACGTGTCGATTTTCTCGCCACGGGTAAATGAAACCTGTCAGGTCGTGTGAAAGAGTCTGCTAATGATGTCAAGTGTTCCCAAGGCCCTGCAGCCATGTCTGTTGGCTGTTCCCTCTCTGTACCTATCAACAAACAGATATGTGCTGACTTCACTACTTTCACAACAACAGCATTGTGTGGGCCGATGTCTGCATTTGTCTTAGAAGTCATTAAATAAATCCTCAGAGCGAGGTAGCAATTTAGCCGAATTAATTCGATTTCATTGTGGCAAACGATGACGGACGGCGACGCCTCTGTCGTTTGCCAGTAGGAATCTGGATGAACATAGCAACATATCAGGAACGCATAAATCAGTTTGTCTGCTTGTGAATAACAGGTTCATGCAAGCCTGACGGAAAGTTTTTCCTTAAATACCCTACAGCTTTGGTGTGATGGACGCCTTGTTGGCTGCTGACACTTGTGTGCTCTCTGTTGCTTTTGACATCCTCTCAGGCATACGCTGAGTGAATCTGCTCTTAATCGGGCTACACTGCTTCATAAGTAGCTGAAGGGCATTTATTGTTCAGACAGGATTATCTTTAAGTCCTGAGAGAAACTGTTCATATGCAGCTAGTTCGTGTTTGCATTTTGCAGCATTGCGAAATAGGGTTAGGGTGTTTTTCCTACAGAATATGGACCTGTATACACACACTGCATTGTGATTTACATTGTCTTTGACTTTATGTAGGTGTGACAGGTGTTCATTTTAAAATTCCAGCCGTTGCCGTTCTCGCCATGCATAAACTGATTCCTGTTGAAGCTCTTTAAAATGTTTCCCCTTGGCTGCACTTGCAGAATAAGCCAGACACAAACATGTATTTTATCTTTTGAGGACATGCAGCATTGTCACCCAGTTGCATTTCTTTCCTTATTACTAATGTGACAGATAGTCATCAATGGAATCTAGTCTGAGAGTCACCCGTGGGTGCCTGTTTGGCTTTTCATTTGCATTGTGAAGTAGCTGAAGGCATGTGCTGAGGAAACAAGTTTCTTTTCCTTCTTTGCCTGATTTTACAATGACTAGAGGACATGATTACACCTGTTTGAAGCTCAGAATCCACTCAGGAAGTAAAAAAAAAAAAAAGAAAGTATGTGGCATCTGTGATTTTGAGGAAAAGCATTCACTTTAACGGCACAAACAGACATGAACCGCAGGGATACATTCACCTGGTCAGGGACATGTAAACATGTTTTAAAGCACTGCTGAGGTCTGCGTTAAGCATGTTGTGGTTTAGAGGCAACTGGAAGCCCTCATAAATCAAGCAGAGGAGCAGGAGAGCTGCAGCACCTTAAGTGGAGTCATGGCAGTGTCATGTTTTTGCAATGGCAACAGGAGGACTTAACTTTAAGCTGCTGTTGGTTAAAAAGAAAACATTGTTGAATATTGCTGTTACCTTTGGAATTAAATCATTTTTGACCCTCAACTTTGTCAAATACCAACGAGCATACCAATAAAAATAGTAATGCTGGCGAAATGAAATGTTAGAACTTGTTGAAATAAGCACATTTAGGGCTTCCTTCCAGGGGCACCCATAAAGGGGGAGTTGGGGGGAAGGTTCTTTTTTTTTGTTTATTTATTTACTTATTGGATAGGGGTGCTGCAATTTAACATAGTTGTGGAGGCTTTATTGTCCTCACAATTTATTGGTTTTAATTAAAGTGAATAAAAGCTTTGTTTCCACTGAGGGAAATGGTTTGTCACAACGTATAGTTGCATATCAGTTGAGGTGCATGTTAGGCTACGGCTGAAGTGTTGTTGGAGAACTTGTAAGAAAGTGGGGCGGAGCTGTGTGGACACTGGTACGTTGGTATGCACACTGGTACACTGGTATGCACCATGTAACGTAACTTGACCCTATATCGATAATAATGATGTTGTCCTAATTTATGTCTTGCTTGAAAATATATATATCGCACATAGTGGTTATATTGCACAACCCTAGTTGCCCCATCTGGCCAACCCTTTGAAGAATGTCTTTGGGTGCCAATGCCTACTTTATCTGTGGAAACTTGACTGGTCCAGACCAGTTTGTTTGTTTGTTCTTTAAACTATTTTTGTGTCTGCCTGAAAATGCAACCTTGCAAAAATGTCAGCACATTCCCAACTTCACTCCTCACCTGCATTGTTTGGCATCTTCAAGCTAACACCGCAGCGCTACCCAACAGATTTGAGAATAATTACAGAGCAGCACAAAAGCTGCAAATACACCTTCCAGGCCTTGCAGGGAAAATTGCGAAATCACTCCACACAGTTGGAATTTTATGACTTTATCAAACCGTTGGTACAGTGTGACGTCAATTACAGCTCAAGGTGGAATAATGGTTGCGTGATGCAAGGAATGACTTGGTAACATGCCAGATCAAAGACTGCAGAAAGCTCTCTGGGAAAACGTGTTTGAATATGACAGCTATTTTCTATACGTCCCAACCCTTCCCCCCTCGGCACTTTAAAATTCACAACAATTGTAACCCAGTCTTAAACAGGGGTTAGAGCCTGGGTCGTAAATGTGGGATAGATAACAGGGGCTTTAAAAATGTCATCCTGGTAATACTAAAGGGAGCTTGGCATGAATCAAAAGTAAGACATTCAAGTCGGAGCCCGAGCAAGTACTTCCTTCAGAAAAAGGTTATTTATAGAGCGTCATTTAATTTGACACTCGTTCCAGTGTAATGGCACGGGCAGGTTTGCTGAGTGAAGATGGAAAATGGGCTCAAATAGCAGCGAGGGCCCGAGGCGTAAATGGGCTTTCATCACTAGCTCATTTTTCCATCCTGCTTTAAAATCAATAGGATGCCTTTGTTTTTACACTAGCAGTGCAGAGAGATGGCAGTCAATAACACAGGCCATTAACAAATGTGGAACAAGCACATTGCAGTGTGTTTCTAGACCTTTGGCATGTTAGCTGTTTGGCACAGTTCTAGTTAGCTTGTAGGTTTTCCCATTATTTGGGTTCACACTGATATATCTTGACAACTGTTTGACTTTCACGGTCCCCAAAGGATGAGGCCTACTGAATTTGGTAATCTCTGGACTTTTTCCTCTAGCCTGTCCATGAAGTTGACACTTTTGTTTTTGGTGAAATGTTTCAACAACTATTGGATGGATTTGGTGCAGATATCCATGTTATCCAGAGCATCAATCCTTGTAACTTTTGTAATTCCTTGACATTTCGTTTAGCACCTCAAGTGAGTCAAAATATTCACTCATCCAGTGAAATATCCCAACATCTGTTGACTTTCCTTGGCGCCACCATGGCATTGATGTTTGTGATTTTAAGTGTCTTATCAAATACCGGATGGATTCCCCAAAATGTCGTACATACATTTATGTTCCTTAATAACTTTCATGATCCCCTGGCTTTCTTTCTAGCACCACCAAATTTGAATTTGTTAAAAATTCTTTGGTTCATGACCAAATTGAGATTCCTATCAGCCTCAGCTGTACTTTGTGTTTAATGCTAATAGCAAACATTAGCATGCTAATACATTAAGGCTATGTTCAGCTTTAGCCCAATGTGACATCAGGTCAATCCAGAGGCACAACAGGGGTACCAATGCAGAGGGCCCCAGCAAACAAATACAGGGTCGTCCGCAAACAGTTGAACCTGGCTTGCCTTTTGTTCAATCGCAATTTATCATTATCCGGGAACGTGCTGAGATCAAATAAGTCAAAGTGCATATTCTAGATTACCTGCGTAAGTGTGTTAGCTTCAATGTGGGAGTATTTACCTGGTAACTATCATGGTGAAAGATAAAATAATTGCTGTGGTGGTAACTTTTTAGAATTGCAAATTCTAGTTTCAGAGTATTTTAAGCTAACGTGTAGAGTTTTGGTGTCCGATATTAAGACTTCAAACTCGTGAAACTGTTACTCAAACTTGACTTCCTGGATCGTTTGTCATGTCTCACCATTACCTTGCCCAAATCTCATAGCTGCTAGCCTGGCTGTAGGCTGTAGTCCCGTTAAAAGAGCTCTATACAATATTTTGATCATGAATATATCAGCAAACAACTGTCCCACTGGCTAGCTAATCGCTCTGCACTGCTCTTATGCCCCTGATATCCAGTTGGCGGTGGTGTGGGAGCATAGCTCCCACCATGTTGCCATGCTGTGTTAGCACCGTTAGCTGCTAGCCACCAACTCATCCACCTCTACGTTGAGAGCAGTGTGCAGATAGCCTCTGAATATTGTATAGAGCAAGTTAAGTTAAATTAATCATTTGTTTGTATGAAGATAAGGGAACGACATGTGGCATGCATCATTTAACTACATGCTGTCCTTAGTCTATGTCTGTATCCTCTGTCTCTGAATGCTGGTTCAACAGCCCCACAGCCGCGTCCTTCTACAAGGTCAGACATGTGCACCTCTCATGGGCAAACAGGTGATTCTTCTACCCTCAGCTCTGCAAACATTTCCCAGTGGCTGTGTCACCGCATTACTTTGCACACAGCTCATAAAACGATGATTACACACTCTGCCTTATCAGGCCTCAGCCGCGGTGATGTAATTTGAAGCTGCAACTGAAATGCAAACATACCAAGAGAAACACGCAAGGTGTGTTTGAGACAAGCGGTGGCCTTATGGAGAGGCAGCTTCCTGTTATAAGAGATAGAGTGTAGTTTACTGCATGAGACGGGCCATTAAAAACCGTCCCGTCTGCTGTGTTGTTAGAGTCTGAGCTGACTCGACTGTTTGTATTGCTAACATGTAATAACTGCACTTCAGGGCTAAACACCAAACATTTAATGTCAGTGTTTGGTGTTCCCTCGTAGAACATGTGCTCTGTTGTCTGTGTAAACACCAGCCTCAGCCCTCACACTCCACTTTGTGCAAACACGCCAAAGGTGAGGAGGAAATCCGATCTTGCATGATGTCATCGCAGCTTTGGTTAACTCCCAGCTTTATTTTAACAAGAACGCATGAGTGTGTGCTGAGCTGAGCTCCTTGAAATGAGCACACTGTAAATCATGATAACATCCAGCTTCTTGCTCGCAAAGTATGACTCTGGCATAATTTGGGGTTATGGAGGAGAAGGAAAGTATGTGTTTGTTTGTGTCTCGACTGTTTACTCAGAAAAATATAATTGTTAGCATCTAAATAAGGGTACGTAGTTATATATCTTTTTGTTTGTTCTGGAAACAGGACACCAGAGTGAGGTATGTAAAACTAGAGTAAACAAATGAAAACGCGGTATACGCAGGGCTGGGTGAAATTTGTAATGCAAAAGGTTTTTGTTTCTCGTTGCTTTTTCATTCTACAAGCAATAATCCCACATTCCCAGTTGTTTTTAATCAGTATTAGGTAATTTTTCCCTTAAGGTTTGGACTCATTTCCAATCGTCTGGGGTTATCATTAATCCTTCAATAAGGTTTAATCTAATCTAAAAGTTAATCACACATACTAATCATATAAACAAGAACCTGGCGTAATGAGCTGCTTCCTCACATTCCAATGTTTATTAGTCATTTAATGATACTAATTCACAATACATTAATTCAATTGAGACATGTTCATCTGACATGTTTGTCTCCAGATAGATTCTGTTGTCACCAAGTCTCCACCCAATTTATCTGCAGTTACACCATCCCTGTGTCAAGAGGAAGAACTGTTAAAGAGCAACTAGTGTCTGCTGACTCAAACAATGCCAAGGATTGTGTGTGCCTGTGATGTGCTAATCTTTTTGACAGCTAAGTAAAGACTTAAGGCGACAGAGTCAACGTGCAGAAAGGTCAAAGGATTGCCTCAGAAACATTTTTTTTCAAAGCTCCTTCCTTCAAAGCTGGTGAGAGGGGAGCATTGTCCCCTCATCAAACAGCAATTTTACACCACCGCCACAGTGGAAATTTAATTATGTTTGCCAGTTTTGTGTACGCGAGGGCCCGTCGTTGTGAGGGCAGGCTCTGAAAGGTGACCTTTTTGAGACCCTCTGTTCTCCGAGACAAAAAGTCACTCACCGTGTAAAGGAGATGTCTGATTATGTCTGACTCTTTTCCATGACGGCGAAGAGTCCAAAAGGCGGATCAGGTAGTCAGGAGATGAATGATGTTGTTAAACCAAGCGTGTCTGCTGAGAGCTGCGCGTGTTCTCTGTGACAGTTTGATATGTCAGGGCAGGTTTGAGGGTGGCAAAATGATTTTTAACACTTGTAAGAAAACAAATAAGAACTAGATGTTGTAGAAACACTTACTTTCCTTGTACTGTCATGTAAGGACGTGCCTCTGTGAGACTTATGAGCTGCCAGTTTTTAATAAGAATGATAGTCTACAGCCAGGTTGGCTGTTCAGTAGGCCTTGCACAGCTAAATGCTGATGCTAACATGGCAGCAAACTCATAGTGACAATGCTAACATGTAGATGTTGATTAGGTACAATGTTTAACATGTTCACCATTTTAGTTTAGCATGTTATCATTCTAGTGTTTGCTATTAACACAAAGTACAGCTGTGGGGAATGTCATTAGTTTTGCAGGTATTTTAGAGGACGGAGAAGCTATACTTTCAGCCTCACAGCATGGGCACCGATCAGTTTAGGGTTCTACACCTTGCCTAAGGGTACCTCGGCAGTGCCCAGGAGGCAAAGTGCCACCCCTCCAGCTACCAGTCCATACTCCATCCTTGGTCCATGCGAGGTCTTGAAGCAGCAACCCTCCGCTTCTCAAGCTAAGTCCCCAAGGACTCAGTTACTACTTGGTCATAAGCCAAAGTCTTGGACAAATTAGAAAAATTGACCTGGTTATGGTGCTAGACGGAAAGTTATGGCATCAGCAAAGTGATAACTCTTCATCCAGAGGGGGACATGAATTGTTGTTGTTGCTGTTGTTGTTGACCTTGAATTGTTGAAAGTGTAGCCAGCTAGCTGAATGTTGAATGTGAAGTTCTGTGAACCAATTCATGTAAGATGGCAGTTCTAATCGAAAAAGGAAATCGGTATACGAGAGAGCTACTCCTAAAAAAAAAGGCGGATGCCTAAAGAGCCAAAACATGAGTCAACATTGGTGTGGCTTTTCAACGTTGGCATCAACTTAAAGATCAGGAAGGTCTTTCAAGTGATGGAATGGTTGCCCTTTTTCTGCTGGACAGATAAGACAACATTTTTATTTGATTCGACTAAGCGTTCAGTAGCTTGGCAATGACACTTGAGTCCGTGCACTATCCTCAGCTGCTCACGCTCGTTCGCCTCTGTGAACGAGCAATTCGCATTCGTGTTCTTTGGAGGTGTGACTCCTTGGGAAAGAGGGTAGGACCTTTTTGATTTTTTATTTTCAATGATTCCAAGACCCCCCTTTAAACATAATTGGTCAGACTTGTACTGCAGATACCAAAATCTTGTCCTGTTGCCTACAGATTGTGCATACATATGCAGATATCTTGTTATAAAGGTAAATGTAGAGGTGTTTTCACAGGATAAGTCAAAACTTTGATCTGCTCGTGGCGTTAAGTAGGAAAAGTCAGGGAATTAACGTAATTATAGTATTCTTGGCATTGTGGACATCCTTTCATAGCAACCCATCCAATAGTTGTTGACACATTTCACTGAAAACCAAAATTGTCAACCTGCTGGTGGCACTAGACCGAAAATCAGGGGATCGCAAAAATCATTGAGCTTCATGCTCAGTTAACCATGAATGTTTGTACAAAATTACATGGCTGTTCATCCAATAGTGGTTGAGATATTTCAGTCTGGACCGAAATGATGGACTGACTGACCGACTGACTGACATTGACCCGTGCCACGAGCATGGCTACAAATTATAATTGAATTACTGTCATTTGTGGAGGGACAGGATCAGAATATAGGGATTTTTTTCTGTCAGGTCCATTCATGTCAGTTTAAGACTGAAGCACTCTTCCATCAGAAAATTTTGGGTCAAGAAAATGACATTTGCAGCGATGGGTATAGCCTACAGTAAGATTTGGTAGACTGCTGTTTAAGGGAGTTCTCAAAGAATCTGAGTGGTGACAAGAGTTCTTCTGTGAACGCTAATGAAAATAAATGAACATTCATCTCAGTCAAATCAAAAAAACAAAATATCACATGAGGAGGATGTTGGAGTGGTGGAAGAAAAATGAATGAGCCAGTAATTGTGAAGCATATTAGAAACATCTGATGCCAATCAGCCAATAGTAGGGTGACTAAGTGCTCTGCCTAATTTGTGTTGATGGCACATTTAAACCTTTACTAAAGCATTAGTTACACCATGTTTGTTGACACAATTGCATGTAATGGGTAATAGAAACCAAAATGAAGTATCTCTGTGATGCATTGTGTGTTTAGCACCAGTTCTTGGCAACATTTCTCAAAGAAATTCACTGTTTCAAGCCAGAACAAAACATATGTTGACATTGTCATGATTCAGAAATTTTCACCTCCTTCATTTGCCCTCTGATAATCAAAGCAATTGAGCAAAACCCTTTTTAGCTGTTGAACCGGGATGGTGGTATCCGGTTTGGCATGTTTGCTGAGTCATAGATGTCCCACTCATCAACTATAGGTTTCTGTTTGCTTAACCTCTTGATAGCCAGTGTGGAGCTAGCATGAGTCATGATGATACAGAGCTCTGAAATGTTTGAACGGGTGGTACAAAGTCGTCTCACAGGCTGAATCTAAAGCTGTGGGGTCAGACGCTTTAGATACGGAGTTGACATTTTGCGTGGAACAGGGCATGAAAAGTGTCTTTGTTACAACTCCTGTTTATGAGGTCAAGATAAAAGTCTTGTTCATGGTGAAATTCCATGAAAATGTACATAGAGGCCTGATTGACATCTTGATAACGCGATCTTTCAAAGCGATTTAGCTTTGGCGCCATTAAAACTTTACACCATCTACCCACATTCAAGCCAAGCGTGACGCAATGGCAACATCTGATCTCACATCTAAAAGGCCTGTGCAGACACGTCTTGTGTAAACCAACCAGCGTCTCCTGGACCTGGAGGGAGACTGGGTAACCTTTAAACCCACTGGGACCATTAAAACAACAGGTGCTCGAGGAAAGCTCAGCTGTCGAGTGCTGGCGGTGGCTAGCGTGCAATTTAGCTAGCAGCAGCTGCGGCTAACTGCACTGACCTCAGGGTGAACAAGTCACCCAACAGTTGGGCATGTACTTCGACTATAAAAGTGTTACTCTAACAGCCCACCGAATCTGAACCGACCCCGGACCTCATTAGAGAAAGGGCTTCAGAGGTCCTGCGTGACTCGTGTGATTAATTGGTAGCCCCCTTGTTTGCTGTAAACCGACTTAAGAAATGAACTTCAAGTATAGGACTCTGTGGCAGGCTGTGAAGCAGCTGTGCTTGCCGGTGTACAGACAGATGGGATGCCATATTTTAATGGAGCGCTCTGGCTCTCTCTATCCAGGCTTTATTAAGTCTCAAGTGACAACAGAGAGTCTATTCAAGCAAGTCCACACGTGCTGTTCCACATCATCCCATATCTATAAATCTTTTTGCATTTAATTTCAACACGTTTGAGCTTCTGACTTCCAACCGTTCGCCTTTCATTTAAATTTGACCTCCTGCAACAGTGAATTGCTTTTATCACCTGAATAGAAAATGTACTTACGTGATGTATGGCAGATGTGATGTATATACTGTAGCGTTCAGTGAGGAGCAGTTAGATTGACTAACAGCCAGTGCATTTGGAAAGTTGCCCTGCATTATATAATGCTCTACTATTATTCATTTAATAACATTATATTCTTATATTTAAGTTTATCGTCATTCTGCAGAGGTTTAACAAGCTAGTTTTCTGGGTGGATTTATTTGTGTACTTCAGATACTGTGAGACAGAGGAAATGAGAATGCTGTCTGCCCTTAACAAGGCACGAGAAAATGCAAAAGCGGGACACGCTGATTGAATCCAAAGGTCACTTTTATTTAATTCAGTGTGAATAGATTCAATACTGTCACATCGACAGTGCTAGAGACACATATTTAAGGTGATAAGACAGAGAACAGACAACTCTCTCATAAACTAGACCACACAACACATGCCTAATGACTTCAGAAACGACACACTCCATGACTTTGTTTTGGGTAAACAATAAGGTCGAAATGAGCTCAGGTCCTTTATATAATCATTTGACAAGTTAAACACTTCAGAAGAACCACTCATCCACTCCAACATAGATAACAGGTCGTTTGCTTTTCTGTGCACATTAATTAATACTTAAAAAAAAAAAAAACCCAAATACTGACATAATACCTTACATATCGGCTTTAGCAGCACTATATTTCAGTGAGTTGGTCACGCACACGCTCACGCACACTCAGTTCCTCATCTAGTCAAATGTGCACTCAATCCACGCTTCTTTGTTTAAGGATTTCACATCTTTCTGTGTATTTACAATATCAGCCTTCTGGCCACTTTAGCGGCCGCCTCTGCTAAAACAACAGTGACTTCATGATAAGTTGATTAACACCAGTTACAGCAGCATCAACCTTTTAGGAAAATCAGCATGATGTATTGCCAACAGCAGTGCAATATAAAAGACGAATAATGCTGTTATCAGCTAATATAGCCATTAGCTAAATTCTGCTAATCTGTTAATTGCCTCACAGGCGTTTACATGCTGTTTCATGCTGTGAATTTATTGGGGGGTCGCCCCTATAAGTAGACCCCAGACTGTAAAGAACCTTGAAAAATAGGCCTCTCTTCTGTAGAAATATTCTTATATTGCTCTAGGGTGCTCTCTGTTGTAAAATACTCCTAAAAATAATCATTTTATAATCCATTCATTTCAATACAGGAAACTGCAAAATACTTGAACCCCCATGTTCTGTGAAGACTTAAATCCAGCGCAATGGAATGTACGTCAGCTGAGATATCTAATGGTGTGTTCACACAAATTGCGAAGTTAATTTTTGCCTCACACTACTCATCTGAATATGGCTGCTGGAGTGTTATTAACTGGATAAGGCTAACAGCTAACATTGTTCGTAGATAAGTACAACCAGTAGTTGAAATCGAGTGATGTGAACACGTTAAACACAGACTGTCAGTGCTCTTAACTAGCACAGGCCAGACACGCTCTTAATTTCTCATTTTGTCCATAGCAGCACATTACCACTTCACTCTTTCCATTGTTTATCTTTCACAATAAAAGGCCAACTTTATTTGGGCTAGTTAGAGCATTTTGCTATGAAGCAATTCAACAAAACAGCTAACATAACTCACAAAGAAATATTTTCAGTCTACCATGTAGTCCCATGGCTCCACTTGCTTGGGCAGGATTTATACTTCTGCCATACCTACGCCGTAGCCTGACGTAGCCTGACAGCGACACAGTCCTCCTGTCTATTTTTGTAAGCTGAAACCATTTCCCTCAGTGGAAACGAAGCTTTTACTTTCTTTAATTTCACAGAGAAGAAACAATAAATCGTAAAGACAACAAAGCCTCCACAAAATATTAATTAAGCCTTGTGTGTGATTTATCCTGGCTTCATATGGGTAAAAGAAATAGGCCTGTGCTAATAACGTTAGCATGTTGCATTTGTTTGGAAAATGTTTTTAGTATAAATCAGTTGTTTTGTTGTTGAACCTTTTAACGTTACCTCTGTTAAATATTGATGTTGTCCCTGGCTTTATATGAGTAGAGGAAAAGGCTGCTAGCCGCTAGGCTAATTTATACAATG
>JAPZEB010000016.1:9995887-10009315 GCA_029783705.1 Chaetodon striatus
GATCTCACACACATCAGCACACGCACACACACACAGTAGGAATGTACCTCTTTTGAAATAAGCTAAATCGCCAGCACACAAAAATGCCAGCAGGGCTTTTATAATCTAAATTCCACAAGGGGTAAAAAGCTCTAGCATCCCTGCCTCCCACCGCATAGCTCACATATTTTCGTCTCTATTTCTCAAACGCTTACCCTGGCCCCTTTCCACTGTGACTTAAGAGCTCTTTCCTTCCACTCAAATGTTCTATTCTCAATGGAGAGAATCAGCTTGAAAAAGAGTTCCTGACTTAGACCAACTATCTCTGCTCGTGTACCCATATTATATCTGGCTCATGTGAACCCTGACAGCAATTTGGCCATAGCAGCAACACTATTGGGGATGGGGATTTAAAAGGGGTGGGGGTGTGAGTGAGCCAAAAGCAGAATCAGTGAGGTCACCCAGGAAACAGGAAAGATAAAGGCAGTAGCTATATTGTGGAAAATATGGAAAATATTGTAGCTGAGCTGTGATACAGGTAATGCAGCAGTTTCAATTGTACCCTCCTCTGGTCAATGATATGGTGATTATGTAACCACTGACATATGAGTTCAAGTCAGTCTTAAAACAATACTTACAAGCCAACATGTGCATCTACAGCATTATAACATGCTGCAGTTGCTTTGCTTGCCCAAAGCAGCTGTTAAGAGCTCCCTTCTTTATGTGCAAAAATGCATTGTAAAGATCAGCCAAAGCTAATATGAGGCTTTAACAGTCTGTGTTAGTTTGATTAAGTCACCAAAGGTCACAAAATTCCCTCTCTGTGTTGCTATTCCTTCACAATTTAGCAAGGAAACAAACATTGTTAAACAACACTTAATTTGGCGAATTCAGACTGCTGAAGCCTCGTATTTCCTATATTGTTATTTGTCCGCCATCACCTACATTGGAATTACTTAAAGAAGTATTTCACTGCAGAGAGGATTGTCTTGTTATTAAGGCTGTCGAAGTTAACACGTTAATAACGAGTTAACGCAAATTCCTTTTAATGCCACTAATTTTTTTGATGTTTTTGTGCCCTCTATAATTATGACCCTCGGCCCACCCAGTAGTTTGGGAAATCAGTAAGCTATGCAGTAGTAATGTTGTGGATGGCAAGCAGAGGCGTCTTTTGATAGCAAATTCAGCTTCAAAGCCCTGCCTGATGTTTCTCTTGACAAGACCAAAGTTATTTGCATTTACCGTCGATGTGAATTGAGTTACCAACGGAGTACGTTGAGCTACTTAAAAAACAGGGGATGCTTAGTTAACCTTTACAAGTGTAAAGTTTGACACTATATTGTGTTGGTATAACTGAGTAATATTACATTCAGATTAATATGTCCATCTGTTGTTGCTTGTTGGGCTCGAATTTGCCATAGTATGCTTTCAGCATATTTTTTGAGCATGCAGAACCTTTGAGGTTATTCTGGAGAATGTTCTGGACAGTAATTGTCATTGTTTTGAATTGCTGCATTAATAATAAACATACATTTGCATAAATCAAGCATATTTGTCCATCTATGTTGATAATGGTATGAAAAACTTAAAAAAATATCCGTTCAAGGTACGTTTTGAACAGATAAATAACATGCAATTAATTGTGAGATAACTATGGACAAATGTGACTGATCGTGATTAAATATTTTTATCGATTGACACCCCTACTTTTTATAAAACTGGGCTGTCTATGCAGTAGAAAGACGCATTTGAAATTGGTGCTGAATGACCAAAGAAAACAGAGAAAAAGGGCTGTGGCATTTGTTTTTGCCCAAGAGGTAGAAAACCTACAACTACCAGAATGCACTGCGCCATACCAGACTACTAAACGCTCTTGATGTTAGATGATGTAATGCGAACACATCTGTTAAACACAATGGCGACCTGCTGGTCACAAATGATCTCATACTGCGGTTAAATGGTAAGCTTGAACATGTTTCTGAAAACATTTGAGGCAAGGTCTCGAACCACTTCTGTAGGTCCATTTCAATGGCGCGTTTTGCATCATCTGATGGAGGTTCGCTGGGAGCAGGGGGATCTAGGCACTGGTTCAGTGGAGGGAAGTTTACCATAGCTCATTTACACATACTACCCACACTGTTATGATACAAAGCTGGTTGAAAATCTGTAGGGTACCCTCTTAAGGATGGGAACTCTTTGAGGCCACTATGAACTGCGACACTTAACTCTTTCGGTGTACATAAGGGCAAGCTAATATTGTTTAAGGTAAACCTGAAAAATTGTGAACCTAGCCTTTAATATTAGAATCCATTGTAACCTATGCAGATACGTTGTGATTTGATATTGCTTCCTTGGTCTGGGCGAGTTAATGTCTAAACATCAAAATGTCACCATAGCTAAGCCATGGGTGTTGGTGTTTGGTGTCTACATAGTGTGCAGGGTGCGAGCACATCTCTACACAAACACAAGAACTATGACTGTCACTTTATATTACCTCTGCCTCAGCCCCACCTCATCCAACATGATGATAATAAAAATAGACAAACTAGCTCTTATTTCTCATCAAACATGACTACTTCTCTTTATATTAGTTCTGTGCTAACAAAGAGTGATGCTGCCATCTGGTATTTTGGCAGTTTATACTCATATACTATTAAGGCAGGCAGAACTCTAAATGACCATAACCTTGTAACCTCTTAATGGCCTTTCATGGGGCCGCAGCACCCTGGGAACCCAGCAACACCTATTTGAATGCAGCACCGGCTATTCTACTTTAACATGTTCACTGTCTCACAGGCTCAGTTAGCCTTACAATAATGAGTACTGCATTGTTTACGTGTCAATTAAAACTGAAATAATTATGTTTATTGCATTGATATGGACGTCTGGGCAAGGTACAATGAAGTTAGATCGTTTTGCGTTTACCTGGTCTCTGAGATGCTGGACGGACTTCTGCAAGGCCAGGATCTGGTGGAAGAGGGGGCTCTGGAGCACTGATTTGAGCAGGCTGAGCTTCTCCTCAGTGGGCACCTCCCCCCGCTCCTTCAGTTTGGCCTGGAGACGCTCCACCGCCTGCAAGGCACGCTGTGTATCTGCAATCCGTCGCATATTTCAGTGACAGCGCCGGCCGGAGTGAAGGAGTGGATGCAGGGAGAAGCAGGCGTGGGAGAGATAGAGGTAGAGAGAGGTGATGAGGACAGAGGCTTTATCAGTTCATGGGCAGAGATAGCGAGTCAGGGAAGGGTGTTCGGACATGGCCTTATTTTTTCATTTAAATATCCTTATTTAGTTTTGCTTCATATAACATACTTTCAAAAAAATAGCATTCCATACCTTTTTTAACATATTTCTTTGTTTACAATGATATTTAAATAAGCATAGAGGAAGGATGGAGAGAGCCACACATCTCAACCTGTAGCCTTAGCTGAGGCTGGTGCTCTACAGACCTTACTATATTGAAATCACGTAGCATTGGGTTTTGCACCACAGGGAGAAAAAAAAAACTTGCACTGTTTGTCTTCAGAATAGCAATGTTTCCTTTTTTGCCTTCAGGGTCAATGGTGGGTTGCACAGGAGTATTGAATGGGTATCAGGAGGAATAGATAAAAGAACCAGGCCCTCCACAGTTTGCTTGCTGGACCCTGCATAAGCCCCACAATCGAGCAACTCCAGAGTGGCTTGTTAGTGAGGATGGGCCAGCCCAACGTCATCTGGACAAAAATGAAGCAATTTCCAAAGCTCACCAACTGTGACTAACACCTAATAGGGCGTGCACGAGGTCCAAAGCACTTTTTGCACTTAGAAGCTTTGTTGTTTGAGCAAAGGTTGTAAACAAGCAAATAACACTGGGGTCTCAGCGGGTTTTATTTTTTGGTTTGCCACCGGTCCTGTGCAGGTAGCTATCATTTTCATTGCCCCCGCCTCAGTGAGCATAATGAGGAGTCCTACCAAAATGTGGCATGTATGTGTGTGGTGCTCTTTTTGCATTAGAGTGTATTCCAGACAGGCTGGTCCTGGAGCAAAGCATAAGGATGACACTATTAAACTTGTCAAAATGGCAGTCCCAGTTTCATTCGCTAAAAATATATCACATTTTAAATTGAATTCTGTACTTCCACATACAGTTTTTTTTTTATGTATGAGGTAAAATTGAAATTATTTAAGCCTCAGTTCTCATGCTAGCAAAAACTGGCGTGTAATGCACCATATCCCCAACCTGCACATTACAGTTGGTAGCTCATAAGTACATGGTCAACATGCCAGTCTTGAGAGTGACCACAGATTGCGGCTTTAAAGAAAGAAGCTGGCAGCACCAATTTGGCTCCGCGCGTGACAGTTGGACAAATAAATCTCTATGGGGACAAACAAACAATCAAGTATATGGCAACATTATCAGATATGGCAACATTGGCAGTCCACAAGCCTTGAATTGAATCCAGTGCCTCTTACACTGGTTGAGAGAAACTCCCAGCAGGAGCCAAATACGGATGCAGAGCCAGCAAAGACGGACACCCAACTGACTAGACCGAACCCCTCTGCAAAAAATGCTCATTTTAGATATGAAGATTAAAAATAACAGTGAGTGTGCGAAGGCAATATTTCATGTTTTGTCTTGTTTATTATGATGGTATTGAATCTTAATTAAACTGAGTATTGGAGACACTAAAGCGCAGCCTGTTTAATTAGAGATAGAGGAAGGAGAGAAAAAACATTTGATAGATACTGGATACACAGTTATAAACTGCTTTCTTCACAACCATCATTTACTTATCACGTATTTTCAATCATAATATATAACACACTGACTCAATCATTTCTTTTCGGCTGCCATAAAACAATAAAAAACATCACTTACCCATTGTTTCTATCATTTTTAGTACTCCAGGTAAATGTGATTTCTCCCCATTAACAGCAATTTCAAACACTTCCCTTTTTCAAGGCCTGCAAAGAACAACATAATGTGTTATGTCTTTTTCTTAACAGTCAGAGAACTGAATATCAGGGCACAAATTCACTCATCTTTCTTGAACTTTCACAACACACTTGATACAAACAGGAAGTAAGAGCTAGAACAGCTCATTCTCCCCTGCACCCAACTTCTTAAAACCTCTCTATTCGAAAGGTCAACATGAAAGGGAAAATGGATTTATTTCCATTCCGTCAGGGCCATATTTATCTCTTAAGAATGCTTCACCATAACATCACAGAGTAACCATTGTGCTGAAGAACTGTGGGCTATTTACTGAGTCCCCAGTGTGATGGTGCAGTGTGTCTGTGTGAGCACATATCTACTGTAGGTTGTTAGTTCCCTTATATTTAACTAATGCTCTTATTGATGGATTAACATTTTGTAATTTACCTTCCTGGGACTTCATTCAGTGCACTTTTGTAGAAGTTTTGAGATATGCGCCACACGTCTGCAGCCGGCATTAAAAATGATTATCCATTTTATTCCTATCAGATAAATATAGCCGTATTTCTCCCTGAAACAACATTATGGTGATTAATAATCATATTCGGGCGAACAGTCTTATCAGTTTTTCTAAAACGAGTGTAACACCTTGCCTGCATCTTAATAGGGCTGCAACAATTATTTTTTTATCATATAATTACCTGCCGATTATTTTTCTCAATTAATCGACTAATTGTTGTGTCTACAAAACGTCGGAAAATAGCGAAAATGCCCATTAGAATTTCCCACGGCCCCAAGTGATCTATTGCAATAGCTTGCTTTATTCAACCAGCAGTCCAAAACCCAAATATATTCAGTTTACTATCATGTATGACACTGAAAAACAGCAAATCCTCACATTTGAGAAGCTGAAACCAGCAGACTGTTTGGCATTCTTGCTAGAAAACGATGAATTCATTATCAAAGTAGTTACTGATTTCTTTCTGACGACTGACGTATCAATAAGTTGTTGCCGCTCCATGTCAACATTTCTGTCACCAGTTGTAATATGAGCTCCTTGGCTAAAATTATATATCAAGATATTTATACATTCTTAATGACCCAACAAAACTCTACAAACATCTGATTTATAATGTTTGACAGTAAGTACACTATAAACATTAACATGTTGTCATAAAATGACATGTGTCGCATGTACTTATCACAGACTTGAATCACAGAAGAATCAGACTGTGTAAATATAGCCTGTGAAAAGCCTCCACACATTACCTAATAGTAACAGGTAGTTATGTGTTTTATATTTGACTAATGCTGTTATCAGTGGTGTCATGGCTGTCAGCTCCCATCTTAGGGACATCACACTTGACTTTAGAAGTGGCTTTGTTACAAGCATGACTCAGTGAGAGAGACATTACACGATTAAAGGAGATTGGTAAGACAATTAAAAGCCCTGTATAGGCTCTTAGAATAGCCACAGTACATGTGAAAACAGGATCACCACAGCACCGGTTTGTATATGTTCATTTCATTTGCTTCATCCTCCAGTTTATACCTTTCAAACTGACTAATGGTCTTTCTAAATACAGTATGTGGCCCGCTGTGTTTTATTTATCTCAAATCTGTAAAAAATTGGGTTTGTTTTGTTGTACTGGTGTAAAATTTAACTTACAGGTTGCAGATATAACCATGTTGAATTTAAGACCTTTTAAGACCTTTTTAATACCACCTTATATGAAATTTAAGGCCAAACCTGCAATGGAAATACACATTATTATGTTTGTGTAAGTGCTTTTTCCAAGTAAACACACTGATGTGAACAGTAAGGAAAAATGGAAACAATTGGGTTAGTTTAAGTTTAATGTGTTTAATGCGAAAAGAAAACAAAGTCTCATTGCTGCCGAAAATGCTATTTATTATTGCAATTCTTTAATCTGTCAAATGCTTGTAAACTGTCATTGGGTCTGTCAGGTTGGAGAAATTCTTGCAGTAATGTGACCAAAAATACTAAAGACCCATCAAATCTGAATTTAAGACAATTTAAGACTTTTTAAGGCCGTGTATTACGAAAACTAATTTAAGACATTTTAAAACTTTTTAAGGACCTGACTAAACTTTTGATAGGGGCTGAATTTTCTGTAATAGTACAGATGTACAGATACAATAAACTGCTGAGGGTAATAATATCAGTGTTGCATATATCTGATTATATTTACTCTATTACTGCTACTGAAACCCTTTTAAATGTATGACCACATAAATGATGATTAAATGACAACTGGTGTCCAGTTAAAAGAAAAATATATACATTTCAGGTTTAGTACACATTAATATAGTATTCCAATATGGTCCTGGGGCTTCAGCAGTGATTTTCTCTCTGTAGGCTCTCCTGTAGTGGATTTACACCATTTTATATTACAATAATATAGCTATAACAATGCAAATATTAGCTATAGGTGTTGCCTTCAGGGACATGTGTGTCCATTCAAATGTACTGAAGGTACATAGCTGAGATTCTTAAGCATGAGTAGCAGTGATTCAGTCTTAAGGTTGCAGTGGCTTGTAATGATTCACAGAAGGCCGAAGGACCTTATTAGCTACTGTTACACAGTGAACTTCAACCCAAAACACAGGACAGCTCTAGGAGGACATTTGCCTGCGACAATAATCGTTGGTGAAGTCATGTGTGAGCTTTGCGGTGTCCACAAATAGCTAATAATAACGGGCTGTCATTTTGTCGTGCGGTTCTCCTCCAAAATAATAGGTAATGTCGGTCGGGTACGTCCCAGCTTAACACTTGCTCGTCGCAATAAAGCGTTAACAAGAAAAGAATTAAAGGTATTGTTGTTAAATCCTGTCAGGGTTGCTCGTATTTTGAATAAAGTCGCCCAGGCACTTGGGACAATCCGCTTTTCTCAACTCCTCCTCCTCCTCCTTGTTTCCCATCTCATCCATGGAGCCAGAAAGCAACAGGCTTCCGAGAGGCAGGCGGTGAAGAAGTTACCTAGTGTCGCAGGTTTGCGTCACAAAATACCCACAGTGGCTACTTATAGTACACAGGAAACACTTTAAGGTTGAAAAGGGACACTGAGAGCGATTTTAACACCGTCTTCTGTTGCTTAGTGACCCACAGCGACAACAGGCGTCTCAGAGTATTTCCCTCTCATTAGCGACAATGGAGCTAACAAAGGCGACTCTTGGAAAAGCTGAAGTTATAATACCCTAAAAGTAACATTTCCTCGATGGAAACTGGTCTGAAAATGATCACTTACATGAGTGTGGAGGCTACAGTTCCCCGGCGGCCAGTATCCTATCCTATCCTCTGTTGTCCTGCGGCTAACGGCGCACTGACTGGGGCTTAAAGATGGGGCGTAGTGTAACTCGATCCTCTCTGGACATGTTCAGCGGTACACACACACACACACACACACTCACAGAGTTGAGCTGGGACTGAAGCGCCGCTTGCTGGTTGGCCTGACATGTTAGGCCTGGCTCCCAGCTCCAGGGTCAGGACTGTGGTCAGATAATAAAACACTGAAACTTAACTTAGTTATTTCAAGTGCACTTGATGCATTCAGAGACAACATCAATTACTAAACAGGCTGGATGATCAGTTACAGTCCCAAACTGGAAATCTGACACTTACTGGTGGTCACCATTAAAATGTGGAATAGTGCAATAATGGAATTACAATAAAAAGGGCAATATGGCCCTAAAATAATATCGCGGTATTTCAGGGTATTTTTGCGATAACGATATTCTTGACGATATGACAAATTAGTAATATATAAATATGTATAGATGTATGTTTTATTATGAAGGAAACAGTTTTGCAGCAAAATAAGTGACATAGTTTTACAAGCTAACCAGTTTACCATCAAATATTCAGTAAAAAATAATCAAAAATCATCTCTCGTTTCTTTACTTTGTGAACAACACTCACTCAGAGTGAGATTCAGATTCTGAATACAATATTAGTAGTAAAAATGTACCACAAATTACACTTTTAAACAGCTCCCAAATACAAAAAAGTACCCTGGGATGTTCATATATAAATCAACAATCCTAAATGATTGAGTTGTTGTTTTTTCCCACCAGGACCTTTATGCTCTGCCATCACGCTGTAACCTGTAACAGGCTGTTATGATACCATAACTATCACACATTCACATATATAGAGTTTTATGTCAAGCCTGGAGCGTCACATAGGTTTACATTACCAAAGGTTTATGACAAAATCACTTGATGACACCGACCCCCCAATGTGCATGGCAAGAGAGGAGAGGGAAAGGCACTGTGCTGCTGCCGGTGGAGCTGCTAATTGAGTTCCCTCTGCAGGAAGGGTAACTAGCTGTAACTCACTAGTAGAGTCAAAGTATCAAAACATTCAGGATGCCACAGTTTATTCCACACTACTGAGGCTGCTTCTCTTCTGGAACCATGGCGGAGTTGCTAATTATTTTGCTTTCAGCCATGTTTGTTGTTGCTATGGGTAACAGTATTACATCATATATCAAGAAGTCCAAATATCGAATATCACAATAGGAACTTTTCATGTGACATTAAAAAATACACTGATATTATCATGAACGAGATGATATGGCACACCCCTAGTCCTGCCTCAGAAAAGAAAATTGCTATTTGAATATCATCTCTTGCATTTATTCACACGTTTAGGGAATACAGCAACAAAACCACAAAATAATTAGGTCGGTCATCATGCTAAATTCTGCCAGTGTAGAGTAGTGCAGGATGAGCTTCCCACACAGTCCCATCCAAACAGGCCCCTAAGGTCTGCTAGTCTGGTTCTTCCAACTGTTCCAGAGTCCAGATTAAAGACAAAGGGTGATGGAGCCTTTTCAGTTCTCGCTCCTCCGCTTTGGAACAGCCTCCCACTGAGTATCAGATCGGCTGACACTGTTCACATCTTTAAATCATCTGAAAACTTGCTTTTACAGAGTGGCCTCTCCTGACAGTTGATAGACTTATTGTGTGTATGAAAGTGTATGTATTTGCAGCCATGTGTATATGTATGCATGCATACAGGTATGTGTTGAAGTGTATATGTTGGTGTAGGCGTATGTATATGCTTATGTTTTATTAGTATCACTTCTGTATTTTCTTCACCTTGGAAAAGTGCTCTACAAATAACAATATTATGAAAGTCATTATTATTGAATCTTAAAACCGAGACATGAAGTCTTATCTTGAAGTCAGTGGGTTTATTGAATCAGTTTTTCGTTAGATGCCTTAAATAAGGTCTGCAGTTTGTGGTTAACACAAGTTTGAGAGACTTTTACATTTTGCTCTACCACATAAAATACACCAGTAAATACTTCACTTGTGAATTTTAAAGCCTGTAGGTGTCTTAAAAAAGATGGCTGTTAACAAATGGCTAAATGAGACTAAAGAACGTCATCACACCAAACACTATATATTACGTCATGTTGTGTCAGTCACATTTGCGTGCCGAGTCCGAGCCCTTCGTCAGTCTTAAAATTTACTAAACAGGTTTGATTTTCTGCGTTTTTCACATCCGTCAGAAGCTTTTAGAGAAGAAAATGGGCAGCAGGACACATCTGCAACAAGACAGAGGAAAGGGGGCGCACAGATTTATTTCATAAATAAGCTCACTTTCAACAGGTAAGATAGTAATATTGAGGCGGGTGATGACTAAGAGCACAAATCCGCCCCTTCATGCAGCTGCGGTACGGAATGCAAGACAGAAAGGAAGTGATGAAAGCTAGATAGGTAACTCCAGTGGAGAGAGGCAAAGAAGGAAATGTGTCTTTTCGCAATGAAAAATAAAACACATTGGAGTCAGTGTGCTAGGTTTCCTTGCGTAACAATTTTTATCAGATGACGAATTAAAAGAACGCATTGGAAAAAATCAGACTCAGTGCGCAAAGGTCTTAAGTATCAAAAACTTTTGTTTGCCACAGACCTTATTTTCTGCGACAATCCAAAAGTCAATGGAAAAATCCCATTGGCTTTTTGTTAAGGGAACTAGGGTGAAGCTAACTTCCACGTCGGCCTACAAAAAAACGTCAACCCTGCGGCACTCTATAGTGCTAAATATGACACTCCACTGTTGCATTTTTGGAGTATATCGAGCAATATCAGTAGCTCAATTCGCAGTGTCCCCACTGGCTATTTTCACTTGTACAGTCCAGTTAAAACACAAGCACATGCTTTAAAAAAATACAATAAATAAGCACCAGGGACATCCATGCACTAAACTAAGACATACAGGCCTATATCTAACTTTTATACCTATCACTAAGACTAATGGTTTACCAAGTGAGTACCTGCCCTATGGCCCCAGCCACCCAGAGGCCCTAGTTTAATGGGTCTCTCGATGAAATATTGTAGTCAGCACTGTGCACTTAAGAGGTATTTAGAGACAACACGTCCATACACAGAGCACAGATAGCAGGGTCAACAGGGGCCTAACAGCTTATTTTTGCTCCAGAGCCCTGTATTGTTGTAATTCAGCCCTGCCTATTAAACAATATTTTAGCTTAGACAGTGCCAAACCACTCACATAGTTTTTATAGGCCAAACAGTGATGAATTACATAAAAATTAATTTGAAGGATAACTACTTAACATGCATGTTTGCGAGAAAAAAAACCCTGCTAGAATCATGCTGTTTTGTCAAAGGCAGCTGAACGAAGTCCTTGAAGTGATAACACTGGAGGACACCTGGCCTCAGTGACCCATAAGTGTCACAGATGTAATAGTGTT
Organism: Chaetodon striatus; assembly: GCA_029783705.1. Taxonomy (NCBI): domain Eukaryota; kingdom Metazoa; phylum Chordata; class Actinopteri; order Chaetodontiformes; family Chaetodontidae; genus Chaetodon; species Chaetodon striatus. Next base: position 10,007,522 of record JAPZEB010000016.1, read on the forward strand.
TGTAGTTTATACGCCCTTGAGCAAAATGCTGCGCTCCGTATCTAACACGTATTATAAAGTAAGAATACTTCTGCTGTCAATCTTTTAAGACATATTGGAGTCATCGTAGGGCGAATAAGTAAGGGAGCAGACCTGAATTCTTAATGTAGGCCTATTACTAACATTGCTGCAGGGTATCCATTCTTGGCAGGATTAATAAGAACTTTTGTTTTGATTTAGATTTCATCAGTGTCTGATTATGACCCTTTTTGGTGAATCGGGCATATTGGTCAGGCAAGAATTGTGTGGTTCATTCTGCTAATAAAACATGAGTAAACCAGTCCAATACACATTTAGTGTGTCTGTCAACCACATGCAGACTTACTGTGAGACCGTACAAGTAAGATATCATTACTACACCCACATGCTCATACACAATGATGCTGGCACCTACACAAGTTTGTGTAAGTTCAGTGTATTAGACTGATAACTATTAAGGAGTAATAAGCAATCTATGGTGTGATTTTGATTACAAGTGGAAAGTAAAGTATTTTTAGGCCCAGGAAGCACCTTGGAAAAGGACACGGCATGCTGATAAAACCAGGATTCTCTGTCTGTGTCCTGTTTACAGGATTATGCACTCCATTTCAGGCGGCAATGCGCCATGCTTATCAAATTTGATATGAGCTGTTACTCGAAATGAAATGTATCAAATGCCCACTGGGATAGAAGCTGTTGCCTGTTAACTCATGACTCAGATCTAACAGCACCAAAATAGCAACGCTCTGATTATATTTGCATTGTTTTCTCCTTCATTGCAAGGGAAAAAGAAGAACTGTATTTTGGGTGTTTGGCTGGTCAGGTAGATGCCAACGGGCTGTTGATTAGCCCTTTGACCCCAACCTCAGAACTTTTAGTTTTAATAGATCAAGACCCCAGAGGGGAGCAGGAAGGAGCAAGGTCACTGCCTAAGAAGTTATTTCAACAAGGGAGAAACGGATACAAGCTGCTTTGAGAGCGCTGATACTGACTAAATCCCTTCACCATTTATATCTTTACTTCTACCTCCCTCTTATCCACCCTATAACTCCCCCCCTTACTTTGACAATAAGCCACTTTTATGTGGGAGGTCTGACTCAGCCAAACGCTGAAAAAGACAAGAGATTGAAACAAGAAAGAGAGGAAGAAAAAACATCTCAGCTCAGCGCTAGGCAGCTTCAGCATTTTGTATTTTTATACCTGCCTATCACAGGCCCTCCGCAGTAGTCATTGTGTGAGACCGCTTAGTGACACCAAATCTGTGGTAACTGGATTCAAATCTTCGGTATTTTTTCCCCCAGTAGTTTTCTTTTTCCTCTTCTTTTCTCATACTTGGGCAAGGGTTTCACTTCAGTTGTTCATTTCTCTAACCTTTTTCAATAGACCAATTCAGGGCAGTTTAGGGAGCTCTATACAACAGAGTGTATCTAAAAGCTGTATCTCAATTCAAGGACTGCAGACTTTAAAGGACGCTGCCTTTGCAGTCGATGACGGCTACATCATAAAGATCGTATCAGCCAAACCGAACGGTCTCGGAAATGGGATATTGTGTTTCTGGTTGCATCGCCAGTTGTTCTTGCCCTGACCTGTTGGTGTTGCTGTTTACTAGCAACCAGCTGTGCTTGACAAAATAAGGAGTTAGCTAGTAAATTAGTTAGCCCTAAATCATGGACCCAGAGATTGTTTATATACACAGCCAAAACATAAAAAAAAATGTCACACAACAAAACTGCTCAGGAATGGCCCAAGGAACAAAGCTAAAGGCATCAACCTGGC
>JAPZEB010000016.1:10026194-10046250 GCA_029783705.1 Chaetodon striatus
CCTTATTTGACAATTACATTCATTATGTCCTGGACTGCAGCACCATCTGTCATATAATCTGCATCGGTAGAAGTGCCCTCAAGCAGCTGACACACACACACCACCACTCACACACACACTCAGTTTCCTCTACCAACAGTAAAAACCTTGACTTCCTCCGCCAGGGGAAACTCAAGGGGACATTTGATGCGTTCTGCCTAAACGGTTATGTCAACCTGCACTTTGTTTTCAGCGTGTCTCATCCATTCTGATTCAGCTAAATGCTGCTCCTTGTGGAATATAATCTAGGTTATATTTAATATAACAGCGGTTGAACTCAGCATCTGGTGTGATACCTGATGGGACGGCACTGTATGAAAATAGAATAATTGTTCCCTTGCCTTACTTGAAGCTGTTGTTATGCTGCAGTCCATTGTAGGGAGGTAGTGTGCTGAATATGAGACACTGTGCTACATATTGATTGAATTGAGAATCTTGGGTAAAGAGACACGTTGAGATAGTGATAGGTGGTAGAAATAAAAATGGAAACTGGCAGGGTACACATTGATCCACTGTATTTTGGTGTTTTCACCAATCTTATTTTGTTAAATGTTTCAGAAATGTCTTTTTTTTTCTCCCTAAGCACTCGTAACTGGAAATATTTTTTCATTCACAGAACTAGTTTGAACCCTTAACCTTAGAAACACTTTACAGGACTCGCCATTCAGTCCTTCCTTTGTCTGTATAGTGACTCATTCTATCGTATGTTTTTTCCAGTCCAGCACTTGTGCCTGCGCGTATTTCTTCCTCTTGTGTTGTATTACACCAATAAGGGTTAATTTGTTGCCCTCATTGGGAAGCATGGCCTTTCCTCATTTCTCCATTTGTATTGTTGCTCTGAAGTGAGCCCACTCTCTGTGATCAGCCCGTTGATGTAGTTTAGTTTTTCAGCTAGTGATTTTTTTTTTTTTTCCATCTGCAATTCCATTTATTTGATTTGATTTTTTGCCTTTTTGGACACGATTGCGAGCCAGAAGGAATCCAATTTGTCGTTGCAGTATGAATGGAGACATGGGCTCTTCAATTCCTTCATTAGGTTAGCTTGATGTGGGGTACAGCTTCATGGCTCATATTATGTACAGTGAGGGCTTTTACTGGTGTATCAATTTGGATAACCATTCTTCAAAGAGGAGTGGTTGAAAAAAATCCTCTTTCAGTCCCGCACACAAGTTTCCAGTCTATTGTCAACATCTTTTGTGCTACAAATGTAAGGTAGATGCGATCAATTGGATTTTTTTTTTAGATGCGCGACACCTATTGTCACTTTAAACTCATCACCTAAACTGTTAAGACACAGAATTTCCTTTTAGAGAGACCTTCACTGTCTGACAATGCCCAAACACTAATCGACCCCGTTCTGAAAAGCAGTATTGCAGCGTCGCTGAGTGAATGAATACCTTTTTATGTCTTTATATAACGGCTTTGTCTGTAGTGATGTAGCACGCCACTGCACATTGAATATAATGCTCAAGGTCATACCGTACATACTTTTTCAGATGTTAGATTCATATTTAGTCACACTGAATGTGGCTGTGGGTTGGCTGTGGTTTAATTTTCATTCTTCCATGGACATAAGCACCAAGGGTAAAATTATTTATGGGTGCTTTTATTTGTCAAAGTCAGAAAGACTCAGACACAGACTTTTTCCATAGGTAGAAATTACACTTAGGTTGCAGCAAATTGATTACAGTTCCAACAAACTGATTGTTTCCATGGCGACTGATCGCTTACAGCAGTAGTTCCCAACCTTTTTCCTTAAGGGACCCCTTTTCTATCATTGAGTAAAGCGATGACCCCTATCCAAGTGACATATTTTATGATATTTCACATTATATTCAATGTAATATTACCCCAAATTGTGAATGCAATAACTGCAAAAATGTAAAAATTTAACAATATTGCATCAGAGATTAGTTTTACTTGAACTTTTTTTTGTATTATTCTGTCTGTATTCTGATTTTTTAATTACTTTGTATTCTTTAACAGTCATACAAACTTATTAGGCTTCTTTTTTGACAAATTCAATGTAGTCGTCTCCTTGACACTTTGCCATTGTTCCATTAACTCTGCAAATGTTTTGACTGTGTACTTTTCTAATGCAGGACGAGGCTGTTAAGCAAAGAGTGAGGGCTCCGTGGAAACAGCGTCTTTTCACGTCCTCACCATGCCCTTGTCCTTTGACCCTTTTTAAAACTAACTTTTGAATAGCAATCTAACCTTTGAAAAACAAAATTTTTAAAGTTTTCCTCACAGAAATGAATATAATGCGTAGATATAGGCCCATTCTATGTTTTTCAGAACAGTTTTCTTTCATCTCTTAAAGTTAAGAAAGCCTTGTGAAGATTTTGTGACCCCTATCGTGGGTCAGGACTCTTATGTCGGTAACTAGTGACCTACAATAATGTACAGTCACAGCTCACCGGCATGTGTTGTCTGCATAGCTGAAACAGTTGCCTGATTAATTGGTTAATCATTTGACAGAAAAATACTTTGCATCCTTTCTGAAAACCACTTAATGGCTCTCAGCCTTTCAGCCCCTCAAAAACAAGAATTTCTTTGGGTTTTGGCCCACTGATCAGACAAAACAAGACATTTAAAGACGTCACCTTTAGATTTAACACTATTTTCTGACATTTAAAGACCAAAAGATTAATCATTTGTCAAGAAAATAATCAGTAGTTACAGCCAAAGTTTCCTTTGTTGGTGTGATGTCGTGGCTGTTAATTTGGCAGACTTGCAGGTCAGATTTCAGCCGTATGCAACTTTAAATGGCAAATTTACACCGTGGGCTGGTGCAAACACTGAACACTGTTTCTGGCATGAATCTAACAATGTGCCATCACCTCATTTTGCAAAATATTACACTACCAGACTAGAAACTGCACTATTACTCTCATGCACTATTCACAATCTACTTGATAGTTATTTATTACCCGTGTTGTAACTTTTTCAGGGCTGAGTGCGAGGCTGTGTGTAGGTGAACTTAACCTGAGGCCATGGTTTCCAGCAGTCATAGATCCTTACATGGAAATCTTTATGTTAAATCTCCCTTCATGTGACATGACTGTTCTCGAAAGATTAGATGTTGCTCATCATAGGCAGCACTGCATGAGATCCTTGACAAGTTAGAAAATAAGGACTACAGAAGAGGAGAAATCTGAATTCTCACACAGGCGGTCTAAATGACGGATTTTAAAACATATTTTGCAGTTGAATGATTGTTTATCCCTGCGGCTGGATGCTGGCATGTTGAGCATCACAGAAACATCTTCACAGAACGGAGATGATGCTTTATATTTTTTGGCAGATTTTTCCCCTGTGATTTTTTAAAAAAATGGGTGGCTCTATCTCCGGTATAACCCCATAGACAAGGTAGCCTTGGTGATTAAAAAACACATGACTTTATATGCTTTTTACAGAATTTATATTTGATATTTTTTGGTCTTTTTAAGTAGCGTACTTAGTCCTTTGGCAAAAAAGATAAAGCAGGCCACCTACTGTACTGTATTAACATTCCTGTGGACCGAATCACACCCACTGCTACGGTGGGGCCCTTGGTTTTTTTAAGGTCCCAAAGACCAAAGTTATCATGCTGTTAGGAGGGAGACAGGTTAGTCTGATGGGGCCCTTTCTCTGGCAGGAATGTCACAAAAGAAGAAAAGCAAAAGCTGGAAATAAAAAAAGAAAGCACATGGCCGAGGAAAGGTCCTCAAGGTCCACGCCTCTCAACACTTTAGCTGTCCTGTCTCATAAAGAGCTTGGACACAAAGGTTTTGACACAAGCTTTCACAACCCCCTGCAGGAAATGGAGGTTACGGTTTAGATGGAGACTTCGGCCAGTGCTTGATGGAAAGAACAGACAATAAGTTTCTTGATTCTGTATAGCTCTGCAAAGAGTGACCCCAATGTTTGGGAGCATTTTAAGCGAAAAAGTCAAGGAATACAGAGGATAGCACACACAACTGCTTTTTAAAAATAGATTCAGCACATAGGCGGCTGAATTTCCCTTTGGGATAAATAAAGTTCTTTCTGTTCTATTCTATATGGTAACATACTCTTGAATCAGAGCTATGATCAAGTCCTAACTCTACATGAACTTGCACAGTTTCTGTCCAAGCCTGACCCAAGCCCTGAACTATGACCAGTTTGGCCGGGGCCTGATTGCAAACCAACATTTCCACTGTGAAAGTATAAAAAATCCTCTCTGTTTTTTAAAATATTAAAACATTTATTACAAGCTAAAGTCAACTAGTCTTTTTCAGTGCAGTAACAAACATTCGTGACACAGTTGCCGACATGCACTGGGAAATTGGAGCCAACCTGACCTGGTTCCAGGGAAATTTGAGAAATACAGCCCAGTTTGGCCCAAACCTGTTGGGTTGGGCCCACTCGGGTCCAGGTAGAGAATCAAAGCTCTATGGTGAATATGTGTAACAAAGTCAACAGGCATAGTTATAAATTTCGGGGCTGGGGGGGTGCAGAGGAAACTTCCTTCTCATTATTTAGAACATGTGCCATAGTCCTTTTTATTTTGACAAAATTAAAGACATTTCCTGTCTAAAATGATGCAGTTTGAGGCTCAAAATTTCCTGAGGGAGGACCTTCAACCCCCATTCCATGTGTCCTCCCCTCATGTTGAAATAAAAAACCTACACCCCTGTCAACAGGTTTGGGCAAAGGATTTTAGTGGAAGGGTTTAAGTGTTTGGCATCAGTGTTTTTTGTGTGCTTATCACACCCCTGCAAATAACACTGAGAAATAAGAGGGTCTCTGAAGACCTGTGAAACAGAAAGTACAGATGCACCCTGGTATTTGTGATAAAGAATAATCAACTGCTGCACTCTGTTGAGAAAGAGAGAAAAATCAACGCTGTCTCTATATCTCCCTTTTTGGTAAACCCAACTGTTATTTCCACCAGTGCACCTATTATTTACCAACATGATGATGGGGATTATCAAATTAATTCCAGGCCCTCCTCTGAGCCTGGTTTCCAACCAAAAAAAAAGACAACAAGAGTGGTTAGAGGAAGGGTATGTGGTGTATTGATGAGCCTCTTTAAATCACTAATGGATTTGCGGGGGATTTTATACCACTCCAGTGAGTCTGTGGTATGTTGAGAATATGGCGAGGTCATGGAAACATTTCTCAACCGAACCTCCAAGTTATAACTTGGAGTCCTGACAATGACTAGGAAAATATGGGCAAGGACGTTCCAGTGTGTAGTAGGAGATAAGATGACTGGCAAACCATGAAATCAATTGGGGCATTTTGCACTGTTACATTTACAGAAGACACTCAGCCTCGACTGTGTTTTGAATTCCACTGGCACGTCATGTTAATCTATGCATTCAATTTAAAGAAAGGCCTGCAAGGCTGGTACATTGTCAAGCTCAAGTGTAGACGTTAGCATGACCGGTGACAGTGTGCTTTGAAAAATTCTTATGCTGCAGTTTTTATTATCTGCGAGCCACCCCTCCACCCTTAATTTGACACATAGTTAAGTTGTCCCCAGGGGGGTCAAAACACTTAGCAGGCGCATTTTAACACTCAACAACTTCTGCGGGGAGAGATACAAAGACTGCATGCCATGGGGACGTGAGCGCAAAGCATTAACTAGCTCGTGCAAATGCAGATAATGCATTCATTTTAAGGATGGAGATGAAGATGTCATCTTTGCATTGCAGCAATGGTTCTTATAAGAATGCTGCTTGCAGATAAGGGCCACTGCAGTATTCCTGACCAGCGAACAAAACAGTGATCAAATCAGTGGCCCCTAACTTGATAAAATCAGCGCAGACGTTCTTAGCAAGTATATCTGTATTCCAAAAAAGCAGTTTGTTGTATAACATTGTTAACCCTAGCCCCCCCCTTGACTGAACTGGCCCAAGGAAAATGAACGCCTACCAGTGAAAAGGATACATTCTCGGCTGGAGTGCAGATATGGACCCAAAAATGTCAACTTAGCATTTAAAGCAATCCAAGCCACTCTTACGACCCTGTTGGTGGTGTTAAAAGGTACCCAAAAGCTATCAAACTGACAAAGCCTGACGGAGCCGCAGTACATCAACCTCTTTACTACTCTGTAAAATCTGATACATTTGTCTATGTGCATTTTACAGTATGACGCCAAGTTTTTTCCAACTATATTGATTGCTTTCCTTTGTTCTGAGGGTTTTTTTCCTTGTGAACTTTGGACCAGTGAAGAGGATTCAAACAAAGATGCAATGCTTCTCCGAGACCGAAGCTCTAAAAGAAGTTAATTTATGGCCTGTTTGGGAGGCAGGTTAGGGCTTGAATACATAATAAGGTAGTGCACCTGCAGCCGCATACAAATGAATGGAAATGACGGTTAGTATTTACGCCTCCCTAAACCATTGGGACCTCCTGATCTGACCACTAATTGGCCAGCGAAGAGAAATGAAGATAGCTTTCTTGTTCACAGGGTGCTGTCTCTGCAAATATCAGGTGCAGATTTGCGCATAGCAGCTTTGCACCCCGAATTTCACACCAGTGATCGAAAGGCACACCTCCAACTTATAGGAAAAGATTACAAAAGAGAATTAATCTAATGCCGTAATGCCAAACAGTCACTTAACTTCGGATTTTGTGCTGTTAAAGTAATCAAATGTAGGTAGATAAGACCTAATATTTATAAAGAACTCGTCTTTTCTGTCAAAGCAATTTGCTGTATAATTGGATGATATAAAATACTGTCGCTCCTCAGCACAGACAGATTATAGGACAATGGGCCCCTGGGCACAGACACGTAAAAGACCACCCACTGCTCTGGCATGGGACTAAGACCCCCAGATTGAAAGAGACACAAAATTGAGCACAATGAGTTGTGTAGTATCTGTGGTCATTTTGTTCCTTTTTAGGTGTTTTGCGAATCTTTGTTGATGTTATGCAAGTCTTTATTGATATTTCCATCTCTTTGTAGTTATTTATTGTCTCTTTGTTGTGGTTTTGTGTCTCTTTGTAGTTTTTGTCTTTGCAGTCATTTTATGACTGTATAGGTGTTTTGGAGACTCTCTGTAGTTGTTTTGCATCTCTTTGTAGTTTTTTGCATCTCTTTATAGTTTATTTGCAACTCTTTGTAGTTTTTCATCTCTTCCTAGTTTTTACATCTCATTGTTGTTGCTTTGCATGTATTCATAGTTTTTTGCATCTCTTTATAGTTTTTACATGTGTTTGGCCTTGTTTGGCATCTCTTTGTAGTTTTTGCATCTTTTTGTAGTTGTTATGCATCTCTTCATAGTGTTATGGATTTCTTTGTATTTGTTTTCCATCTCCATATTTTTTTGTACATCTCTTTGTTGTTGTTTTGCATCTCTTTGTAGTTTTTTTTGCATCGCTTTGTAGATTTTTGCATCTCCGTAGTTTTTTTGCAACTGTTGTTGCTTTGCATCTCTTCGTAGGCTTTTTGCATCTCTTTGTTGTTGTTTTCCGTCTGTTGTCATTTTGTGTCTCTTTTTAGTCATTTGTGTTTCTTTATAATCATCTTGAATTTACATCTCACCCATTTAGTAATCCATCGATGCTCCTCAGTACTTTGAAATCTTCGAAATTGCCAGCACGCTGAAGAAAGTCAAGTCTAATAGTGTAACTATTATGTTTGGATGAAAATTCCATTACAACATTTTTTCATTATGCTTTACTTTCAGCATTCCACTTCAAAAGAGCTTGTAATGGAACACAAAGCATGAATGCATTGCAGAAATGTTGATTACAATATCCTGCTGAACCTTTTAGATTAAAATACCATTTTTCCATTCATACTTGATCAAATTTGCAGAGGGTAGAAGCGTTTTTGCAGGTGGATAATTAAAGTGTTTTCACACAGGTGGTTGGCTTCACAATGAGGGATTTATGCTTTATTTATGTGTAAGGTCATTTTATCTTTTTCTTAATTAAGAGAAGGCACATTTATCATGCACTAAACCAGGGTGTATTCTTTGAGTTGATCAGAGTCTGATTCCACTTCAAAATGTATTGCAGCGTTTCAGCATCTCCCTCTGTGCTTGTGACTTAGACCAAATTGATTTTCCTAATCGATAGCATAGGATTGGATTTAGGAGTGTGGGAGTTGGGGGTGGGGTCTGGCAGGGCCGACTGCCTCGGCCTGCAGGCTCCTCAAGAGTAGTCCCTTATTTGTTCCCGTCTTTATGAGCTTCTGCTCACCAGGAACAGTGCATTTTAAATCTGGGCGCTTTGTACACCTGGTATCCTGCTTCATCTCAGGTTGGTATAATGACAGCAGAAATGTGTATCCACTGGCAAATATAAACTTCCCTGCCAGCCCTTTGTCACCTCTGGAATGGAGATGACTGAATTGATGCACCGCCCCAGTGGAGCAAAACCGTTTAAATGACAACACATTTTTGTCTCACCTTGAACTTAATTGACTGCCTGAAAGCTGGCGTTTGAAAAGTGCTGACAGAATGACTTCTCTTGTTGTTTGGAAACGGTAGCTATTGACAGAGCCTGTTCTGTGTTGTTTTCATACCGCTGTCACACCTGCATGCATCTGTGTACCACATTCATGAGAAAGGATGGATGGTGTCTTCATACTGCTGTGCATTATGGATGCTTCATGTGACATGTATTACTCCTAATGGGCTTAATGTCTGTATGCATTAGTATGTATCGCAGTTCTGCAGGGAGGAGAAGTGGCAAATGTGCTCCTTACTATTCAAGGGCGAATTAAAATACATGGATCATTATTTAGTCACATTTCTTGCAAGTTGGCTTTGGAAATGGAAATATCTAATATTCCCACTTCAGCCTGTTAGTTAGAAAAAGCAGTCGTTAACAAGGCACCTGATGACAAGTAGGTTGATGACCCAGGTGTCCACCAGTGTCCCTGTCAGTCATGACAGCTGGAGGACTGGGTAGCAGTTACGCTGTCACTGGAAAAGACCAGCTACCCCCACCGCTCGCCATCCATTCGTACGTTGGTCTTGCCTGCGATGCTGAGCTGCCACGGCGCAATGGTGGCAACTGTGGGATTTCTTAGAGGGGAGCCACAAGACTGTAATCAGTCATTATGTCAGAAGCGAACCCCGTGAGCCCCGCTCCAGCTCATTCAGCCAAATAATAAGCAGCAGATAACGGCGCTGGCGTGCAGGCAGGAACAGAGCCCCCCCGGGCGAGGAGCTAGAAAACGGGGGGCCCTTTTCCTTTCGTCTGCCTACGCAGGGACGTCACCTTGGTTCAAGGGCTGGATCGAGCTTCATACGGCGGACTGAAAATTTTAGCTGAGACCTCCCTCTGGGTTAATGGCAAACACACCTTGAGGTGCTGACAGGGAGTGTGTATTTCTTTGTCTAATGATTGCAGGCAGAAATATGCTTTAGAGTTAAAAGCCATGTCAAAATATAAACTCAGATCAGGTAGCACTACAATAGGAAAGGCTGAACTGGCTGCTAGACGGTGCTCCCTAATAGACTGTAGATGTCTTAATGTGTTTTTCACATTTGACTCTTGAATAAGGGTCTTTTTTGAAAGCCTATTAGAACTTTATATTTATGCATCCTGAAAAAAAATTGTCTACTGTGAGGTTATAGCTGCGACCAGCTTTGTTGGTCAGTTGGTTGGTCTCCAAAAATTTCTCTGCCCCTGTCGGCCACAGTTTTTATCCCAGGAGGCTGAAATTTGGCATGGAGTTCAAGTATGTGTTTGTGTTTATGCTAATTGCCTAAAAGGGGGAGGGGGGGGGATGGCAATGACAGTGGCTTATTGCAAAAAAGTGGCATGACTTCCAAAGGGACTCGCAGCTTGTTTGGTTTCTATTTTCTAAAGTTTTTTAATAGGCTTTTTTGGACCAGAGAAACTTTTGCATAGGTCTTAGAACCCCATTTTTTGTGCCTGTGTTGGGATGATCATAGTTTTAAGAGCGCTATTTTGAGGGACTTTTTATCCTCTAATGTAGAGTGGTACTTTCTCAGCAAAAGCGGAACCATGAGTGACCTAAGTGTGTAATGATTGGTCCAGAAGTCAGTGTATGTGGATCGGTCAAATACAGCCAATGCTGCACTGGCAACCGATGTATTTAAAATTCATTAGCTGTGTAAACAACAGACAACAATAAACAACAGCTTGGAACAAAAAATGGAAGAAAATGCAGACAAATGGACCAACAGTGAAGTCCAGACTTTATTGAGCATATATGCAACAGCGGAAATACAATGCAATTTTGATTTGTCGAAGCAAAAGTGGTGGTACGATACCAACCACCGGTCGGTGCACCGCACTTTGTTTACAGTCTTTCACCAATTGATGTTGCGAATGGAAACAGAAAAAAAAACCTTGTAGTTCTTGGGGGAGCTCCCCAGTGAGTCCTCAGAACTGAAAATGCCTATTGTGAGACAATGAAAGATCGTCTACGTCTTAGAAAAGGTTAGTGGACTGCGTGAATACTAGGGACAACTATTGGTCCAATACTTTATTTTTCGGCACTTTACAAAGTCTAACATGTGTTGTATTTTATAAACAATGTTGTAAGTAAACCTTAATTTCCAGTAATAGATCTCAATGAGCATTATTTCAGCATTAGCATTGACATTCTTGCAGTGTTTAATCATTCAGATTCCTCCACAAGACTGCTGACTATGTGATATTGAATAAAAAAAACCACCCCCTCCCCTTTTAAGCCCCATTCCTTTCCCCTCCACCCTCATGGAGTTTTGTCATTCCATAACAAGGGTCACAGTCCCCCATTGTCTCGCTATAGCATTCCTCGACATGGTAGTATTGACTGGTTCTGCTGGACGAGCGTTGCCATATAACATCCATACATCACTGGGAAGACAGAATGACAGACAGTGGGAGTAGAGATGTCAGATCGTCCTCTCCAGGCTACTGACATCCACTCCCTTCCTGCTCTCCACAGCATTGATAGCCCCCTGCTTCCGCACCATGCTAGTGCACTTGACATGCCCGTCATATAAATTTTCTTATAGTGGATGGTGCAGGAATAATTCTGCCTCAAATTAATGTTATTTTAAAGGTTCTCAAGTGGCTCTGAACATACATTCACAGTGATATGAATGTTATTTGTTCATTGACTGCCACATTATAATTGGTTCACTACTGTATGCATGCAAAGATTGATAGCTAGATTAATCTCATCAAAATGTTAAGCTTTTATAATCTTCTCATGGACCCCTTTTACTCTCTCATACATAATAAATGTAGCTAAAAGTCAGGCTGATATAGAGAAATAGCTTAACACAGGAGCATGCTCGTTGAACATGGAAAATATGAACCTGCTGCATGCCACCAGACAATGAGCTCATACAGGTCAGGGTAGGTCCACCCTTTATGGAATTTCTGCCCATAATGATTAATAAGGTAGGTGTAGTTATTGCCTTGGAAGTCATCAGTGGAATGTTGCAGTTAATTTTCAGAATACTTGTGCCTGCAGTTTCTCTTTCTTGATGCATTGTTCTGTCTTTATTATTTCCGTGTGCCGTACAGTTTCTACTAATGAACAGCCCATTATTGATTTGTATAGGCAACAAAGATTGCTTTGTTCAACTGTTTCTTATCAGTCCCGCCTCTCTCAAAGAGGTGTCGAAAGCAGTAGAAAGACATCCCACTACTTTTGGCGACTCCAGACCAAAAGTCCATTTAGCGGGGGTTCTGTTGTCACTCGTGAGTGCTGTGAAAGGTTAGGCTCCTGTAATCTTGTTTATGTTTTTGGTCAGTAGTAAGCCTCCCTAAGCCAGCTTTGTGTCAAACACAGCTGGAGAGGCCTTTACAATTGCAGCAGAGCAGAAATAATTGGTCCAGCAGCTTGGATGCAGCCATGACACACAGGTAATTTGCTAATTTCTGTCTCTCAGCTGGTGTTATCAGTGCAGGAAGCTGCAGCTTTTGGAAAGAGTGTGTTAAAATGATTTATACTCTTCGTGCTGCTTTGGTAGAAATGGAAATTAAATGGGACGAACAACTTGTATAAAAGAGGCTTTGGTGTGGCTTTTGTACCAAATTACAATAATTAAACATGACCCCCTGAAATCTCCAATTAAGTGTCCTCATCACATTTCCCCGTTGGGTTGGTTGTGTCCTGCTGTACTGTATCTATCACTGCAAACAAAGTGCACATGCTCATCCAGTGAATTGCCACAGAGTAGCTGTCAATAACCTGACCTTCTATATAGGGCTGGGCAGTATGGAGAAAATCAAATATCTCAATTAAGTATGTCGGTTCATTTAAGCTATATCACACCAGAGGGAGTGCTGTACTGTATGTCAGCAGGTCAAGTGCCGAAGATAAACGCAGCCGTGCTGATATTCAGCACTACAGCATGACCCCCAGTGTGATATTGCTTTTATACAGCAGTTCTAAAAGCACCAGTCATCAACAGTAAAAAGCAGCAACATGTTATGATTTTTTAACAGCTTAATTAGTACGCTGTGTCGTCTTCTGGTTTCTTATGAGCATACCTGGAGCTTTACAGTGAAGTATTCCGGCTTCTCTCTGTCCCTTTGTGCTTTTCTGACCTTTCATTATTGAACTGAAATCTTATTATATTTGTGGTAATATGTGTGTCACGATGACCCTTAATGCTGGCTAATAAACGATTAACGTAACGGCTCAGAACACCTGTTAAGCGGAGGGATACGTGCATAGTCACAAGACCCAGTGCTGTTATACTGTATATCAGCACTCACTGGAATTGAATTGAATTGTCTTGGTTGGAACTAAGTGTTGTGCTTTGCTGATAGACAGCTGCATCAACGTGGACATATAACGCCCACTGCAGAAATCCGTTGGCAGTGTTAACTATGTTAGCACCATTAGCAGTGCTGACACTGCTAATGGTGCTATCAGAGCTAACAGTGATACTATAGCAAACGACGATCAAGGGGGTTTGGGGCTTCAAATTGAGCTGCTTATTCACAGGGGCAACCTGGGGCAGACTAGAGGGTGGGACTTAAGTTTCCACAGCAACACTGTTGTGCTGGGGCCGTGTTACTAGCAGTAATCACCAAATGAGCAAATTAACCTATAGCCCAACATGTAATGAGAAGTATTCTTGGTGGTTAACAGTTGACATCACAATCACAATATTTTTGACCAAATACCTTGATGTCAGTATTGTGACAATATTGTAGGATTGGTTCTCCCACAAAATATTTACACAGTAAGATTTTTGATAAATTATCATCAGTGATGTGGATGTGATGACTAAATAGGTAAAGGCAAATAATAGAGCAGCTGCAACACTGTGGTAAGTTCAGAAAATTACATCACTTTACTGTAATTCTCCTTTAAAACCAGGAAAAACCTACGTTACATTATTTCCATCGTCTAAGATGATATCTAGTCTCATATCACAGTGTCAATATAATAGCAAAATACTTTCCAACCTGACTTTCATACAATTAAAATGAGTCCTGGCTATGTCATGTTTTAACATTCCCAAGAGAAACCTTTTTCCCCTCAATTTTAGCCGTCATGACTTTAAGCAGACCACCTTCAACTGACGGGGAAATTTGAATTGGAAAGTCCGTCGAAGCCACTTTTAATTATACTGGCAGTAAAGAATGAAACTGAGCAGGAATGAAGTGCTTTTTGTGCATTGATTTTTCTCTGCATCTGTAGATGCACTAGAGAGAGAGAGGGAGAGACAATTGTAACCTTCTCTATCGCTGCACTGCAGGCAAACAAGGGGGGGGGGATCCATGCATTGCCCTTTTTTCTGCTTTCTTTTTAATACAATGAGAGCATGTACATCAAACCATCCTTCTCATCTAATTAGGAAATGCCATTGAATTGAAAAGGAACTTGGGCAGGTCTGGAAAGAGGCCACACAAGCACTTTACCTTGATAGAGTTTTGATGGTTTCTGTGATCTGTTTTGACATCTGACAAACTTTGGCCAACCTTTGGTGTGGATTTTTGTAAGTTCGATGACAAGGTGTGGCAAGGCTTGTGGATCCTTCGCGCTCCCTCTGTAGCTTTCCCCTAAGGATTTATGCCCATTCCAGTTGCTGTTTCCAGGGATCTTAAGACTTCATTTTGGCAGAATGTCACCTCACCTGGGTATTGGGAGAGTGACTGCCACCTTGATTGCCCTCAGGTCCCTGCAGGATATCTGCCCGACTCGGCTACTGCGGATGACTCCAGACTATAAAAAGATCAGTTACTTTGGAAACAGATGACAGCCTGGCTTTTGTTTGCTTGTTTTCAGATGACGCTTCCTCCTGTTTTCTTGAGAAGTTCCCCTGACCGCGTGCTTTGCACAGTAACACCAGCAGATGCGGCAATTCGTCATGCATAAGAAACCCCACTCCGGCAGCCATCTGTCTACTTGTGTCTGTTACCATGCACCGGCAGTTTGTTTTGATACCCATTACCCATATACAATTTTAATGGCATGCAAAATATGCTGAACCAATCTCATGACCTTCGAACCTCATTCTAAAATCTCATTCCCGACCTATGCATGACCCAAGTAACAGAAACCAGAAAATATACTGACTGTCACCATATATAGTTTCTGAGACTCACAGAAAGGTCTGCCATTTGGTGCCCTGATATACTGTTACCTCCACTGGATGGCTGGAATGAGTTATTATGCCCAGTTAAAATGAAATAAGGCTCCCCTGACCTGATTTTTAGATGACCTAACAAAAATAACATGCTAAATCACAGCAGGTAAAAAGCAAGGAGGTCAGAGGGATAGCTCTAAGTGCTCTGGAAACTGATACCAAATTCAGAAGCCATTTCACCAAGTCAGCACTGCTACTTCTAAGAATACTTAAACACAATTGAACAAGGTGTATAATCAACCCAAGAACATCAACACTGGACTAGTCTGTAAAACTGCGGATAGCATTCAGGGACAGCTTAAAAAAATCTTGCTTTCTGAAGTCTCCTGTAAGGTCAAGATGTGTTTATAGCAAATAAATAATTGTCAAGATATAGTTAGGGCTCGGCAATTGAAACACTTGGCTAAGTTTAGGGTGTAGTTAGGCAATTAAAACACTTCACTTCATAAATAGATGATTGTCAATTGTATGTCTGACAGGCATTAAGCGCATCTTTGAGTACAAAGCTTTATTAGTTAGTCTTAACGTTAGCTTTGGATGTAAATTGTGAGGTGTGGAATTGTCCAAAATGGATATAATTCCTAGGATACTGGGATAAATTTTTACTGTCCACCAAAATTAGTGCATATATGCATGTTTTGTAAACTAAAAATAGGCAAATCTCCTTTGCCACTGCCAGTAGATGAGTATGCCTTTCTTTTTTATTTTGTTATATCAAATCAGATGTCACAATCACCCCAGAAAATGGGGTTAGTTAACAGTAGAAAGCAGCATGCAGACCAGTGAAGTTGTTACAGTGGTTACTTCTGTTTTAGATCTGTTACTTATTCATGCTTTCTTTTAAACTCGGCACCGAGTGATTCGGAACAATGTTGGAGCACTACTTGGACAGAAATGGATGGAATTTGTGGCTGAGATGATAAAGATTTGCAAGTTACTGACTGTTGCACCAGAAAAGGGGCAGAAATTAGCATGTCCACCCAGATGTCATGTTTCTATCAGTGCTGATTGGAGCTGGTGCTCTTAAATACCTTTGACTACTGCAGAGTAATTTGTCCTGGGAATCATGCCGATTGTAACCTTTCCCACTGAAGACAAAAGCCAGATGTTAGTGCGTGTTAGTGGGTTTCTTGTCCAGTGGGAAAGGGGCTTTACACAGTTGTGGCAATGACTCTCCTCTTGTTGTATTAGGTGCTAGCTGCTTCAAAGATCCGGGTTTCCATTAGTATGCAGCTCCTCTTTCAGTTGAGCACTGAGCACTGGTAACCACAGCACACTGCTGCTTACCATTATGATTGTTTCTGGTTTCTTCTTCCACCCCCACCCCACCTTTTCCCCCTTGCATAGCAGCCCCTCTGTTTCCTTTGCATAGCAGTTCCCTGTTCAGATGACTAAATTTGACATTTGTGGTGACAGTGCGATGTTGGAGGTGGGATTTGGGGGGCTTTCAAGGCGCTTTCAGAGTATAGCGTAAAGGTTACCCATACCTTGTTCTGTACTGCCAGCAAATGCACACACTGCAGACCATCAAAGCTTTTCATTCCTTTCTCTTTTATGCAGCCCTTTCTTGTCATTCTGAACAGAAACACCTTTTTCTTCACATCGTGTGGCCATGCATTAGTGAGGCCAGCCACTGTTTCTCCTCCCATCCATTCAGCTCGGTCACATTTGCTCATTGCAGGTGACCTGATGAGAACATGGCCCTTATCTCTCGCTGTGCCCATGAAGAATTGAACACGTTTCCTCGGCCCATATTGTAACATTAAAGCAGTCGATTGCCACATGCTATCACATCAGCCACTAGCATGGAATAATGCAGTGCAGGCTTTCAGTGATAGAAAGATGCCTATCATTCTTTGCTGAGCTTTTACTCTCCTCAGGGCTACGTGTTTAATATGACTCTACAAATGTGATTTAGTGGGTAGATAGCCTTGGGACTCAGGGGTCGCTGCTGCAGAGACCTCTGGTGTGTAGTATATGGCAACAACGTATGTAGGTTAAGGTTATCTTGCGGATGTTGTGGAACTGGATATTGCAGAGGGATTCTAACACAAAAGGCTTGTATGGGGTTAGTGTTAGTGAACAACTACCAAGGCTTCTTGCATCACCATCAAGGGCACAGAACTTTTAGAATTTTCCGGATTATTTCAGCAGCTTCTGTCTTCTGTGATAATTTGGTGCTTATTCCTTTGAGCAGCCTAGTCCTTCCTTACTGCATATTTCCTGAAAGCAGTCTCTCACAAAGCATCAAATTCATATGACATGTTTTCCTTCAACTCTCATCCCACCCCCTATCTTTATTCATCCTCGATTCAATTACTTTTTGGTTTCAGCAGAGACTCGTTCTATACTATATTGCTCTCCGATGCGTGTTGCTACCCCACAGATTTATGTCGGAGCTGAAGGATGGCTGTCCAATTTTCTGCATGGATAGCAGCGCCGGTGGCATTGTGTGTGTTTTAAAAGCTCTTGTCAGATGTGCGTTAAGGACGTATGGACCGCGCAGCCATGTAATTCTTCCAGACAGTGGCCATTTCTGTCACATCCTGCCATTAGCTTGTGTATGGCAGTGATTTGCCATGTGAGTTCTTACGGTCTAGAAGAAACTGAGTGTGTGTGTGTGTGTGTGTGTGTGTGTGTGTGTGTGTATTGGTATGCATTAGACTGGATTTGAAGCCATAATTCAGTGGCTGTGGGCATGCATGTCTTAGTAGTTAAATTACTCATATTGCCAGCTTTTTTTTCTCCTCACCAGTTATTAATTTCAGAGATAATAAAAAATGTTACCACCTGAATGGCCACTTCATTCATCCTTGTAAATAGGGAATGCATACCAAATTGGAAAATTAGTCAAACCAGTTGCATTTGCTGTTGAACTTTTTAATTTTTGCAGAATACCTGATGGTGGAATTTTTTTTTTTTTTTTTTCCAGGGTTGTTTAGAAAAGGGCACGTTCAGTGGCTTGTTTTCTTTTTGACATATTTGGCACATTCATAAATACAGACTGTGCTATTGTGTAGGGTGTATATAACTCCATGATCATTTATTCTGACAAGTCTTCCTAGTGTTTTCATTCTTGGCCTGTTTAATGTCACTGCTATTCTCAGCTATTCGCCCATTAAAGGTCCCATATTGTGCTCATTTTCAGGTTCATGCTTGTATTTTAAGTTTCTACCAGAATGTTTTTACATGCTTTTGTGTTCAAAAAACACATTATTTTTCTTAAGCTGTCTGCCTGAAAATACCTGTATTCATCTTCTGTCTGAAATGCTTCAATTTAGCACCTGTGTTGTTAAGCTACCCTCCCACAAAGGCCATTCTGCTCTGATTGGTTCGTGTTTTCAGGTCTGCACCATTAGCTAGGGATGACTGTATTGGCACCCTATTGGCACCATTTGATTGTCATTCTGTTGCAAGAACAACAGCTTTGGTCCCTGTTTACTTGCTGTCAGCTACTGCATTAACAAACATTCCAACAGAAAATACAAAAGGACTCTGACTATATAGTGTAGTCGTCTGACGTCACAACTTCACTGAAGTAATCGCAGCTTGTTTACAGGCACAGTTTCTCTATGGATAGAGTGTTTTGATACTTTCACAGTATATAAATAGCACCTACAGCTGCTTTATATATATCTAAAAAGACATAGAAATCTGACTCCTTACATTATGGGAAGGTCAAGACCCATAGTTCCACATTAAACCCAATTTTTGGCCTCAATAGTCAAAGTTATCTCAGTAGAATCTGTCTAAAATTGTAGACAGCCTAAATCTGTCACATACCAGTAGACAGCTCCCCAGCATGGGGTCACACAGCCCATTACTGTGTTGATGCAGTTATAGTTATGTCTTCCTTTGTAGTCGCAGTGAAAGGTTGACGTGCCCCCAGCTGACCGCCCCCTCCTCACAGGGGTCCTGCGATATCTCGGTTGTCTCCTTCCAGGCCTGAATGGGCACATTGTGCTGCTGCCTGCCGCTGCTCTGCAGACCACTAGGTCCTCCACACACACCTGTCAAGCCATGTCCTTGGCGCCTTGGGTGCTGAGACACTCCAGAGCCCCCCTGCTGCACACATGGTTATTGAACCCTTGCGTACCCATACAAACCCATACACTAAAAAGCAGTCATACATGAACAAATAAACACGTGCGGTTATGCAGACCTGTGTTACGACACAGACACGTATCCACGGAGACACACACAATTGAAATTCACATAAACACAGAGCATGCATACATGCTCTTTCACACACTCTAACACACACTCAAAGACTTGACTTTATTGGAAACACACCTCTCTCCTCTCGCTTATGCCAAGGTTATATTCAGTGTGCAGGTCGGCTTTAGAATTCAGAAGGGGTCAAGTTCCGTAACTGTCGGGTGGGGAGGGCAAGGGCACGTTGGGCTGCTTGGGGTGGACACACTCGCACATGGAAACAAGTTTCAGAAGTAAACTACCTGTAACTCGATCCACTGCTTCAATCAGTTGCAGGTTTTCTGGTTTTGAGTTGAGGAGGGAACCTTTGTGGGGCACAGCGTCCTTTGCTTCCATCAAGCAAAAATGAGCGGTTTATAAAAGTACTCAAACGATTGAAATAATGTTATCCATTTGTCATTGTAGTGCCAAAATAATTGGTTGATAAATTGATTAGTAATTACCAAACAATAAACTCAATATGAAAATAATTGTTAGCTGCAGCTCTAAATCATTTTTCATAACTAATGTTTTTCTCCAGTGTTAGAATTTTTAGCTTTTCTCTGTCTTATATGATTATAAATCAGCGTTTTTAACTGTTTTTCGGCCAAAATAAGCAGATGGAGGATGACACAGTTGGCATTTGTCCTTTTTTTCTGACATTTTATAGACTAAACAGCCTCTTTGTTTATCAGAAAAAAAATGGAAAGATGAATGAAGAATGAAAATGAATTAGTTGCAGCCCTGGTTTAAATCAGATCAGTTTGAAAAATGCACTATTTTTAGTGGCATGACACATTTTGAGAACACTCAATAACTCATGACCCATTGAAGGTAATCCTCTTTTTCGATGTCTTGCAGCACTCATCTCAAGTACATCCTCTCTAAGCTTGTCTCCATGGCCTTGGCCGGTAACCCTTCACAGAACAAATGTGCTTCTCCGTGTGGCGTTACCCTCGTAGAAAAATGCTAAATGGCTCATTGTAAATGCACACAACGTGCACCCTCATGAAGGACCTATGGTGTCAAGTCCCACTAGTGTCACCCATACAATTTTCCCCTCTATTGACTTTTATGTTCTGCTGCAAGGTTGGTCATCGTGGTGGGAATATGTATGTATTCTAGGGATGCAAATTGCGAGCACTTTCCCTCCTCGATCATTGATAACATTACCGATCAATCCTTGATTAATTGTAATTTATAAAACACGGAAACTCTTCCTATAAAAACAATACCAAACGTGCCTTTTCTACTCAAGCAAA
>JAPZEB010000016.1:10046350-10062414 GCA_029783705.1 Chaetodon striatus
TCGATTAAAATCTCACGTGATCGAGAAAATCCTTAACGACCAATTAGTCGATCTTCGATTACTTGTTATCATCCCTAATGTATTCCAAATAAAGACAAGCGTGATTATCATAATAATATTCCCCTGCTAAGGTAAACAGCTCTCTGGCCCCATCAGAGGGGAAAATTTCCATGTGAATGTATGGCATTCTGACAGCTTGTTTTTGACGATACATTTTATGCATTTAGTATTGGGCGCCGTAGACATAAAGCCTTCTAAAAATCGACTCTGAGCTGGGATTTCCAGGTGAGATCATGTGATAAGAGAAATCTCGTTTTGGTTTAAGAAGCAATTTTGGGCCTGAGGACCGGAAAAACATGATATTTACATAAATATTCAAACACATGAGCTTGCATACAACAACAAATAAAAATTTAACGCTGAGGTGCGGTGGACCACTTATGCTGCATGCATTATTCTGAAAGCTGTGTGTGTTTGTTGTCTCTATCTTTTGTATGATTCCACAGACAAATGCACCAAATCAAAAACACACAAATGCATACAGCACATAGTAACCTACATCCCTACCCTTGACCCTTTTTAAGCCCTGCCCTTTTCACTCTGTGCATCAGAGTGTGCAAGCTTGGTACATGGCAGAACCTCAGTGACTTTTTCGCTTTTCTTTTTTATACTTACATGCTACATGCTAGGCTCGTCTTAACTGTAAAGAACCCCAAGGGACACTTGACACCCTAAATTGGTGTCGCGATCCTAATGGACCCATTACGTTGTTTATAGTCACATTTTACGTTTGCTAATGTTAGCACAATGCTAGCTAACTAGCTAACATATATAGCTACATCAAGAGGAGTTAACCTATTGTCAGGTCACCGACCTCAGCCAGATTAGCTTCTTACTTATTTCTGTGGTAACATAGAGGAGAGTTCATAAAAGACAGATAAGTTGGTTGCTGACATTTTTTTAAGATGACATGACCCAAACGGACCCAAAAGCCCATTTGTGTGAAAGTTTATCTCAGAATAAACGTGCGTTTCTTCGAAGGGCTTTTTTTTTTCTTCAGAAAATACAGTACAAACTGTACCACATGGTAAATAATTACATAGATTGATGTCATCTGACCTTTCCACAATGGCGAAAACATGACCCTCCATACTTTGCCTCTAAATGGCTACTTGTTGGTTGGGGTTGGTTAGGTTTAGGCATTAAGAGTGGAAGTGGTTAGGGTAGGAATGTGAGGGTAAGCCAATCAGAAGCTGAGAAGGGCGGGTCATGTCTTTGCCATCGTAGGAAGGTCCCATGACTAATAACCCATGTACGGAGAAAAGGCCCTTCAGAGCAATGTGCATTTGTTTCAGGAAAATGATCCAAATGGGCTTTTGGTCTACTGGGCATTTTTCGGCCTATTGCAGTTTCGGAAATATGAGCTGTCGAACAATGGCATGACACCAATTATTGTTAGCAGAGTCAAGGCTATACTTATTAATGTTTTCTCAATAAGGCTATGTGCCACCCCAAAGAAACTTTTGGTGTTATTTCTTTGTATATACATGACGTTGGCTTCTTGAAGCTGTATTGCCAGACTCCCAGACATTATCTAATGCACACTGCGTCATCTGGCTAAACAGCGTCACCATGTTTATTTTGGTCAAGCTTGTCCAACCTAGCAACATCAATTTAGGGGAGCAGAACTGTGGATCGGTCAATTAAGGTCCAAATAGGACCCATATATAAAGAAGTCTTTGGGGTAAGGACCGTAGCGTTCGATGTTGCATGTCCCTCGTGACGTCTTGTCATTGGTAACAGAGTGCAGGAGAGAAATGTAGAGTAGGAGAAAAAATATAAAGATAGAAGAGGTTTCTGAAGAGGAAAAAGAAGTAATAGGAGGACTCCAAGTGTGTACTGAGAAAATAAAGAGGCAGAGAATTGAAGTGAGACTTAAGAATGAGAAAGCAGACATGTAAGTATACATTATCTTCCTGCAGTTGCCAGCAACCTCAGTCAATTGTTATCAGCTTCCCTGAATTTAATGTGACCCTTGGGGGTAGGGATGCTGCCCATGCATTATAAATGCTGCCCATTGACTTCGGTTAGTAAGCTTTCCCTCCCTTCCAAGCAAGCACACTCTGACTGGCCATGATTACTTAAGTGATAATAGTAGTGCCATGTAATTTGTGTTCATTTACATTTCATAAACAGAGGGCTTGTTTGTATTTCACACTTTGATGCAGTGATGAGTTGTTCTCCTTTTTCTTCACCTCTTCATAGTAGATTTAAACCCTTGAAAATATGTTAAGACTCATCCTCACAGCATGAGAGGTGTAGTAGTTACATTTGGTGAAAGTCATGGTATGTTATACTAGGAGTGCAGTTTACCTGAGGGTGCAAACAAAATCTTTATGAGGCCTGGTTATTTCTGTCTCTGAGAGCAGCTCATTTGAAAGTCTGTATAATCTATGAAATAGCTGCAAGTAGTCGAATAAGCACTAACAGTGCACATTGCGTACTTCACCCAAGAGTATGTAGGTTACTCAAGGCCGACTCTACTTGTAAAAGATGCCACAGTTTCAATACATTTTCTGTTCATTAGCCATATCTCCTTTGCCTTTGGCCTCAGCATGCACCGGCCGGCTTGTCAGTTACAGTGTCACAACCACAGGGTCATTTAATTTAGAGCCCTGCTCCGCCGATTAGAGCTTTTGTTGTGAGCAGCCGTGACTACTGTAACGCGGGTGTTTGGGTCAGCGATGGGCACAATAGCTTAGTTACTCTCGCTGACTTCCTCACTATTGCCTCTCCCTCTCTTTCTCAGCACATTTTCCACTTGGCTGATAAAATAAGCCACTCTTTGATGAGCTTTCGGCAGGCCACGGTGCTGTGCCTCAGTAAATGCTTTTATAGAGACACACCACAGGCTGTCGACTTGGATCAGTCATACAGCGGCTGCATGCGTCCACTGCTTTCTCATATGTTCTTTTGTCTCCTGATAGCACTTTTCTTTTTTGACACACAATGATAAGCTGGTGTTAGAGACACTAATGTATTTCAAGAAATCCCGGCAACTACAATATGCAATTTCTCGCCTTGAGGCAGGAAAAGTATCGTTTTTCCTGCCTTGTTTCTTTTCACTTGGTCAAATTCATGCCCCTGAACTTTTCATCATGATTACCTTGAAACAGCATGAAGCCAGAGGGTGAGGTAACCAACAGCTGCAAAGCCGACACAGTCTGTCGAGAAGCTGAGAGCAAGTGCAGCCAAACCAAAAAACAAAACAATTGATGATGTTCTTCTATTCATCATATTTAGCCATGCAGTTGTGTTTGGTACTGTTTTCCTCCACTGTAGCAGCTAACCCTCCTTTTAACATGTAAAGCAGTTACACTGAGTGTTTAATTTGGATGAAGAAGAAAAGGTCTACTTTCGCTTTCTCATTGTCACTCTTGTTCTTCAGTAGCGCTTTGTCGCCCTGAGGCTTGTGCTCCTTTTTGTTTTTGCTTTTTCTTTTTACATGTAAGTAGTTAGACAAAAACACTCGCATGTGTAATTGCTTGTTCAGATTAAACACACTGTGTTATACTTCTACATGAACATATTTGATGAATCCAAACAGTTCGTCATCATGACTCTGTAAGCTTATTGAGACGGGGAGGTCAAGTCATGATAGCTTTCCTTTTTTGCTGTTTTTGTTGGAATAAACATCATAAAGGATGATGAAACATTACATCTGTCATGGCAGAAAAGCATTGTTACGCCCTGCATTACTGTCGGGCGTGGTCAGAAATATGGTCTGTTGTAATTGCGACCACACTCAACAGTGATATCCAGCACACTGTACTGTATGACAATGAATCACTTTTGGGGTGTGAAATCAAATTTGGGTGTTAGTTCACGGCAGGCAGTGAAAGCAGGATAGTCAGCCTGTGTTTCATCACTTTGTAATTTAGAAAACACTCCTTTCACCATGGGAACTGAAAAACAGAGAGCAGTAGATAATGTGATGAAGACGGGGGCCAAAGGCACCCTTCCTGGAACAATTGAAGTTACAGTACCTCCTCTTGGGTTTGTGCATTCCTTCAATGGCAAATCATTCTTTTGCGGATATCCAATGATTCTGGCTGGCTTACTTGGCAGTCCAACAAAACTTTCACATCACTTCATGCTTTATGTAATACTGGCTGGTTGCATATCCGTAGAACTCAGTGAAAAATAAACAACATGATGTTTTATTCCACTGTCGGTTTTGTCTCAGAGTATCCTAGCAGCCTTGAACATGCAAACTTTTTGAGCATTATTTTAACGGGCCTTTATAACACAAAATTGTATTATATTTTTGTTCATACATGACAATTTTTTTCTACAGAGACAAATTAGACAATCACTTCCCTTCAGTTTCCTTAAGGACGCTAGCAGGTAGCTCGGTAGTTTTTAAGTGTAACTTTAAAGGGTAGTCCACGTGGACACGGGCGTTTTTGCCAACAGTGTTTTTTCCCTTCTGCTTTCTGAAAAATTCCCATCCACACATACTGTTTTAAAAAAAATCTCTGTCCAAATGAAAACACAAATGAAGTGCTGTCAAGAGCAAGCCAAACCCAAAGGTAGAGATATAATTGCAACCCTAAAGCCATGCAAAGAAAAGGAAGCTGTAGGCCAATTAACAGCCTGACAAAATGCTATTACCAGAAGGTTACCTGTAGCAGTGACCTTCATAACACCTATGACACCTCTGTTCCTCCTTGGTAGCAACATTAGAGCCAGCACTATTATGGTCCGCCATTGCACAAAATGGCCGCCTCTTTTGTGACGCCTCACCAAAGAGATAACGGCGCACACTCTGACATTACAAGCAAAAAACTCTGTATGTCAACACTGAAAAGGGAGTTTCTGGAAAGCCTTAACCCTGGATGGAGTCTTACAAAAGTTTTGTTTTTAGTGACCTAAAATGCAGTTTGCGTGTGGACAAAAGGCCGAAATGCAAAAATTCTTCTGTCTGTGTGGACTAGGCCTAAATGACAGATAGCTGGTGTACAGAGTTGTTTTACTTTACCTTTTTAGTATCATCTCTTTGAGCTTTCACATAAAACTGCTGAATCTAAAAATAAGCTAACGTAAGCTAATGTTAATGTGCGTTAACGTTAGCTTACTCAGCTACAGCGCAGAGTTGGCAACAGTTACATACCGGAAACATCCAAGCATGACATATAGGCAGTCTATCAATCTGTCAGATATGATGTGACTTTTAATAGTCATGATTAAATGTAAATGTTTGTGAGTAATGCTACATACTCATCTTAAATAATCGTAATAAAGGTGAGCTAAATTGGTCAGTTTTTATATAGTAAATATGTTAATTTCTAATTAAATTTTTCTCCAAGCGTCTGGATACAAAATTCAGTGTTACATAAATTACAATCATAATATTGTTTTATCTGATTTTAGTCATGTTCAAACAAGATAAGTTGTTTAATGCCATATACCTTTATACTTTAGATACAAGCCATTAGTTTAATCACTTTTGCAGTGTTGCTCAGAAAAATACCAATTAGACATTTTCCCCAAATTGTTCAGCCCTAATGACAGCTATGTGTTGTTGCTGTGTAAACTCCCCACATTCCTGAATAATGTTATGCTTTCATTAATGAGCAACCAGGCATTAATAAGCAGCTATCTCACACGGTGTCACATTGGGTCATCCATGCCTAGTACTTCAATAGAATTGCATATCTTTGGAATGAGCATCCTAGGAGTAATGGTACAAGATTGCCTTGAGTGCCTGGAACTGCCTGGTGTACATTTCTCTAGTCCAAAACCCTTTGAAGATATTTTGGAAGCTTCAGTTCTCATCTACTGCCAGAACTTAAACACAGATGATTATAAGAGAGCAGGTCTGAATTGGGCTCTGACGGTGTCTCTGCTCAGCGAGGAAGATCAGGGAGAGGGGCAGCAAAAATGGGTTTATAAGAGGTAAATATGTAAAAATAAAGATTTGCACAATTGCTGTAATTTCTGTAAATGAAGCCTGGATAAAAGTGATCCAGTGAGATGCGGCCAACTTTTTGGAACATTAAGCTGTCCGGAATTTAATTTTTATTTTCTATTGTCTGTGAACTCTGTCTCTCCTTTAGCACAACAGTTTGTGGTTAGAGTTGTTGCAATATGGTGTGATTGTGATCCTTTCCAAACACTTCCAGGCTTGCTAAATGACTGGCAGATGCTCTGTTGACCAAACTAGCTTCGGCAGTTCATCTGAATCGACCTATGGCATCTGCTTTCTCCGCCAAAGTCTCAAATTTGATCAAACATAATGAACAGCAGATTTGATGAAGCACGGCCCCAGCACTTGTTCGCAAGCCAAGATCGGTCAGCCATTGTGCCCAGATGATATTTGGAAGTTTGGCAATATAATTACATTTTTTTTTTGTCTTTTGTAGCATCTCTGCATAATTTGAAACAAAAAAAACATTTTACTCAGTGTGTGTGAGATCTGGGACGCATGCACAGTATCAAACTTGATGACAGCTCCAAACAGAAAGCTTTTTTTTTGTTTTTCTTTTAACTTTTGTTTCTTTGTTAATGACTTATTATGGACACGGAAGGTAATTTTTTAAGCATGTGCCGGTGCTATTAAAAGACATGTTGACAAGTGACTGACAACCCAAATTAGATAGAGTAAAAAAAAAAACCCAAAACAAAACCTTTTTTAATTTCTGTCTAATTCAATATCTACTGAATTTGCATAGTAAACACAGCACTACTGATTAATTCTTTTTAATTTTGGCTTATTATTCATGACCCTAACCTGCTATAGACACCTCAATTACAAAAGCTTTGGGGCTCATCGCTTGTATAATTGCAGGTGTGATTTAATTATAAAACATGTAAAGATAGTTTGCATCACAACAATGGAAGCGAGAAAGGTGACGTTTCTTCGGCGCTGGGGGTGAGGAAGAAACGTGGTTTTCAATTTCACTGAATTTAAACATACCTCTGTGAGGCCGTTCATGTAGCCTATTAATTCAGCCATAATTAAACGTAACCACTTCACCCGTGCCCACTGGTATCAGAGCGGCAGAAGGTTTACATTGAATATGATGAGTGAGGAATGTAAGGAGCTGAGTGACGTGAAGGCTGAAAGAGAGAGAGTGGCACATGCAAAGGATGGATTGATACAAAGGCTAAGAGGCAGAGCAGGGGAGCAAAATGTGTGCGAGGGACAACGAGGCGGCGCAAAAGGTGACTGGGGGAGGCAGTCATCAAAATGCTAATGTTGTATGGGATATTTACTGCAGAGTGTTAATGCAGTTTAAAACAGGCTCTTTGTCCTGCAGCCCATCACCAAGCCCCTGTTGGGCCCTAATAAATCAGCCATTAAAAGCTGATGTGACCTGAATAGCACTTCATACAGCGGCAATCGGGCTCTATCACCACTGTGGGAACCAGACAACAGCTGAAAAATTTATGAAGATGCCACTTCATAATGGGCGACCCAGAAGAGAGCAAAATATAGAGTTTGTGTGTGATGTGACTGTGACTAACACTTCTGGCATTGGAAAGTAATTATTCTTTTGAGTTTTTTTTAAGTAAATCTTTGTCATGGATGGTTTCAGGTCTGTTAAAGGATAAGTTAAGTATTCTTCAACCTGGACCCTATTTTTCCTTGTTTTTGTGTTTAAGTGACTAATAGGAGCAATTAGTTTTGAAATAGGTCCAGTATTGAGCAAGAACGCTGCAGGTGGCAGCAGTGAAACAGGCTGCAATGTAATTAGTTGGGGCAATTATGCACCTTGTATTTATGTCCACTAATGGTGTTTGTTTGGCAACTGACAGGGTCAGATTATTATTCTAAGTGTCTTACAACATTTTCGGAAAACACATAGAAAGATGTCTTTGTTAAGGAGGAAGATCCTCTTTGTTCAACCAGAAACAGCACTGAAATCGCTACCTCCAAACTCACCAGACTTCATGTCAATAAACAGTAATTTTATCAGCGTAAAACACGCTTCATTCAAGTGAACAGAAACAAAATAAAACTCAAACAACCATCTTGGTTTGTCTTTCCATTCTCCCAACAATCACCAACTCTGGTTTGGTTGAAATAAACCCCTTAATTCACCCAGATAAATGTGGAAATACACTGGCTCTGTATGCGCTAAAATAGCTATTTATTTAAATGGAGTCTGGTGGGTTTGGCTATGATGACTTGGGGGCTGGTTCTGCGTAAACAAAAAGGATGTTACTCTCTAACAAAAAAGGTCTGTCTCTGTAGGGATCCTTTCGATAAGTTTTCAGACAATTAGAATAATAATCTGACCCTTTTAGTAGATGTAAATTGATGGAGCACAATTGCCCCCATTGATTATATTGCAGCCTGTTTTGCCGCTCCTAGCTGCTGTGCTCTTGCTCAATACTGGACGCATTTCAAGAATAATTGTTCCCATTAGTCACTTAAAAATAGGGTCCAGGTTGAAAGATACTGAAGTTACCCTTTAACAGGCCCTTTTTATTACAATCTGAGCACGTCGGTGGCAAAAAACAAGCACCTTTAGGCAACGTACATTGGCATGTGAACAGAGTGGTTACTCTGCAGCCAGTTTCAGGATGCAGGCTGAAGTAGTCTCGTTCAATACTGGACAAATTTCAAAAACTGTTGTGACTTCGACACAAAAACCTGGCAAAATAGGGTCAAGGTTTAAAAATACTGAGCTAACCCTTTAAAGGTTACTTAAGGTCAGGCTGCCTGACATTATAAGTTTCTCCTGCTGGACTGTTTATTGCTGTTTATTGCTTTATTGCCTGTTTTGAAGGAATACGTGTTGCCATGTTTTACTTACGCAAGATCATCCTGCTCTGCCTCCTAACCTGCTTTCTTTTTCTGTTTCTTTACAGGACAGAACATGGTTTTACTATCTGGAATGTGATACACAGGATTTGTGAGGAGAACAGTCAAGAATCACACTCCGCCTCACACCAAGGTATTGTACAATTTTGTCACCATTTCTGACAGCATCAGCCCGAGCTGAAAATGTCTCATTGCATGTCATGAATACGCAACAGATCACAGATTAAGTACACAGACAGTTTCCCCCCCCAACACGGCACAGTAATGAAGAGCATTCATGTGGGCCAATTGGGCTTGTTCTTTGTGTGCAATGGGATGTTTATGAAAATGATTCATGATAGGTACTCATCTTCATATGCAAATCTGTGGGACATCACTGGTAAGCCTTTAATTTCTGCCGCCAGCAACAAGGAGGGCTTCTTTGGTCGGTAACCATACGTATCTACCCCGCGTATTTGGATTTCATTCCCTCATGCAAATGATGTTTTCGGTGTAATCATGCAAAAGCGCAGCTGGCTTCCATTTCTCTACCCCTCGAATCTTGTGCTCCTCGTACACTCCCCACCCGCCCTCCACCCCATAACCACCAAAACCTTCACGCACCGAGCTCTTTTCCCCTCTCGCTGTCTGTTTGTCATTGTTGTCTTCTACAACCCTGTGTTTGCTCCCTGCTTCTTGTACTTATCTTCTTTCCCTTTCCTCGCTCACTTGTCATGCCGGCTGAAGCCCACCCCTCCTCATCCCGTCAATATGCACATACACATACACACACACTTCCCTCCACCACCGCCACCGCCAACTCCACCAGCCCTCTCCGCACTGAAAGGAGCCACTAGCCTCGGTGCCTCCTGTGGTGAGCCTGGATTGAATTCAATTAGGGAGATTGTTTGCCCTCCAGAGTTTACTGGTGGGCTCCGTGGATGATAGGTTTGCCTGCAGTCGCCCCCCTCTTTCCTCCTCCCTCTCACTCACACACACAAACATACCCTGCTACATCCATGTAACCAGTTTCCCCTTCATCTACCTCAACACAGCCATCCCTCCTTTCCTCTTTCCCTAACAACTTCCTTGCGGCAATGCAGATTTTTTTTTTGGTGCATGCAATGTTTACATTGCTTTTCAAGCCCTCTGTTGATGTAATTTTACAACACTGTATTCAGTACGATCAAGGCATAAAAAGTTGCACAGTGAGAGAATGTGTCATATCACCTTTTTGATAAGGCCTCAGGGGCTCATATTCTCCACATGATGGGACGAGAGATTTCAGAGGAGAATAATTGGGGACTACTTTTGAGCTCAATCCCAGCAAGTACACACGTTCCAGGATAATCCCATTTTTAGAATTAATTTCCCAGTTCGCTAGCGTATCCGGCACGAACGACAGGACAGTAAATGTTGCTGACATAGGAGTAGTTAGTTGCAAGGTGAAAATAGAATCGTACTGTCATTTGAATAACATTGAGAGCAGCGGGTGATAGTTGCGTGCGGCGTTGGCTCGTGCTTTTTAGATATGAAGCGTAAATCTGGTGCAGACATAATGGCCTTGGTCTCTATTCTGTGTAGAAACACTTTTCAGCGACTTGTCCTGCAACCCGCTGCTTTCCTCCAGATGTCACGCTGTGTGACTGTGTACTGGTGCTTCTCAGAAATCAGATACTGTATTAGTGCTGAAAGATGTCAAATGAATTAAAAGCTAGGGATCGCTTTGACGATAAATATCCTAATGCGCCCCGGCGTGGAATTACAACCTTCATTTGATGCACCTTCTTTTGCCTAATT
This sequence comes from Chaetodon striatus, assembly GCA_029783705.1. NCBI lineage: Eukaryota > Metazoa > Chordata > Actinopteri > Chaetodontiformes > Chaetodontidae > Chaetodon > Chaetodon striatus. The sequence goes on from JAPZEB010000016.1 coordinate 10,056,963, forward strand.
TGTGGTCACTTTGGATTAAGTCTAATCTACTTCAGGGAGATCTTTTTTTTGGGGTTATGGGAGGCAAATATCCTGGATTTACAAGCAAAATATTTTGTAATGATTCTACAGATCATAAGGTTAGGCAGCAAGAGATTTCTGGAATTAAGATGTAAGAGATATCATTTAGGTAAGGTGTTTTTTTAGTATTCAGAATCTCTACAAACCTTCCTTTCCACTCAGTGTGAACCTCTGCACCTCCTACAATGCTTTGCATACCCAACATGGTTGCCCATAGCATCACCCATTCAGGTTAGTTTGACCATAATGGCCTGTGATGACATTAGCCCCGCCAAGTTTTGGTTCTGTTATCTTAAAGCCCTGCCGTTTGTTTTCATAGTGTGATCCTGCCCGGACTTCTCCAAATGATGCAAAACAGGTCATTTGAATGGAAAAGGAGTGAAATCCTTTTGGCCGATGTCAGCAGTGTTCTTGAATTTGAATCCTGTCCAGAGGTAGTTGACTTTGCACGTCTTTGTTGTTGTGTCCTGTTACTCAGGCAACTACGGTCAGCACCAAAGCAGCCTGGCTCAAGGATACCGGACAGAGCATCTAAACCCTCTAAATGACCGAATTATTTAAAAGGCAGCACAAATGTGTATTGTACGCACCAAACACCTACAATTCCTTGAAGGTGGAAACCTACCTGGCAATAAACCTCACACTGTCTGGTTGCTTGATGTAGTGCAAAGCCTGATAATGACAAAGCTGTTGACCCTCCATGCAAATTGCCGTTGTCTTGACAACTGCTGCAAATATATTTGCTCAGACATGTTTGTGGTCATTTTGTCCCAACAGACACAGAGTTCAAGTGAGAACACTCCTGCAGCTGCATGAAAACGTCTCTTAGTCATCTCATTTACGCTCTTTTATTTGTAATGTTGGGGTGAAGGATCAGTGTCGTGCAACAAATACAGTCTGTTAAGTTATTTTAGGTTTTGTTTAAAGCATTGTGTATTTTAACCTTAAAATTTATTCATTTATGTTAATTAAGGAGTAGTATTAGGCCATTTGTGTATTTGCCTCTTTTGGACTTACACATATTGTACGACTTTTAAAACATACTGGACGTAGCCACTGTGACATCACCAAGCCCATGGGAATACTGCCAGGCTTTAAAACAAATTTTATGTCATGGCCAAATGTAGAATTACAACTTCTGTGTCTGTCATGTTATGCCATGGGTCCCAGAAAGACTTTCTCCCATAGACGAACATTCTGAAAGAGATAGCTGTTAATCAGAGGGTACATTTAGTTGAGCGTCACAACCCCCATGAAATGACTGGTTTCACTATCGGAATTTCATCCATTCGATTCGAAAACATTTTGAAAGTCGCACAATTAAATCACTTTTATCTTTATATTAAGTTAAGGGAGGGCTAAAGTGGGAGTTAGCTGCTCGGTTGCATTTGGGACATAAGTCTCTAACGTGCTTGCTCCCACAATGCGAAAGATATGGGTGATTTCATACCATGGAAATTAACCTGTTTTGGCTTAATGCGCCACAGGACAACTTCCATAGGAATAAATGCGGACCCCGCTTCAATGCTATATCCAGGTCTCTTTATACATCTATAGACATCACCCATTGGTTTGTGGATTCTGGACTGTGGATTTTTGGAGCCAGAAGTGACCGTATTTGGATAAGATAATGGAACTGACCCTAAAGCTATCTCCTAGCTTGTTTAGCATGGTGTATTTACAGTGTATAGCTAACTGTGCTAATGCTAATGCTATTCTGTAATTGCAAAAAACAAAATATACCTACTGGAAAAACTGAACTTTCAACTCCTTAGAGGGTCTTTTAGTACAACTGTGGTAGCAACTTGTCAGCAGATGGCACCCACTTGTCACTCAAAGTGGCCACACCTTTAATTAGGCATGACTATGAGCCTTAATAAGATTTAGATGGGGGAGATATATAAAAATTCACCTGCTGTGCAGTTTTAATGAACAGGAAATTAGCTATGAAGACACACACACACACACACACACACAAACACACACACACACACACACTCACACACACACACACAAATATTTCTATGTTAAAATGCTTTGCTACTGAGAATAGAAGTATGCTAAATGCAAATGATATAATCAAGTTTAATTACAATAAAACACACTCATACACACACACACACACGCACACACACTCAGTATCAGTAGCCTATGTAGAACCACGTAGCACCAGCTTTGGATTTTAACCACCAGCAGCAGCAGCGGCAGCAGAAGCAGCAGCAGCAGCAGCAGCAGCAGCCGGAGCGGCTATGGATCTCTTTGAATTCGACTTTTTCAGAGACTGGGAGCTCGAACAACCATGGTAAGTCCTGCGCACACTGCTTTATTATCTTATAGCGTTTTATTATGTGTGCGTGCTCAGTGTGGACTGTTTTAAAGGGGGATGAACGGACATGGCATCCCCGCTTTGGTGATAAAATCAAGGGTTAAATTGCGTTGTTTTTTTTTTGTTTTTTTTTTATTTTTGGAGATGGAGAGAAAGTGAGTCCCGGAGAAATCGTGCAGACCGTCTTTTTCTTTGTCACCGTAAAGCTGCCGTTGTTGCTTGAGACGAACCGGGAGGCACACGTAGCCCGCACACACACACACACACACACACACACACATACACACACACACATTCAAACACACGCCGGCTTTTTACTGTCTCATTGTGCTATTAAGGAATGTTTGATTTTCTGTGCGGGGCTGTGTGACAGCGCGGTGACATGGTGGGCAGCAGTGATGGAGGCAGACATCACACAATGTGAACCAGTGTTAGGTAACATAAGTTTGACACTTTGATGCCAGAGTTTATTTCATTCTAGTCCCTAAAAAGCTCATCCACTTAAAAATAGTGTTGGTAAACAGAGTTGAGGTGAGTTTAGTCTCCACCTGGAGCAGCACAGATGTTGGTTGGTTGGTGTGGTTTTGGGGAGACTCACAGAGTCAGGGACACATTATGAAGGAGTGAAGTTGGGTTGTGATGATTCTGGGATGTCAGTGGCACCTTCATGTGTGACTGTGCATGTCTGTAGTCAATCAGTGAAGCTCTTTAGTTTATAAATGCTATGAAGTGATTTCCTCTTGAACACACAGTAGTGTTTTCATGAAATGTATGATGAGTGTTGTGCCTCAGTGCTCTGTACGCAGGCTCACATGCTGCTGTCATGTGCAGGCTGATATAGAGTTAGTAGAGTGACTTCTTTGTGGATCCATAGAGCTGTAGCAAATAGTGGATAAATCGATTAGTCTATCGTCAAAATGAATCAGCATTGATAATGCATTAAATGTCATCTTTAAAGGAGAAATACTAAATATTCTCTAGTTCCAGCTTCTCCGGGGGGGATCATTTGCAGCTTTCCTCTGCGGGCATGAGATAATTTTCATGTTTTGTTTTTTTTTCAGTTGGACAAAACAGGACATTTGGAGACATCACCTTGGGCACTGTGTGCTTGTGATCAGCTTTTTACACTCTCACTGACATTTAATAAACTGAATTATTAAAAAAAAAAAGAAAGATTACTCTGTAATAGATCTAGACTGATAAATCACCCAGGCCGATATATATGCAGATATATCAGTATCTGTGTATGTGTTGGCCAGTAAGTAAACAGGTCTCACCTTTACATGATTTGTCCACAAGAGGGCACTGACAAGTTGGTTTTTATACTGTAAAATTTTCTGCTCCGTATAACTTGGTCGCATTGAAAAAAAAGTTAGGGGTTCCGCATCAGGTCTGTTTCTTTATGTTTTGTTTTATTTTATTTTATTTTTAAATGTATCGGCCCATATATTATCAGATTTTTAAAACTCCCAAATATCAATAACACTCTCAGTCTTAAAAAAATGCAGTATACGTAGAGCTGTACATTGTAATGACGTTTAATAGACTAAGTGATTTATCGATTAATAGAAAAAATAATTGACAGATTAATCTTTATTAGAGCTCGACTGATAAATCGTCCAGACTGATATCGATGCAGGTATATCAGCATCTGTGTATATGACGGCCGATAAGCAAGTAGGTCTAACCTTTACATGGTTTGTCCACAAGGAGGCACTGACAAGTTCATTTTTACACTGTAAAATGTTTCACTCAGTATATCATGGTCACACTAAACAACAGATTTAAGGGATCTGCATTCAGACTGTTTCCTTTTGTTTCGATGTTTGAAAAACAAACTATTTGATTATTAAACTCCCAAATATCAATGACACTTTCAGATTCAAAAATTCAGTATTTGTAGGTCAGTCATCTGTAATAAAAAATAATCATCAGTTGCATCTCTGATCCATACTCTATAATATTGCATTGTCTTACATTACAATCTTCAGTGAAGTAATTTTACATGCAGCAGAGGACATAAGAAGCTTCACGTGTGAGGAGAAGTGCTGTTCAAGGCTTTTAACACTGGGGAGACCAAACGATGTACCGAGAGGCCGCCAGCTGACAGAAATGAAATACAATTCTACTCCTCTGCATGATTTTAAATTTATTACAACATTGATTTGTAGAGAAATCAGACGTATGAAAAGAAATGGAGGGGCTATTTGAAAATTCTGAACAGCTTGACAGCTTGGACCCCAGTCGCACTGGCCGGCTCCCAGTTTAGGCTACAGTGTGGACTGCAATTATATAGAGCTTTTATCCAAAGCCCTTTACAATTTCGCCCACTTACAGCCAACCCTGAAATTAGTGGACAGCCTATTCTACCTGCTGAGCCACTGCTGCCCCGCTGTATGAGTGTGATATAAGGAGATGGGGAGTAGATCCATGGGTAGGAAATTCCTTCTGGATGAATAAAAACAGGAAAAGCCTCTGCAATTTTGATGATAAAAAACAATTTAGATATGGAGCATGTTGCATTAAAATTCCTACATGCTGGATAAATATTGTGTTGGATATATTTTGGGGATAAAAGGTAACGTGAAACCCTAAAAAAATCCATGTGTCATGAGACATCTTTGACTGCAGGGTTTTGTGCTGGATAAATACTGTATTGAATGTATTTTCGGGCTTTTTCACACAGTGTTAAAATAGCAAGAAGGACTGTAAGAGATACTGTATATATGCTGTACAACAGTCAGCCTTTCCACTTCAACAAGGTATTGTAGTGGGAGCACAATAACTTGGCAACCGTGTTGCTGTTTTGAATCCGTATTCCAGCAGGGAAAGAATGTGAGCGAGGAAAGTGACACACACTGCTGTCCCTCAGCAGCCACCATGGAAGAGCCCTGGAGCAAGGTACTTAACCCCCCGCTGCTGGAGTGGAGCCGCTCAGGGCTCAACAGCAAGCTCAGGGTGTCTACACATGTAACGCCCCCTCCCCGCCACCACTCCATCACGCCGCTGCTGTCAGTTGATCCTGATGGGAAATTAGGCTCGCTTAGAAAAAAAAGCTTCATTACA
>JAPZEB010000016.1:10067373-10078428 GCA_029783705.1 Chaetodon striatus
TGTTTCAATTTAGGGGTCCTTGACATGAAAAAGGCTGGGAACAACTGGACTAAATTAAGCCCAAATTATGCTACAACAATAATCTACACAGATGGGGGGGGGGGGTTGTGTTGTGATATAAATGTGGTATCTTGCATCAAAAGATGCCCAGCCCAAACAGGCATACAAGGCTGCTGTGAGACCAGATATACAAAGGGTAGTATATTCTGTTTGCCTTAATAAGTGTGGTACCTTTTCAAACTTTAGAAATAAAACTAGCCCATACTTTGTCACTCAGTCCAACTTCTCTTTTTCATCAAGCCCAAATCATTGGACTTTGGTCTGCATACTTACAAAGGTACACGCAGGTTATAATATAAAATCTGAACGTCCCAGACAGTAATGCATGAACTAGCTGAACAAAACATGGTTAAAAGAGCCTGCTGCATTGTTAGAGTAATGTATTATACAGGCTCAAGTCTGTGAATAAAGTTAATAATTAAAAAGTCAAACAAATACAGAAAGTGAGTCATTTTTAGGCCTTTGTGTCCTTCTTTCACTGTCACAAATTAATAGCTGAAACGTGATTCTTGCTGATACCCTCCAGACCACCTACCTCAAAGAGATCACTAATAGACAGGATAATCTTATCCATACGCACCAACATAATATCACCTGTCGTCCAAGACCCACCACAATACCTTCCTTTCTCATTGATTACTGTTGCATTCACTGCCCAGGGCAGGTAGAGGCCTTAATAATGACTTTATGCTTTGTGTTCATGGTCTCTGGAATAGAATAACCATGAATGACATGGATCCCATGCTATGTAGCTTGTCTCGTCCCTCTGGTCAATGGTTAATTGTTCTGCGGCGATTCAAAGCATCCGGGCTCTGTCGCAACTGACCGCACTCCTGTAGATCTTGACCTGGGTATGTTTTCTTCAACCCCCTCCTCAGCCTCATTTCCACTCTTTACTCCATTCCCTCATTCTGCTGGCATGTCTTAGCTTATCTGCCTCCTTTGTGCAACATAAGCTTGTAGATAAGCAGCATATTGGGCCGGGTTACTCATGTCTGTCTTGTTCATTCATCAGAATCCTCTAATTCCCCCCAGAAACCTATTTCCCAGACTGCAGGTGGCCCGTGTTGTAACACAGAGGGCACGCCTGATCTCTCCTAAGCAAACATAGACGTTTAGTCACCACCGCTGCTTTTGTATTCCCTATGAATTCCGGCAATGCCCCAATATGTATGTGCACTGCAAGTGTACACACGGCTAATCTCAGAGACAGTGTAAAAACACGCCACTGATAGGTACGCAGCTTTAGCTGAGATTAACCATGAAGTCAGGGAATTAGTCATTTGTATTATTTGCCCCCTCTTTATTCCTGGTTGACAGATAGGTGGCACACATCAAATAAACAGAATCACATCGGGATCTTTTAACACTGGTTACCCATAAGCCCCCAAGTCCTCAGGTGTTTCGTCTTTAAAATGCCTCTAGCAGGCTTTAGGTTGTCTTTCTGAAAGCATGACCCAGTTCCTTGCAATTCCATGACACACGGTAGGTACATTAACTATGTTAGAGGAGGGTTTATTGGGAATGAGTGGGTACAAACCTGAGTAAGAGTAATACCCTGAGACTCTGACTGGTTCTGTTTGCCGGTCAGGGTCACTGCAGACCATGATCTCTGTTCTGGGCAGTTAATTAGGAATTAGAACATGGCACGACCCTCAGGATGGTCTCCATGGTTAGAATAATGAACACCTGGAAAAGGCGAGGAGCGAGAGCCTGAAAAAAAAATTCATTTGGCTTGTGCACAAGTCATTCCATTAAGACTTTTGAACTCCGGTAGCCTTTATAATTACACACCAGCGTTTTTCCTCCATTCCTTCCCAGTCGTTCAGCATGAAAATTTATATATATGATTTCATTAATTTTGAACTATTTAAGGGCATGAGGTAGTGTTCTCTTGTTGGATAAATTGGATTCCTTTTCAATATGTGATCTATAGTATAACACAGTTAGAGATACACTGAAATGTAATGAGCACAGACTCAGTGGCACTCTCAAGACAGTCCGAGGGGGGCCATGGCCCTGCCGATAAATTATTAGCCACCACACTAGCCCCTCTTTGGTTAAAAACTGGAGGTTGTTTTTACTGTCTTTAATGGTTTGTGGCACTAATTTTTTAAACTAGCATGAAGGTATCCTGTGAAACTCAACAACCCAAGGCATCAGTTATTACCAACCTTACCAACCTTTGGAGCGTTCTTAAGAATGCTCCAAAGTTAGGCTAAATTTTAAAGAGGGAACAACTTGCACAGCCATTTTCAAAGGAGTCGGTTGGTTTCTATGGGTATCCATGAGTCTCCCCTAAACTTGAGGAGGCTTGTTCCCAGTAAATGTTTTGTTCCTTACAATCAATGTACTCCTTCAAATTAAAGCTGTAAAGTAAGCAACTAAGCTTGCCTTTGTAAGGAAAAGGACAACCAGCCTCTTTGAGAACTAATCAATCGTCCGTTTAACATGTATAGAAACATACACTGAAACAGGATTGTTGTTGTGGAACTTGGTCTCGAACTAGCCTATATACTTCACCAGCATAAGCATATTCCTGAAATTCAGTTCTGGCTTTTGGTTTTGGTGTGCTACCCCAAGATTTTCAACGGCCCCCTCTGACCACCCCTATGGAAGATTTCTGGGAGCGGCACTGCACAATTTAGAATTAATACAGTCCTACCCAGTGCCAATGAAATAATTTGCTAAGCAATTCATCTCTCTTCACTCTTCACAAGAATTAGATTACTGTAATAAAAATGTCTGATGATTCCTCAGGTTCGCCTGATTGTTTAGCACCATTCTTTAATTTTATCAAGCAATCTATCAAGTGGCCTATTGAGAGAAATGCACAGCTATTTAATGTTTGCTGTAGACCATGAAAAGCATTTCTTGTTTAGCACATCCCATGGTGTCACACTGTTATTTCAAATATATCTATGTGCAATAGAAATAAAGTCAAGGTAAAAATAAGATTCGAGGGAAGTATGACTGGAGATAATGCAAGTAAAAGGGAAAGAAACTATATTTTGCTGAAATACACCCTGTTGTTTACGATGTTTGGGGAGTTTTGAGCAAAGCCTAACTGTGAATTCCTGGTGAAATCTGTTTTCTGGTTATATCTAGTATTCTATTTGTATTGTCAAAACAAGAAGTGCGCTGTTTGGGTATTCAGAAAGGAATCCAGCACAGGTGGAGCGTGGGCTCCATGGCTAAAAATACAGACCCTAAAAATTACATATACATGCTCTGTTTAGGGAAAAAAAATCCAATTTAACCTATAATTCTCATATTGCTTTTCTAGTGCAGCTGGTGTGTTCATGTGGAGCGACGGCGATTTTAACATTCTCCCCGTGTATAAGGCCCAGTTTTGCTCCCGTCTGCCATATCATAATCATTTGGCCCGATGCCTTGATTCCAATTGGTGAATTGTTACACCCCGAGTAGGTAGAGTGTGATACATCTGCTCACAGGCCACATTATTTTCAACTGCATTTGCAGGTCACAGTGCAGTGCAGAAGGTGGTGTTTTTTCTCCCCCCCCTCTGTCTGTGCTGGCAGTGAGTACGCCCCAGTACACACAGTCCCTAGATGCAGTCTGGCAGGCCTAGTGAATCATCTTCCCGTCACAGGTGGGGGAAATACAACAGAGGGATTGGCAGTCCAAAGGTGGCGTCTGGCCCACTGTTGAGTGAGGTGTTTGGCTTGCTTCCGCTGGAAATGAGGATATGTCATATTTTTCCTTGCAGGAGAGGGAAAGTAGTCGTGCAAGTTTTTATTTTCCTCTACCCAGCAAAAGTAAACCAGTGATACTGTAGATATTAAAGAAATATTTTAAGATTATATTCCAATTTCCAAATACATGTAGCATCCGTCTTCTCGGTGCGAATCTTAGCCCTGCTTGTTTGTTTGTGTGTTTGCACTTCTTTCAGTGTGAGTGTGCTTCTCTTGCACTTTACGTGTGTGTTTGAGAGGCTGTTTCATCTGAGCTCTTGTCGGAAGGTGGTTGCGAGGGCTGCTGATCAAAGGCAGAATCCTCAGGGCCAACAAGGGCCCAGCACGAGCAGCAGATGTTTCCCGTCTCTGTTAGCGCCTCGGTTAGAGCTATCCTTATTTAACCAGCTCCGGCTAATGGCCCCCGCTGGTGTCGAAATACACCGGATCGCTTTTCTTTCTCTTTTGTGTGCGAAACAGGGGACAGAACGCGAAACGCCAGGGATATCTTGTTCCTCGGTGACACTCTCATTGTGCTCCTCGGTGGATTTCTGGCCAGAAAAATCCCTTTCACAGTAATTGGGTGTGAATGAAACACTTGTGCTCGCCTATTGTCTAAAGTGTAGTCTTGCATTCAGGCCAGTGGTTAAACAAGCCAAGAGAGAAGGCAGAAAAGGGTAGAGAAAAAGTGGGTGGGAGGGGGGGTCGTAGGAAGTGTTGTGCAAAGTGAAAGGGATCAAGGGAAGACAATGCTAGAAAAAGCACAGTATGTGTGGAAAGTGACAAAAAAATTCAGTATTGTAGCTTGCAGTAAAATGAAGCAAGCAAAGAAAATATTAACTGCAGAAGCAAGGAGGGAAAAAGCACTTTTCAGGAACAGCAAGGCAACAGAAATGGCTCGCAGTGTGTGAGAATAAAGACAATTTGCAAACTAGGCACTGGAATACAAAGCAGACAAGCACGTTGGTTTAAGAGAAACAGCCAACTCAGAACCAAGTTCTTCATATGGCATCCAAGAGATTGATTGAGAGATTCGGTGGGCCTAATTGTGCTGTACCATCTGCCCAAGTTACAGAACCTGCCAGGCATGTGACAGTTTCCAACAGGCTCACTGACGAGCAGATGTGTGCATGAGTGCGTTCGCTCGTGTGTGTGTATATTTAAGCACGTCAGTCTCTCTTTACTTTGTGATCACATCTTTTTTTTTTTTTCCAGAAATTAAGACAAGAATTCCCATCTTGAATTACAGAGAAATGACAAATGCAAATGCACATAGTGAAAGTTATTTTTTGAACATAATTAAGTCCCCATATGTGTGGCACTTTTTGTGTACTTTATTATTTGTGGGATCTATCAGTGATGTTGGAGTGTTCATTGTTGCTGTCAGTATTGCTATTGATATAACAGCCTGAGAAATGTCATAGGCGCAGAATGAATTTTCATAAATCAATCAACCATTTCTCCCCCTCACTTCCACAAAGAAATAGATTGCCAGTGGAATTAAAGCAAAGGAAACTAACAAAATGCTCTACACAAAACACGCATACTAATTCAGACAGTAAATTAATTTGGTATTCAATAAGATGGCTGTGGCAAATGTCTTCGAACAAAAAAAAAAAAAATGCAGGCGTCATATTCCCGCAGGGAATTATTTTAAATTTTCAATCGATTAGCCCACTGAGATTTATCATTTTAGAATAACGGGTTGACATTTTGGAAAATACAAGTATTTGCTCTTTTGCTGAGAGTTAGGTGAGAAGATTGATACCATGCTAATGTTTGTACGCTAAGTGTGAAGCTAACAGCTGCAGTAAGGAAATAGTGAAACAGCTAGCCTGGCTTTACTTGCTCACAAGTTCATCAACTTGACATGAAATGTGTTCATAGGCGGATCTTGCAACATGTATGTCGTTTGTTCCTACCCTCTAGTAGATTTGTTCTCAACCAGGGGTTCGGATATTCCCTGGGGTTCTTGAGAGAGCTCTGTGGCCTCCCCAGAAAAATTGGTAAAAGTTTATTTTCAATATTTAATCCATTACAGATGTGAGCCCAATGTGGTTAAGAGTCTTAAGAGTGTGTGTTGTGATCAAATCAGATGGAGCTCCATTTGGGGGTTCTTAACATGATAACGGTTGAGAATCATTGCTCTCACATGACCCACAAGAACACTTCCTCAGTTAGTGCCCTTACCGGAAAATAATCATGACGGGGTGTTCTAACATGGCGACATGCATGTAGGTACGCAACTTAAAATGCATCAGTGTTAACTTTTGGTTTCACGCGAGACACAAACCCTGGTCTCCTGGGTCAAAGTCCTGTATTTTTTGACCCATCGAATCTCCCTGACCATCTCCCCATGTGGACTTTATTGGTCTGTGTCATCTGACTTCCTCCTTAACTTTGATCATTAGTACTATAGCCGCTAAAGGTTGCTGCAGATCTCGTTACCTTTGGATAGAACTATGCAAGTGTTTCACCGTTTCTAGCCTTAAGCGAAGCTAACTGACTGCATGCTCTCGTTTTTTAATTTACTGCAGCAAGAAAGCCTACACTACAGTTCCCAAAATGTCAGACTATTCCTTTAATATGTCTTTTTTTTCTCTTGTTGTGAAGGACAGTTAACCTCAAAAATGTGCCATACTCTCAGTACATGTACAAACCCACCCATTCCCAAATGGACAATACATCTCTAAGTGCTAAGAAATCCCAGCACAAGAAATCAATCAGTACAAAATAACATCTTAATTAAAGATAAACAGTGTTAATGACTTAATGAAACAAAACGCAGGGCTGAATCTCAATTATGTCACTAGAAAGTCACATGAAGCTTTCAAGGCCAAAATCTCTACAATCAGACACTGGAGTGTACACAACAAACAAAAGGAAGCAGTTTCATTAATGAAGCCACAGCACGCTGCTCTCTACTTAGAGAAAGGATGGTGATAGGATTCACCTGAAATTGGACACCTTTATGTTGCCAAAGGGGGGGACATTAGATTAGTAAACAAGGTAATTGCATTTGCATATCAAATCACCAACAACTATCCTTCTGCTGCTCTGTCCATGCCAAGGGTTTGATTCAGCTTTAGTTTCTCCTCGTACTCTGATGGCTAAAAGGCTCTTCGATCAAACAAAGTGTCATATATCATTATTACTACAATTAATTGATTATATACTATAAGGCATTAATATAGAGTTCTTCTTGGCTTCTTTCACTTGCATAAAAACATACATTTTTCAGTGTCTATTTCATTAAAACCACATGTCCGGCAGTCAGTTCATGGCTATCTGAAACTACGGTTTCCAAGATTTCCATCGATTGCTGCTTATAAAATCCAGCTGAACTCTGTTGTCCCCAGTGTGAACATTTAATAACCTAATTCATTGAGTTATCAAGCTGCAGTATCTCCAGCAAAAAAAAAAAAAAAAAAATACATGGAATCCTTGTAAATGTCCAACAGGGATCCAAGCCACTAAACATGACAATAAAGTAATGGATTGTTAATTTACATGCCAGGCTAGGGACTTCACTGATGCAAATCATGCTGATGATGTTCGCAATATGACAGCTAGAGCAGTTGGGGTTTAAAGTGTTGAAAAAGACAGGCTGTTGAAGTGCAAAACAGTTTGAGAAACATCAAGGAAAAGAAGGAAAAAGGAATCAAAAGTTATGTCTAACTTTGACACATTTTTGTCTTTCATTATGTTCTGCAGCCTCCGTCTCCTTCCCTTGATTTGGCCACAGATGACAGGGGACGCTGGCATGTGTTTCATATTCTGCATACTCATATCCCCAAGTCCCTCTAGTAATTATTATTCAGTAGATGCACTATTTGGCACAAGGACAAAAGTTTGCATAATTTATGCAACGCCGTCATCAATTTTTGAAAAATGGCCCCGGCCTTTTCTTGTGCTTTTAACTAAATAGATGTACTTCAGCTCGGACATAAAACGAGCGCGAGGAACAGAGAAAACTTTATTTATATCTTTACCTAAACTTTGAACCAATGCAGACTTCAGAGAGTATATTAGGGTTGTTATGTCCAGCTCAGAAACTCCGATATTTTACTTGTTCTCCTGAGCCTGCTCTGCTCTCCCGTTGGGATAGCACTACTACAGTATATGAAAAATGTAAAAGTGATACTTTGTAAGGCATCTCCTCTGCCTCCTGAAGAAGTCAGCTTCTCAGATGAAGTATTTGGAGATGAGCTGGGTATGATAGCATGCCGCACACTTCCTCCGGATGTGTCCCTGAGGGCTCTCACCTGAGGACTGAGGAGTTATTTCTAGCGTAGTTCTCGCAGGAGGAGGTCCTCCGAGAAAAAAGACAAGGGACTTTGTTATCCCGCATCCCAAGAGAAAGTGCTCTATATTTACTTTAATGAAGGGGGACGATGTAAATAAACTCCCTTTTAATGTGAGCCTCATCTCCTCCTCTTGTCCATACATCCCACTTTCCATCCCTTATTCCCTAATCCTGGTTGTAAATGTTTTTTCCACTGCATTGTCCGCTGGTTTGGATTTCACTAGTCTATGGCTTGGGCATTGTAATCCATCTGTGTTGCCAGACCGGGGAAGGGATGTGTTTTTTCTGGCTCTTTTGTTTGATGTCCTATAAAGACGGAAAACTGGCGCATGTCCTTTAATTTCTAAATACTGTAGGCTATGTTTAGTGGACTGGAGACCATTATCCAGAATTCTGGAGGTAAATTGCAAGATTGAATAATAAGCTTTTTGGCTCCTCTGCTTGTTCTTTCAGTCTCCCGGTGAGTGAATATGAAAAGGAGCAGAAAACAGCGTGTTTCTGTTTTATTCCTAAATCTGCTACATGGAATTCTAAGGTACTTACTAAAAGACATTTTTAATCTCCCACAAAAATGTGATTATGATATTATATTTTCCTTATATGGACACATTTGAGGCAGCTTTTTGAGTCTATTTTAAAAAATAATTGTTATATAAGCTGTATGTGGATAAACCACATCTTGAAAAGGACATTATTTCTCATCATATTTGACATTTAATCAATCTTTCTGGCTAAACTGTTATTGCAACAATCTACCCACTACTAATTTTTATTTGTAGAAGCTAAAAATTCATGATGTACTGTATGTTGCTGCTTCACAGTCGTTTCAGTAACGATTTCAAGACGCATTAAACGAGCTATGTTTCCATGCAGACCGAGCTCATCAGATCACATTACTTTTCCCTCCATGCAAACTTAGCATTTCCATTTAAACCTGCTGTTTGCATCTGTGGAACCAATCAATAACCCAGCAGAGTGTGTTATTTGCGTTGTAACTGCCATGGAGATGACAAAAAAAAAAGTACAGCTATTGGAAGGAAGTTCCCGTGCAGCAGAGTCTAAGAGGTTGCTTGACAGCGGTTTGCCCTTTGACCTTTGAAAAGATGTGTTCGGGGAGAATAAATAAAATAAAAATTCAGGAACTTTGACTGTGCTGAGTTACCGCTTGACTCTGCACAGAGAAATCAAGGACAACGATTGCGGGGATATTTTGAAAATGGCTCACTAGTAGTGTTTTTTTTTTCCCCAATCTCTCTTTTTTTTTCGAAGGAAAACAGATCGATGTGCTTCAATTTGTTAGGTGACTCTTGGGATATATTACTAGTCCGTGACAAGACGCCACAACCATTTTGCCCAGATTTAAGGATGCCAGACAGATACGTCAGATGTGTCTCACTTCATAACTCGACCTCCAGAGCTGTGTGAATTTGAATACATACATAATAACAAAGACTAATGTTTGGTCATGGATGGACTTGTCTGATATCCCACTTTCTCTATGTCATCTATTGTGTTGTCAGATTTGTGCTTCACTATTTATTACAGCTCATAAGAACTTGTGTGGGGACAGTGATGGAGGATGCTGAATACTCAACTGTATTTCTTAGTGAGTCTTACTTCAAGATAAACAATAGCATCAGCCATATATCCTCACACAGCGTACAAAGCAGGGGCGAGCCAGTGTTTGTTGCTTTTGCTGAGGTCTGTAGGAGGAAGAAACTTTAAGATACTGAAAACAATAGCTTGGGGACACTTTTCTTCAGAGTATTTCCTTTTTTTTTCAGCGACCAGAGACAGCTTGAGTTTATCCTTTTGTCCATCAGTTTCCAGACAGCACTGCTGAAAGTGGATATGAAGCCATATGGCACTGTGAACCCTCAAACTACAGTCGTCTGAGTGCTAAGTGCTTCATTTTTCACACTTGCATGAGGTCCGTTGTATTTATAATTCATTTAGCGGAAGGGCAAGCTTCACGCGGTAAACGGGACATTATATGCATATTTAGGCAATTTAACACCCACAAACTGCGAAGCCTTGTTTCTGCTAATACACAACAACGTTCTCATTTTTTTCCCTGGCTGTTTGAAGATGTGACCCAGGATATGTTGCCCTATTAGAAAGCAATAACGGATAAATTGCTTTGCAGAAGTATAATAAAGGAGTGCTGTGAAAGACTGCAGGCGCTAAATAATTTCATTTTCAATCGTTCAAATATGACACATTATTAAAATTTAAAAGCCTGTGTTTTTTTTTTCTTCTTCTTCTTGTTTTCTTGACCTGCAGGGTGTTTCTGTGTTTATTTATTTGGAAATAAATACAAGTCTGACTCATTTCTCAGACTTTATCCGTCAATACTTTTGCACTGAGTTGAGGTATGCGCTTAACACTTGTTTCCTGTCATGCACAGGCTCCATATGAACACAGATGTGCATTCATGCTCCTCACACTTAATTTAGCGTGAAACATGAGCCAACTCTCGGAGCTCGGACTAATGACTGTTCCTCTGGTGTTTAATGTGCAGGTCCCGCTGTTGATGTGGTGTGATGTGCATGTGCTCCGTGTGAATGAAGACTTACTTTGACTTTGGCATGTATGCCTTGTGTGTTTTCATTACAGCTGCACAGTGCTGACGTAACTCTGTAGGAGTTAGTTTATGATCCGTGTAGGGCTGCACAATCTAGTTTTTTATCGTCAACTTGCGCAGTAAACAAATTACAAAAGACTGCATTATTGCACTCAGGGATTTTTGTTTTGCACTTTAAAATGTAAATATCATATTTCTTATCCTGGGTGGAGGGTTTAAACCCCAGGGTAGGGGAGCCATTCAGTGCAGAGTTTGCATGTTTTCTCCGTGTCAGCGTGGGTTTTCTCCGGGTGCTCCGGTTTCCTCCCACAGTCCAAAGACATGCAGGTTAATTTTTGACTCGTAATTGTCCATAGGTGTTAATGAGTGTGAATGTTTGTCTGTCTCTATGTGTCAGCCCTGTGATAGTC
>JAPZEB010000016.1:10129011-10140894 GCA_029783705.1 Chaetodon striatus
ATTATCTTGAGTAACCAGGTTGTGATATTTTTAGTGGCACTTTGAGCACCACAAGCTAAGTGCCATCTAGTTCTGTTATATTTAAGAGAAAGCAGACAGCTCTATGGACGATTTCTCCAACACTCTGCAACTCACACCAAAACAATCTAGATGAATAAGCAGCACTACAGGCTACAAATATGTATTTTTGCTTTTGGGGTGAGCTGTCCCTTTAAGTGATGACCATATGTTTGGTAAATTGCTTCAGACACGCTGTCACTTTGAACGTACCCCTGTAATGCTCCTACAAGTATAAAGCAGTGTCTCTCAGTGTGTGCTTGCATTCTTTGTGTGCTTTTATTCCAAATAGAGTAAGTCATGTCGACTCTGTTGCACTTAGCTGTTTAAAGATATGTAATTAACCGTGACTACCCAGTCTAACACGGATAATATTTGAATGCCACGAGTCAACACGATGCTGAAAGAAAGTTAAATGTAACTTCTGTTGGAAAATAGTCATTATGACAGCTTCCAAAGGAAACGAGGGATTTTTTTTTTTACCAACACCTGAATCACAACTATGTCTTTTAATAAAATGGTAGCTGAGAAATAAGAATTTCACACTATACAAAGACACAGACAGAGCAGCTTATCACTTCGCCAATTGCCCTTTCAAACCCTAAAACTAGCAGAATGAGATGATTGACACCATAAATGTCCTTTCAAATATATTTGTAGTATGTGCGCAATATAATTTAAATTTAAGGTTCACTCACAAAGTTTTTTTTTACAATCTAATGACAAATGATCATTGGATTATGGTGCAGTTGAAAGCTTAAAAAAAAGCTAGTAAGTGGACCTAAAGTTTAGATTATGTTGTCAAACACACCGAATTGATGAGTCCAAAAGAATCCTGTGCACGTTAAAAAAAAAAAATCTATTCTGGCATTCTAGTCTGGCAAAAAAAATGTGTTGTTGTCGAGGTAAATGTGACAGTTCATCATGATATTGATTTCAGGTGATATTGCCAAGCCCCATTTTCACATGTGGAAACACTCTCTGTCCGTCTCTGCTCCCTGATGAATGTCCGCGGCGCACGTCATCTGGCGGTGGCTCTCGCAGCTCAGACGCTCGTCTCAAAGGATGTTTATGAAAAAAAAAAAATCTATAACTGCCACAGTCCTCCTACAGTCACTCAGGCCAATGTTTACGTTTCTCGCTCATTTTTTATTCTCGCTGTAAACACAGAACTCCTCCAGTCTGTTGTGCACATGCCCGCTCGTGCGCGAGTGTGAGCCTCCACAGACGTGCGTGGGCGTGCGTGCGTGCGCCTGTGTCAAGGAAAAGGAAAACAGCAACCTCCGAACCGCTGCCGCTCGGCCCTGCCGGCCCTCCCGGCCATCTTGGCTCTGCGGTAAACAGCAGATTTTTGGCCAAACAGCTCAGCTTTGGTTTGAGGCAACGGGCACCTTTTGACCCTCTGCCTCCTGCCCCTGTGTGCTTAAATGAAGTGCACTGTATCACCTTAAAAGACAAAGAAAGAAGCAGCCTCTGTGATTTATAGATTCTAGTCTGCAGGGAAATTGTAACAATTTACATGAGGCACGCTCTGCTGTGGTTTCTTTGTCTCTGTGTCTCTGTCTGTCTCTAATTTCTCACTTGAATGCCCATGTAATGAATGTTTATTTTCTCACAGCCAAATGCAAACACCGTGTCTATTTCCTTATGTTTGATCTGTGTCAATCTCGCACTCTCTCTTTCCACAACTCCTGGCCTCTCGAGGGCCCCTGTGGTATTGCTCATCCTCCCACTCCAAACAACCAGCGTCCTGTCCGCCCACACTCTCTAGACCAGGGTGGACAACCTCTTCTCATATGTCTCAGTGTCAGACCTTTTGATTGCAGGTCCTCCCATCTGTTTTCCTGCAGGAATATACCGATTTTTTTATTCAGGTTTCAGCCAGCCCTAACTCTAGTATGAAATTGTTTTCTCACTTAAGTGTAGGAATCATTTAAGCAAAGTGGAAAAGGAATCTGGATAACTTATACTTACATCCTGTTTGTTTTTGTTTTCTCCCCTATGCAGCCTTCAGTCGAGCACCCATCCCCATGGCGGTGGTGAGGAGGGAGCTGTCGTGCGAGAGCTATCCCATCGAGCTGCGCTGCCCGGGCACGGACGTCATCATGATTGAGAGCGCCAACTACGGCCGCACCGATGACAAGATCTGCGACGCGGACCCGGCGCAGATGGAGAACACGCGGTGTTACCTTCCAGACGCATACAAAATCATGTCGCAAAGGTAAAGTCACGTTTTGACAGATTTTTATGAAAATTGGTAAATGGCCTTAAAGGGACAGTTCACCCCAAAATCGAATTTTTTTCCCTCTTACTTGTCGCCCCATTAATCAATTGAGTTTCCAAGTGTTGACGATATTGGACATAGAGATGTCTGTCTTCTTTCTTATATAATGGAACTAGATGACACTTTTCAGAAATCAAAGACCTTATTGTGAGCAGTTTAATGTAGGAACTATTTTCTTTTGATCAAACTACACCTGCCAGCGTGCATCTACTCAAGAACAAGAGGTTGTGCTTGTGACAGCCTTAGCTGTAAACATTAGCTTGCAGTGGTGCTAGGCGAACTGGCATGAGATGCTTTCTGTGCGGTGATGTACTTTGGTAGAAAGAAAATAGTATCTAAAGAAAAAAACAAACCCAATTACTACAGTTTTGAATGAGCGTTCGTAGCTACAGGGCTATTGTGTGCTCCAGTCAGTGGCCCACCACAGAAGCTGATAGCACATCTTGTGTCCAAAGGTGCATGGAAAAATGGTTTTATCAGGGTGTCTGCAGGACCTTAAAGTCCAAAAAAGTTTTTTGGCATTTAAAATTTAAGGCCATAAAATGTACTAAAAGGTCTTAAATTTTGAGACGATCATCTCATGTGCCTTTGCTGTGTTGTATATCAATATAAAACCAGTTGTTCTTTTGTCTGATCCAAGTCCAGTTTCTAGTCTCAAGTTTGGCCCGGTTGTCCAGACCACCACTCTCTCTCAAAATTTTCCCTTAAGGTAACAGAATTTAGGAAGTAAAAACGTTTACAGACGATGCTAAACTACAGACAACCCCAAGGGTGTCTAGGGAAGAAGCAAAGTCTCTTTTTTTTTAAAAATCTCTGTTTGGTATTAACTGGAATCTGGACAGTACATCATTCTCTACATTTCCTTACACGAGTGAGGAGAATACAAATTTCAGTTTGACTTTGATTTATATCTGGGGTTTAAACACGACATGATTTACAATGTATTTTCTTTTATACTGTCGGTGTTTCACATTTCAAAGCTCTTTCATATTAAGTCATTTTAAAGCTCTATAGATGACGACAACAAATGACAGTAATAAAAAGTGGTTGCTTGTAGCCCCTTTCAGGATAATGAAACATGAACATTTGCATGTATGAATATGTACACACACAAAAAGGCACACTCCCGAGCAAAATTTGCTTTACGCTGTTAAGTAATTGACTTGAGTACGTGCGTTTGTTGAAAAAAATCTTGAAAACATAATGAGCTAATCTTCAGTTAATGAGAAATGCTGTAACTCACACCACCTGAGGTCTGCTGAAATTAAACGCGGCTCCTCGAGATGTATTTTTCTTCATGAAACAACTGCATTTATTGATCTTACACACTTCAGAGACTATGGAAATGTCATGGCTTTGTGGGAAAGTGGAGCTTTGATTTTAAAATGTAGAGCACACAATATCTTTATGAATTGTGTGATGAATGTGAGGAGCCGTCCCTGGAGGTCACTGGAGGTTTGGGAAAATGAATACAAACACTCTTCTTTGGGTGGTTCGGTAACATATCCCTGTTATGGATTAAGCTATCAGTCATAATTTTGCTCTGTCACAAATCAATGTTAATTTAACATAACATGATTACATTATTAGTTATTTGTCAAAGTAGGAATGTGCTCGATTAGCTTTGCTGCCACTTGTGAGTCTTGCTTTCAGAGTTATGACCTCGTTGTGCACAAACCGGGACCTGGAGACCTATTTGTCAGGGCAGACACAGTGTAGTCTTACCCTGCTTTAGTTTTTGCTGTATAATGGATTGGGAACATCAAGGTAATATATACACAAGTTTCGGGGGTTTTAACCAAGTAGTCTGGATTCAAGAAAATGTACAGCCCAAGGCGGGTGTGGTGGGAACGCATGTATAGTCCATCGCAGCTCTTTTGTTGACTTATTGCAGCACTTAGAAGGGATGGACTTTATCTAAATTGCTACTCTGTGTTAACGTTTGTCTACCTCTTTTTATTTCCAAAGCTTTAGTTTCACATTGGACGGACCCCTTTGAGAATTCTAATGGACCTTTGGGCTTTATCAAACAATTGCTCTTGGCTTTTTAGTTTGGTACCATAGAGTTCAGATAATCAGCTGTGTGAAAAGCAGCTGATGGTAAAAAGAGGTAGTTTGAAACATGTTGTCAGATAATTGATGCACCCTGCGGCTCCCTTGTTCTCCAGCCGCCCACTCAGACTAAAAATCCCTGCAGGAATGAATCAACGGGTCCTGCTACTGTCAAGAACACAAAACTAACATAAAGTACCAGGGAAAAAGCAAGTCTTTTTAGCATCTCGTTGCTACCGGGGGCGTTTCAATGATGCTAAAAGGTAACCACAAGCCCGATTCAGAGCCAGAGCACTTTGTCTTGGGAGAGGAAGTTGCTAAGTGGATGAAAGGTGTGGGTGGTATGAATTGAGAATGGGTGGGGAGGGAGGGGTGCCAAAGCAGGGATGGGGGTGAGAGCATTCAGTGATATTTGTGGCTTTAGCGACACAGCTACACATTAGCATGCGGAGGTTAGCACAACAAACGAACGCCACCCCCGACTATTTCATTGTAGGGCTGTCAGAGCCGTTGCTAGGCACCTGCGGCTAAGCTCATTAGGGTTAAAAAGAAAACGAGAGCGAACCAGAAGCAAGCAATTTGAACAGAGGAAGTCTTCAAAGACTTGCGATCAGGCCGAGGTTGAAGCCAGGGCATAAAGATTTGACTTTTAGATGTATGAATATAGCGATGATAATGTGATGCGTGATAGGGTGAGCCACAGTACCTTGTCACATGTTGCTATATGTCTTAGTTCACTTACAGTGTTGCTTTCTCTTTTTAAATTATAACTAACGAGCTTTGATCAGATTTGCAAGCACAAGATTTTGTAATTCTCAAATTTATTACCCCAGATAATTATTATTTTTTTCTTCAGTAGCTTGTCTACTTTATAATCTCCAATGAGTCGATATCAGCAGTGATGCAAGCGCTCTCTTTCATTAATATTTTAGCTGGATTTTCCTCCCCCGTCTCGTTCTTTCCTGTCTCCTTCCTCCCCCTCTATTGATCATGCAGTATGTTTACATGCACACTATTACCCAATCACTGGAAACAACCCAAACAATGTAATAGTGTGATTAAAGCATTTACATGCTTCGCAGTAACCTGATTTCCACAATAATTGTGGTTTCCATGAGTTGTTTGATTACTGGGCTGATGTCTGGAAGGATGTGTTGCAGACTGCAGAAAACAAAAGGGAGACAGAAACTAGATGGATTCATTGATGTTTTTTCTTCTTTGTGGGGGTGAATTTGCATAAATACAGCCAGACGTGCCATAGTTTCTCTAAAGACACTATAGCGCCAATCAATAGAATCAATGTTTGAGAGTTTAGAGAAATACAGTAAGGATATATCACCCAGTCTCATAAACATAAACATGCCTTTTTTAATAAGGATCCCTCTACTTTGTCTTTCTAAAGATTTGTACGCTGAAAAAGAGTTTGTATGGATGAAAAAGAAACCTCTTATGCTGTCTAGTTAAAATATTAGTATATTTGGTATTGTTGATCAATAGTATCAGCCAAGTTGATTTATCGGTCAGTTTCTATCAGACATACTTGATTTGCATCTGGTTTGAATGTTTAAAATCAAAGAAGTTAGTGCCCTCTGTAATAGTTTTCAATACACAGACACTGTTGAAAATTCATTTAGCCGAAATGATGCAATCTGCAAGGCATCTTGCAAATATTAAACATGTTTAATATGAATGGGACCAGAATGGTGGTGACAGTATTTGCAAGGAAAAGCATTCTAATCATTTGACTGAAAGGGACAGTTCACTCCAAATTTGAAAATACATGTTTTTCCTCTTATCTGTAGTGCTATTTGTCAGTCTAGATTGTTTTGGTGTGGATTGCTGAGTGTTGGAGATATCAGCCCTAGAGATGTCTGCCTTCTCTCTAATATAATGTAACCAGATGGCACTCAGCTTGTGGTGCTTAAAGAGCCAAAAAAATACTTCAGTCAGGAACATTTTAGTCAAAGAAAACTTTCTTTCATTCATATTTCATTTGCAGTGTTATATTCAGCGGTATGGCTCGAATCTGGGGCCTCTCTGCCTCTCCTAGGCCTACGCAGAAGCGTCATCCACAGGCCTATGTGGAAAGCCTTAAGACAGAGAGAGCAAACCTCCCTGCCCTTCCATGCGCCTACACGGAAGAGAGGGGCAACAAAAAAGCCCCCAGGAACAGAGCAGAGAATAGAAAGAAATCATGTGATCTATCAGCTGATGTAGCTGGGATGTGAGTCAAGCTTGACATTGTGTCCTGCCTGAACTAACACTATACTAAATATTTGAAAAACTCAACAGAAACTCTCTCCAGAAATGATGATCTGCTTACTTAAAAAATAATCCACAGACTTTGTTGTGAGCGGTTTAATGTAGGAACTATTTTCTTTCCACCGAACTACAACCTTTTAATGGAAGGAAGTGTGCATCTGCTCATGGACAAGAGTCTTATGCCTGTGACAGCGCAAGATGGAAATATAGCATTCCCTTGGCAGAGCTGTAAGATTAGCTAGCTAAGTGTCGCTTGCTTTTGCATAGTGAAAAGGTTGGTAGAAGAAAATAGTTCCTACATGAAACTGCTCACTACAAGATCTGTTGATTATCTGGTGTAACCAGGTCATGATTTCTGTAAGGAGACATTGCTGTTGAGATTGTCAAATGTATTTTTTGGCTCTTTGAGCACCACAAGCCGAGTGTCATCTAGTTTCATTATATTGCAGAGACATTTCTACAGGCAGTCACACCAACACTTGGCAATTCACAATAAAACAGTCTAGTTTGATAAATAGCACTACAGGTAAGAGGGAAAACATGTATTTTCATACTGGAAATTGACTAAATTAAGTATATTCAAAGAAGTCAGTATGTACAGCAAAAAGCACTTGATGTATGTTCCCTCATTACAGTCTACAAAGAAGATGGAGGCACTACTCACAGCTGCACACAAATAAATAAATTGCTAACAAGGGTGAAAGCAGCTCCTGAAAGATCTTAGAAAACACATGCTAAATATTTACAAAACCCTTTTGCTCCTTCTTTGTGAAGTTTAATTGGTGTTTGAATTCTGAAGTTGAGATTTGATCGATGCCTGACGTATAATTTATTAATTTCCTGTTGGTGTAAAATGGCAAAGCATGTTGATTTCTTGTATTCCACCTGCTGTAACTGTATACATTTAGTATTAGTATGGAACTGGGGCACAGCAGAGTGAGTAAAAAGATTGGCGACTAATCTAATCTGATTATGTTTAATTTAACAAAGATAAACAGGTTAAGGTGTAATAATCTGAGCATTACCTTAAAATCTAATTAGCATGCTTGTGAATGCACTGATAGTATTTTCCCCTTGTGGGACTCTGCCCCCTTTTTTCCCCTAGCCTGTGTACCACCTGCCTCTCCTGCTGGCACCAGTTAAGTCGTGGTGACTGGCAAGCGTGGTAGTTAGCATTCACATCCCGTCTGAAGATGAGCCACGCTGCTGCCGGCTTAGTCTGTGTGCCAGGCTCGCATCCATCACCGGCAAATGCCCAGCCATATCACCGGCTCTCTCAGCTGTCAATATACATTTAGGCAGCTCAATCCCCCTCGCTTCCCCAGCCACTAAGAGTGCTCCATTGATATTCAGCTATCAAACCCGAGCGCTACCTTCCCTAGTTTAGCCCACTCGTAAAAGGTGTACACTGGGCCACTTCGGCAAGGCGTTTGGTCTTTTAAGCGAGAGCTAATAGCAGCCTGTATCTGAGTGATAGCACGCCACTGAGCTTGTGAGTGCTGTAATGCATCCCAAAATGAAGGTTGTCTCGCACCATGCTGTGACAGGATGAAATGAATGGCTCTCTTTCATTAGCCATTCCTCCCTTTGTGCTGTGAGCATCATGGCTCTGCAGAATCCACAGCCCCTGGATAAACATGTCACCTATAGGTGGTGCCGTGATGCAGGCTAGATGGAGGCTAATGATGCTGTAATTGAAAGGCGCTACCAAGGATTAATTCAGCACAATTTGAGGCCATTTGCATAGTTTGTACACACATGCTGCAGCCTGTGCCTTTTGCAATCGCTGCCATTCCCTCGTGGGCTATTTTTGGAGCTTATTGTTTGGGAGCTAAGGCGTCTGTTGAATCCGCCTCTCTCCAAAGCATGTATAGATCTGGTGCCATTTCCCACTGTGTGAAATCACTGGAGAGGCTGGGCACTCGTGCTATCAAACAACAGTGACCCTTTTCTCATCAGAGCCCCAGTGTCTCTCTCCTCCCTCTTTTTGTGTTCCCCTTTTCCTTTCCCCAAGGCGGTGTGGCCTTCACGGCTAGTAATTACAGGCTATATCAAAGCTATATATCACCTTATATCTCAGTAGACCTCAGCAGGCACCTTAAGGGACAGCTGATAGCATTGTGGCAGGCCTGTGCATGACCCCTGAAGGAGAAAAGCAGGTCAGGAAGGTGCAGATCCACCAAACACATACATCCAAACACACACATTCTTGTTCCTATCTGCCCAGACTCTCCTTTTGTCTTTTGTATCTCTTTCATTTTTGCCCCCGCTGGGATTCTTCCCACTGCTGTGTCATCACACTTGTCATTTCAAGGAACAAAGAAGAACAATACATATTTTTGTCTACTAGCATTTTGTGTTTATGCACATGACACTAATGATGAAGGTTAATAGATACCACAGCTTGATGAGGCTCTCGAGGACGATAAAACTAAATGAGCGGCAACCTGTGATTTGAACCTGCTGGCCTTGTGACAGTCGACATTTGACAACCTTCCTGTTAATGATGTTTAGGTGGAAAACAAACGCTTCCAGGCCATTATTTACTTCACCATGCTAAGGCTGGAACGCGTGTGACAAATGACTCGGCTCCCGTCGGATGAAAACATGTGCTGACAGAGGGACAGGAATGATTGAGGGATAAGGAGGGGGAAGCAGATGGGAGGATCCTTCCTCCTTTGCTGGTGATCTTTCCCATACGTTCCAGCTCTCATTATCCTTGGCTTCTGACCTTATTTCAGAGTTGAAGGATTTGATGAGATATTTGCTCGAGCAGGAGAGTAGGATTAACTGAAGAATCCCCATCGGTTCTTTTGCCCATCTTCATTTAAATCCTCTCATTTTCAGCTGGCTGTTTTGGGTGCAGGTTGTCTAGACTAGAAAAAAGGAAAATGCTGAGGTCCATGTGTTGCCTGCTTGCCAAAAATACTAAAATATGGAAATCAAGGCGACACTTTTTTAAAGAATGTATGCTATTTATGATCGTAAACATTATGCCTGAAGCAACAAGGGAAAAATACTCAAAACTAGTCAACATGATACTTTTAATTCCGTACAGCTTAAAAGCACAAGCACATGCCTACCTGTCCTCACTTGCCCTCAGCTCTGAGGGTGGCTAGGCTGATATGAGAGGGTGACCATCTGCTTCATATCCTCCCACATATCCCTTGTCCTGGTTTGGTTTTTAGCATTTGATGGTAATATACAGATGGGATATCACGCTGTCTTATCAAAAATGAAATATTATTTCATAGTATGTCCCCGTAAAACTGTGACTTGGCTGTTTACATGTACTCAAACAATGAGAAGTCTTTGTTATTTATCAATAAAGACAAAAAAGATAGCATCATGTTGTA
Organism: Chaetodon striatus; assembly: GCA_029783705.1. Lineage (NCBI taxonomy): Eukaryota > Metazoa > Chordata > Actinopteri > Chaetodontiformes > Chaetodontidae > Chaetodon > Chaetodon striatus. Next base: position 10,139,023 of record JAPZEB010000016.1, read on the forward strand.
CATGGAGATACACTCCAAGTCCGGTTTACTCATCACAAAGAGATAAACTGAACTGCCCAGGAAAAAATAACCCCGATGATGTCATCAGGGTTGTTTTTGTCCCAGATTTGTAATTATTATTTTTAATATACAGAAAACATATATTAAAAATTGGTGGTACTTGGAAAAAGTGGGTATATAGAAGGCTGGGGGGATCTAATGAAATATGCTACTTTGTTGAATTAAGGGAAGTGTAGGATACAGTACAGAAGTGTAATGCTAAATTGCTGGAGTACCCATTTTTTGTATTTTTAATCATAGCTTTGAAGGGGAACCCAATAACCATATGTTATTTCAATGGCCTTGAAATGTTCAATTAATATCTGCAGACATGAACTACTCTCTCTCAAAGCCAGAAACCAGAGAAGCTAGTCTCAAATTTGTGTTGTCATTAGTATAAAGGCTAGAGCTGCCCTGTAGACAATGAATGATGAACTGAATTTATGGACTAACACTATGTTTATTTTCTTTTTTATACCGAATTGAGCTTTATTATATTGTAGTGTTCTCAGTCCTGAAACAGAATATGTACCCATATACTCAGAACATTCCTCTGGCTACTATTAGTGTCATCTAGAACAGTGATGGTCCACTCTGTATGGACTGCAAGTGATTCGCAAATGTGTAAAGTTTGTAAAAAACACACTTTATTTTGAAGTAGAGCGAGCGAATGATGGACAGCTACCGACCAGAGACAGCAAACTAGCTTGTCAGCATGGCCAAACGCAAGTATGATGTTGAATATATTAAACTGGCAAGACCTTGAACTAATGACTAAAATCTGGACCCCATGTTGGGAACCACTGATCTAGAACATCTTTCCCAATTCGTTGTCTGTGGAGCTGCTCGAAACTTGAGTAAACTGACAACCCCTGACTGTGACATATTTAATGGATACTTCATATCATATTCAGTGCTTAACAATAGCAGTGCAGAACTGATGAACTGTATAATTACCTAAATAGTTAATGGTATATCTGCAGGACATTTGTGTAAAATGAACGATTTGGATCTGATAGAATTCCAAATGAATGTTTTATACAACTCCTTGTCTGTATTATGTTTTTTTAAAACCATAAATTAATCCAGCCTTTAAAAATAACAACTTTATAACATTTTCCTTGCAGAGATGAATGAATTGCTGAGATATAGGCCTGCTGTATATTTTTTAAAAAGTATTCTTACACCTGTTAGAAAGCCCTGTGAAGCTCTGGTGACCCATAATAGGGTTGGGCCCTTCAGGTTGGGAACCATTGCCCTATAACATTAAAAAAAATTGGAGTTTTAGCACTCTTTTGTTTGGATTTGGCAGAGAGTTGCTCATATTCGCTAATATTCTATGGAATGTCTCAGACCAAAGGAAAAAATGTATGACTTTTAAAATGGCCATAGCTCTGCTATAATGTAGTAGGGATGGGGGGACAAATCGATACAGCATAGTGTCGCGATATTTGTATACAACAATATTGCATCGTAATACAGTGCAAAGTGTCTTTTTTTTTTTCATTATATTCATTATTAATAATAATATAAATACAATACAATCAGTTGCTTTTTCAGCCCATTAGATTTTATCACAATACTCAGCATATCGTATTTAAAATAGCAATAATATTGTATTGTGACTTAAGTATCGTGATAATATCGTATTGTGGATCTTCTGGTAATTTGCATCCCTACAATGTAGGGCTTGATATCAAAAATCAAATATTGTGTCTTTGACACAAACACCTAAATTTTTATATTGCGACAATATTGTGTGATTTAAGAAATGTGCTCTCACAAAATATTTTTGATACATAATCATCAGTAATGTGCATGTATTTACTAAGT
>JAPZEB010000016.1:10170212-10190503 GCA_029783705.1 Chaetodon striatus
GTAGGCAGTAGTTTAAAAAAATCGTATTTTTTTTTCTCCTGACTTGCAATTTTTGTCATTATCTGCAATTTTTCTCATTTACCGCAATTTCCGGCAATTTTTAGACAAATTGGCTGCAAAGTCAAGGGTTTTTTGCCACGAGATCCTGGAGGGACTGATATCAGCAGCCACTGATGTACAGTCTGAAGAGGCAAAAAGAATCGTGAATGACCTAATGTATCATTAAGGCATTCTTTACGTACACAAAATCTACATATGACACAGTCTGAATGCACTGCATACTCAACTTAACATTGCACTCCATATGAATAACATGTTAGTATGTGATTTCCAAAATGCCAGTTTCTGTTAAACTTAATTAACTTAAATGACTGAAAGTCAATTGCAATCATGGTAACATGGTAACAATATATGTTGTATTTTTACAAGATGAGTAGTATTTCCCATGAAAATTACAGTGAAACTGATGTGTAAAAAATGATGGACTGTCCCTTTAAAGTGTCCAAATATGAAAACCCTACTCAGTTCCTTTTTATTTAAGGAAAGAGACGGGATGACTCATTTCCATAAAGAGTGGAGCTTCATAATCTTCATAATCTCTGCTACAGAATTAAATGCTTTCTACTTCATTAACCACACAGTAAACATCTGACTAATGCGCTACTGTAGATTGTGGCCATTCAGAAGGACAAGATTGTCTGACGTTTCCATTGTTGCTCTTTTCTCTGTTTGCAGATGTAATAACCGGACCCAGTGTGCTGTTGTGGCTGGACCAGATGTATTTCCTGACCCTTGCCCGGGGACCTACAAATATCTGGAAGTCCAATATGAATGTGTACCCTACAGTATGTATTCGTTTTTTCCTCTTTTACTCTCAAGCATCTCCTAATGCTCTTACCCATTCTCATTTCCTCTTAACAGCAGTGACTCATCAACAACCCAATAATCAACATGCATGCAAGCGATGTTCCAAATGTTCAAAAATATCCCGAATGTGTCATCCAGTTCAGTGGAACAGATTAAGACGCAGCAGTGGATGAGAAGACAAGTGATGATTCCTGTGATCCAAAAAGCATAACACCCTGTACGAGTACAGGAAATATTATTGACAGTGTTGTTTACATGTGAAAAATGATACAGTATATCTGCGTGGAGGAATGTTGATGTGGAGTCTTTGTTGTAACTGACAGGAGATTAACGCTTTCTTCATTTTCTCCATCCCGCATGGCATCAATTATGTCAGCAACGTGCCAGTTTAAAGTCAGTTTTTCCTCCTAGTAGCATCCTCTGTGAGATATTGGTGGTGTGATTTATTGATGGTAAAATAAGCTGATCATAGGTACATACTAAGTGATACAACAGCCACATCATTTGAGACCGAGAAGATTTGTTACCCAGAATGATGCGGCTGTGTGGGAATTATGTTGTCAACGACATGCTAAAAGGGAAAAAAAAACAGCGTATCTGTTAACGTATTCAGTCAGAGGAAGTGTTAGCTACATTTCATTTTTAGATGGTGCTTGTCAGTGCCTCCCCATCAGCTCCCCCAGTTCACAGCGCTTTAATATCTTAGAGGAATCATGTCTGATCATGTCATGTCTCTGTTAGCATAGCGGCAAGAAGGGCCGTTTGACTTTCATCAAAATGAAACATACTTGTTGTTTTCGGTTCAGTTCAGCTCAGTGGACGCCAGTTAATGTTCAGAGTAGTGAGGCATCACTGAAGGGAGTAAATAAAAAAAGGATTTAATTAGTGCAGCAGGTGAAAAACACTGTCGAGCCGCACATAACTTGTGGAAACATTTGGGCGGGGAAGGGAAGGATCAGCATGGGGTGACAGGATGAACACACAGAGAGGAAGTCCAGGTGAGGCCAGAGGAAGTGGCATGCACATTGCCATATGACCTTAGGTATTGTGTTATGATGACCTCTGAAGTGGGACGCCAGAGTTGCAGTAATTTAGCCTGCCAAAACCCTGACATATTGTTTGGCGTGCTCAGAGATGATATAAAACTGGAAATATTTGGTCACGGGCATGTATCTGTGGAGTTAGCTGCAGGGTTCAAGCGAACTATAATAATTTAAATTCAAATCAAAACCATCTTTTTAACATTTGATGTCCTTACATGGCTCCCTCAGTAGTCTGCCTGACAGCAGCTTTCATGTCGTGAAGTAAAAACCATTTCTACCTGTGATCCAGAGCTGGCAGATGGCTCTTTTATACCTGACTCTTTTCAATATGCGCATTTTTCTATCTCAGCCACCCAGTGTCAGTGTCTTTCCGAGGTGTCCGTGTAGAGCACTGACACGGGCAAAGCTACCGCAATGGACAGTAACACAAATTTAATCAAGCCTCTAGTTTTCAGAGCAAATCAGAGTTTTTGTAAGTATTTTAACCCTGTGTGGTTTGCTTTGAGTGGAAAACATGGACTTCAGTTCCAAAATAGTTCCATTAAGCTCTTAGCGACTTACATTTCCATCTACTCTGATTGGTAACCTTGTATGCCATCATTTTACCATTTTATCCAAAAATATTATTACCTGCAGAAAGCAAGGTTTACTTGTGTGTCCATCAACCCACATTTCCAACCTAGCAGAATCAGAATTACCCATGCTGTTGTTGTTGTTGTTGTATTTTGTCCTAAAAGGTTTACCTGTGGAAGCCAAGATGGACGCTGTCCCAGTGTTGGGAACTGGCAGTGTGCTTTTTTTTTTTTATTTTTCACCCACCTTAGTGAGGGTGATAGTGAGAGAATATGTGCATGTCCTTTGTCTCTTTATGTCCCTGAAGCACAGCCTTGCTCTCTTTCGATCATAGTCAGAATCATTGCCCACTCGAGGGTGACATAGGAGTGATTTCTTTAATATTGTCCTGTCCAATCTTGCTTTACTTTTTCCCGATACCATTTGCGTGGCTTAAATTATTGTCCATCCCATGGGAATCTAGCGGGATCCATGAGACCCACAGCATTCCAATAGAGTTGACTCTCTTGATTACCACCTTCTGCTACGAGAAGGTGATACAGGAGTGATTAATGTTTTTTCTCCTTTGCCTGATCCTAATTAACTTCTACCTTGTGTCATTTCCAGACATATCCAACCCTAATTCCATTACTTTAACTTAAGGCTACTGATGTCACTTTTCCAAATTTATATCACCTAGAGCAGTGCCTGTTCACAACGGGCTGATTGCTTAGTCTTTGTTACTGCTACTGCTTGCAGCTTTCTCAGCAACCGCTCATCCAAACAACTTCACACTCGACATTACACTTCCATGTTAGTATACCCGTTAATTGGTAACTATTTGGGACCAGGCTATTTCCAGGAACACAAGTGTTCATTCCAGAAGTTACATCGTTGATGCTTGAATTTTTTGCTAAATGTAACATCTCCCTGTTTTTCTTTATTCATCTGTTCTTGAATGTACTGTCATGGTAGGCGTTATGGCCAAATTCTGCACATTGAATAAAGAAATCGTTTAGATTAGTCATACCGTACTTTGTCACAGTTGATGATTTGAAACTTCCATCAACACAAACAAAAAAATCCAATGTCCTCGCAGAACACTCGTTAAAAACAGAAGACTCAGTAATTTCAGGTTTTACAGGTCTCTTTATGAACGACTTCACTCTTACCCTCCATGTCTGCCCAAATCACGTCACCTTGCTAGGTAGCTGGATTCACGAGATAACTCGAAATAAAATTGCACGAGAATCACGCAAGAATCATGACAAACCAGCCCTGATTTGCTACATAGCCTGCCCAGAATAGCTCCTGCGGCAGAAACAATATTAAAAAATCTTTCACCTTTGCAAGGTATATACCATCATATCCCCCAACCCTAATGTACTGAAGCAAGCAATGGAGAGGTTGCTGTACCCAGCATGCTGTTCGGCAGTGTAACAGTTACTCAGCTCCCCTCTCAATACACTACACAGTGTGTACTTCCGGCGGTGGTAATGCACGACTATTAAATTTGTCTTGTAGATCTCAAGAGCTCGCACTCGACATTGCACTTCTTGTGTCATCAGCCCATCACTTCCCAAGTGTGAAGTTGATCAGATGAAAGGTTGTTAAGATAATCAAAGGTCAAACAGACAGAGAGGAAGACGTAGTCACACATTATGACACCATGTTAAGAGGTTCCCATCCTTGGTTTTGCCACCTTGTCCTGATCCATGCGACACAATTAGTTGTCTTCTCCAATGATACCAATAGGCCTCACAGCATTCCCATTCAGTTGTCTGCCCTAACTACCCAGTTTCAACATTCTTTTTGATAACACACTTCCCTAACAAAAGCCAAGTTAAATCGCAGAACAGTCTGCCCGAGTTGTTTGAGAACTGCTCTTGGCAGCTTTGTTCCTGTAACATCGGGGCCGCCTATTATGGGTGCATCAGGGAGTGAAACAGGGGCACCTTGTGTGTAACTATGGATTGTGCCCAGAACCATCATAGGATAAAAAATTCTGCTGGCAATGCATAAACATTGCAGAAGTCATGTAGGCGTTTATTTGTATATTGAGCGGGGAAGCAAAGTGTAATCACAAACGGTCACTGGAGACGGATTTTGAGACACATTTTTATTGCAGCTTGTGAATGCAATTCATCTGTGACAGCCCAGTGGACTCACTCTCTCCTTACCTCCCGAATAAAGCAATTAGATTATTTTGGCTGGAATGAGCCGCATTTAGAGTCAGTTCTTTTTGTCTTGGTGTCTCGCTCGAATTTTCACTACCTGTCTTGCATAACCAATCAGGAACCCCTTGATCAATGGGGTGTCTAATGTTGAAAACTCTGGATACAAAAAGGCTAAATAGTTTTAACTGTTTTGCTTGTTAAAATGCCAAAAACTCAGTATTTACATTGGCCAGGGGTATGGTTTGGGACATGGCAGCTCAATTGTGGATTGGCTTTGAACACAAGTCCCTTTGCCGAGTTCCTAAGACAGACCGACGGATTTGAGTGTCTAATAAGAGAAGCAGCCATCCATGACTCTGACTCTCCTTCAGTGGTGAAGTCTTGACTCTGTATTCCACTGTCAATCTCTCCCGCTCACTCCCGCTCATTCCTTTTCTTCCAAGTCTCCTTCACTTTCACTTACATTTTGTCCTTTAAGTACTCTCGCTGCTTCAACGCCCCCACCCCCCACCCCCATATCTCTTCATTTGCCCCCTCAACTGCCCCTCATCTCCTCTTTACCCCCTTCACTGACTGCTTTTATCTGTATTCCGCCCGAGGATCGTCTTTTCTTTTAGGATAAATTATCACTTTCTTCTCCATATCTCCATAAGCCGGGGGGATTGTACAATCACATCCACCGTTAATAATGGCAGAGGAGTGTGCTAAATCGATGGACACATGCCGCAGATACAATATTGATTTTATTAATTTGTGATTTGATGCGCTCCATCAGTTGTAATGGGAAAAAAAAATGTTACAACAATTACTACAAAGAAGAGCGGCGTTTGCCTGTGCTGTGTGGCGGTGTCAGAGCACGAGGCAATCCATCATATTTTCATTTGAGCTGCATAATTATTTGATATGAGCTGTGTGTGTCTTGTGTGAGGAAATAGCATCACATTGAACAGTGAGGGGGGTAAACAGCACTGATAGAAAGGTGAAACAATAAAAAATAAATTGAGACATGATACTGGATAAAAAAAGAAGTATTTAATATATGAAATTGAATTGACTTTGCTTTAAAGTCATAATGGAGTCATGTGAACATCAGGGCACGCTATTTTTTTTTTTTTTTTTTAATCTGCTCAAGGTCTCTTTCTTCTTTGTGCTAGTGCAGTTTGTGCATGCTCCCCCATGCACTTTACAGATTAGTAAGGCCACCCTCAGGCAAAAGTGATGTGCTGACCCTTTATGATGACTCATAAACATGACTCGACTCCAATGGCTAACATCTGTCTCCGCCCCGCCCTCTCACCTTGACTTTCCACGGTTCAGCGGAGAGATGCACGTCTATTCTCTTAGTGCCTTATTAAAACCCTTTTTTCCCGCTCTCTCCATCTTCCTCTCCCTGTAACTTTCACTTTAACAGCACATCCCAAAGGTCGAGCTCATAGGAGGTCAACACAACTGTGTCTCCCTCCTACCTACCCAGTGTTCTTCCTCGGCAGTAATGAAGCACTTACATCCCCTCAGTGGCCCTTTAGATTCTTAGACATGTCACACAAGAAAGTGCATTCAAACCTGCGTCGCCGGGCTTTGGCATCGAATCCCTCTGTTGTTGACAGCTTGCTGTTACCTTTCTTTTCCTTCTCCCCAGCATCAACCGTCTCCCTCTAGTAATTAGATGCACCTTTCTGTGCAGTTTCCATGGCAAATTGACTGATTTGGTCCAGGCGAGCGGTCAATCCCCCTCGTCCCCAAAAAAATTAGGTAGGGGATAATTACACGTCCTTTCAGGGGAACGCTTTTGTTCAGTTCACTTTTCAAAAATTGACACTTCAGTGTGTATGGCAGATGAGGTGTGGGGGAAAGTGAGAGACAGAAAGGCACAGACAAGAAGAGAGTGGGAGAACAAAGGAAGAAAAGCTGCTGGCAGTCTGTTGCCATACATAAGCCACTAGTTCCCCCCACTGTTTGTAGCTAATAAGGACAATGTAAAATCCTGTCTCTCACAGTGGGATCCAGCTCAGCCCTGTCAGATATTGCTCACACTTTGGAAGCTAAGCCAGGACATATAATCATGCAATCAATTCTCCGACTTGAGCAGAGCAGTGTAATCCGGAGCTCACAGAAACTTGTCGTGTAATTTGTCAAGCTTTTATTTCCAACTTACTTAATTGTTTTTTAATTCATTTTGCTAATAATAACACACCTAACAAGTTCAAGGGGGGGGGGGCTGGCTGAAAAATGGAGTAGATTGTTTTGGCATGTTTTAGCAAGCACCTGCTACCAATCTCTGTCCTTCTGTGTTGGCAGGTGAAACCATGAAATTGATGCTCTACACATGGCTATCACTTAGAATGCAGCTTGGGAAGATTGTGGTGTGATTAAAGGGCCCATTATTCAGTGGTCACACCTAAGTTAATCACCACCTGTGTGACCAGGATGGGACTTCATGGCTGTGTGTGGACACTGCGATTGGTTACACGTGTTGTCAGGGATACTCACTGTATTAGTGTCTCTACACATATGACGCTTTTAGATTATTGATAAATATCATGTCCAAGCCGAGGGGTCATCTCCGGTTCTGAAATGTGAAGCCAATGCAGAAATGCCTTAAAGCTGCATTCTTTCAGTTAGCCAGCAGGGGGCGACTCCAGTGACACTAATGTACGATTGTATAGAAGCCAAAGTGAAACCAGGCAACCCTACTTCTTCCGTGAGTTGCTATGCCGTGACAGCCGCGACCAGACACATGTTTTCTGTTGTCGGTCTGTCTGTATCATTCTCATGACAGCAAAAGTCAAGGTCACAGTGACCTCTCGACTGTCTCATTATCACCAAGCATAATCTCAAGAACACCTTGAGAGAATGTCTTCACATTTGGCACAAACGTCCACTTGGACTCAAAGTTGAACAATTAGAATTTGGTGGTCAAAGGTCAAGGTCACCATGACCTTAGTCCCTGTGTTTTTGTACTTAAGAATTTTCACCCACAGTATGACAAGTTTTCACAAATATGTCTGATTGGGCAAGATTATGAAGTGATGGCAGTCTATGTACCCAAAAGGTCAAAGGTCACCTTCACTGTGACATTGTAATGTTCTACAAAACACTTTTCTGGCTGTTCTTTAATGCCGTAACTCATGAACAGAGGGGGAGACCTTTGGTCGGATGCTGAGCCGGTGACACCAACCTTGGATGCCCACCTTGAAACTGTTCTGATTGTGTAGATTTTATGTGCTGCCGAGTTCAAGATGTGTTCGAAGCATCCACAGTTTAGAATATGTTGCTTCTTTGCAGCAACATCCATATTTGAAGCATTGTCTATTGTCTACTAACAACTGCGAGGTGGTAATTTAGATACATTAGTAAGCATTTTCCTAATAAGTATATGGTTTCAATTGCTAGTTCAAGTCTTCTTTAATACAGCATGATGTTCATGTTGTAAATTTTGGTCCCATGTAGAGTAAAATAGACGCCAAAGCAGGTATGCATTAGGGCGTGGCTACCTTGCGATTGAAGGCGCTACCATTTATTCAGAGAGCTATATGGGTGTCCTCAGTTTCTCAGTCAGATGCACCCCTTGCTCCTTCACAGCTTCCCACTCTCGTCCAAACATAGTTACTTCTAGCTCCAAAAATCCAAGATGACAACTGCCAAAATTCAGATGCAGCCTGGCTTTGATAGTGGCTCACACTCAGTATTCAAACATCATCAGCAGTCTACTTTCCAAGCACCCAGGCAGTTCTCTTTGCCTTGGATAATCTTGCAGCAATTTTAAGCTTCTTCAAGAGTAGATCACTCAATTTGATGTTATCAGTAAATCTACTAAGCAGATTGTGCGGAAGTTCAGTGGCTTTTTGCCCTTGAGCTCTCCAATCCACGTTCATCAGGTCTAGTGTGGGAGTCGACACCGTGACAGCAGATACATCACACAACCACACCCTCCTCACTCCCCGCTGAAATGCCAGTGAGCATTAGCCTTCTTGTTCAGACAGCTTTTTTTTTTTTCTTCTTCTCCTCTCCCCACCTGAGCGACCAGCTCCACTTCTTCCCATGTGTGAAGGGGGCCTGTAATGCCATCACATCACTCAGTGACAGCTGACCACTCCCCAACCCACACGGCAAGCTCTGACGACTATGACTTTCTGTCACATATTTCACACACCAGATTCACGCTGGTGTCGTGGCCTGACTTTGCAGGGATTGATCTTGTCACAACACATTGGTTTTAAACTGTGCATTGCAGAACTGCTCTGCTTCTATAGGGATTCAACATTTACAGTGTACAGTCCAGCTGAAATCACCGTTCGAATGAATGAATGAATAAATGAATGGTTTCTAAGCAACACATTTAGCATGTTAACCTACCATTATCTAACAGCACAATACATAAATGTCAACCAAATATAAACATGTACGTTATCTGAACAAAACATAAACATTAACCTTCTGACAAATAACAGCAGTGTCAGGGGTTTATTATTATTGAGGGGAAGAAAACAAAGGTCTTGCAAGATGTAGCCGAAATGCTCTTTTTTCCCTCAAGCCTCTGAGGGAGGCGTGTCAGTGTCTGTGCTTGATTGACAGTTTAGCTAGCAGGCTCATTTGCTGAAGGGATACAGAAAGACAAAGTACACAACCGTAGCTTACAAGCCGATGACAGGATGCATTCTGTCAGCAGTGATACTGAACAATAGGAACCACACCAGCATCTAAACTGACTTATCTTTGAGTTTTTAGGCACTTTAATGAGCTTAGGTTACACCTGGCCAGCAAAATTGCTATCGTGCCTGCTAACTGACTTTAGCAGTGCAGTTTCCCGCATCAGTAAAGGATATGATGTGTTTGTTTCTACATGAGGAAGAGGCATTAGCTAGAGAGTTATATGGGGTGTGGCGTTCAAAGTCTGGGAGTCTTGTGGAGCATGCTGATATTACTGTTTACTGCAACTATAGTTTCAGTGTATCAGCATGTAACATGTATTGGGTATGTATTTACAACCCTGATTCCAACATAGTTAGAAACTAAACATATTTCCAATGCAGCTTATCACTTTAAATTTAGACCAGACATTGATATGACCTCAAAAAAAACCACACAGATAAAGAAACCATAACATTCCAAAAGAATTCTGGGTAATAAAGTGGATTGACACAGGACAAAGTATTGAACATGCTCACTGAAATGTATTCAACACCAGGAGAAGCCTTTGCTTGCAATGCCAGGAAACTACCTCTCACAGTGTTCAGATTTCACAGTAGGCTTTTGGCCCATTCTTCCACACAGACAGTGTTTAAATTTTGAAGATTTTTGGGGGGCCCGCTTGTGAATCTTGAGAAAGAATTGCACTTTCATTTCTTTAATAATTAGTGTCCTCAGTTCCCAACTGCTTACTGAGTGTTGTTAAGAGAAAAGGTGATGTAACACAGTGGTAAACATGCCCTTAACCCAACTTTTTTTGGAGCGTGTTGCAGCAATCCAATTCAGAATAAATATATATGAACAAAAACAGTAAAGTTTATCAGTTTGAACAATAAAAATACTGTCTTTGCATTCTGTTCAATTGAATATAGGTCACAAAGGATTTGCATTTTCCGTTTTTATTTACAGTTTACACAATTGAGGTTATATATACACATCCATATAGATACCTGGCCTGACTTGTTTACTACTATCACATGGAAAATAAAAGGTAAAGGGGATACTTTGATGATTCTCAACCAGCTTTGTATTGTAACAGCGTGGAAATGAACTGTTGTGAATTCTTACCAGCGCCCAGATCTTCCTGTTAATTTGCCAGCAAACATTCGCCACATGACGCTGTCATGTCATGTGGTGATAACTTGCTGGTTCTCGAGCTGCTGCTTGAGCTACAGATTGCATTTCCGCATTTTCTTATGCCCGCCAACATGGACACAAAGAGTATGCAACCAGCTCAAAAAAGACCCGCCGCTCTCTTTTTTTCTCTCTCAAACTCAGACCAAGCTTCATCAAACTATAAAACTACAGCAGTGCTGATCAAATATGAACCGGAATTCTGTCACTGCTTTATCTATTTCTAACCTAAATGTGTTCAGAAACATATTTTAGTGCACTGTTTGGCTGTAATAGGAGAGTTTGTGAACACAAAGTGGGTGCCATACTGTTTCTTGTATTGTGAAAAACGGAGGCTGAAAAAAAAAGTAAATAAAATAACACTAAGCAGTGCTGCTCAAATATGAACCTAGATTCAGTTACTCTGTTGCCTTTTTCTTGCCTGACATGTTTTAAGAAACTTATTATAACTTACTGATTAACTGTAATGTAACTATATATTTTTTTCAGACAGGCAACTTCCACTAAGTTACCCACGAGCTTTTATTGGTGCGGTGTGGCATAGAGCATTCTGGAAGTTGAAGGTTTTCTGCCTCCTTAGCTAAAGTAAATGCCCCAGCCATTTTTACTCAGTTTTCTCTGTCCATATAGCATCAATATAAAAAGTCCTTGCATCTTTCTACAACGTAGACAGCCCAGTTTTACGAAAAGACCATCTTTCCAGCAGTGAAATACTTCTTTAACTTCCCTGATTTAATAACACATATATCGCTGTATATCTACTACTACATGATGTTTACATTTTCATAATAAATGTGGTATTTTAAAAATAAAAAATGGTACATTTTGGTGGCTAAATTAACAATGGACCTACAGGGGAAAAAAAAAAGATATTATTTTCCCAGTTGAGAGGCGAGATAATTGCACAGGGAGGCTGTGATTACCAATGTGGATAAATGGTGGTGTGAAAGGGGTGAATCTGGACATGTGGAAACTGTTTTCCCCCACTAATAGCTGAATAAGCTGGTGTAATCTATCAGGCTCTTGTTTTGTGCCGGCTGCTTTTTGCTCAATATAACGTACATACAGGATCATCCTTGCTTTTTTGTGGCTAGACAAAAATACACACACTGCAACATATTGGAATAAATGCTCCAGCACGTCGAACAAGCTTCTGGAAATGTTCATAAACACTTCCATTTATATAACACAAGTAAAGCTTTTATCTCAGTGTTTCCTCGAACAGCTACCCACACACACACACACTCAGGCACACACGTCTGAAAGAGTTGTTGGGGTGCCAAGTGTCGAGGATATAGCACTAATTAGAGATTGGTCTCTTCAGGGGGTCTCTCCTTTTTAATGATCACCATACTAATCAAAGCTCCTTTTCCATTTCCGTGTCTTTTTCTCTTTTTCTTTGTTCACTGGTGCTCCACCACGTCCAGCCACACGCCAGACTAAACACCCTCTTTCTTTTCTCTCTTCTCCCCCACAATTTCCCTCCTCCCATCCCTCTGTACTGTTCCATAATTTCAAGGTCCTTGAAAATCAAGACATATTTCAGGAGGTGCAATTAGGTTATTTCTGCTCCAGTTGCCGCCATGTTCCACAAAAATGTATTTAATTTTGTTTTGCCTAGGCCGCACTTGTCTTTTCTCCCTCTGTTGGTCGGTCCCACGTGGGTAGCCGGTTGGATGAGCGCCAAGTCCTTGCACCTGTCCCTCAAAGAGAGACAAACACACACACACACACACACACGCCTGCACACAGACAGAAGAACAAGCGCACACTCACGCAGCATCCTGCATTGTCAAGGTTATAAGATAGCATAGCAGCTTCCCAGTAGGAGGGAGAGAGAAAGCGATGGAGACAGAGAGGAGACACTAGGGAGGAGATTGAATAAGTACGAGAAAGGAGCACAAAGAGAGCAGACAAGTGGTTGAAAGAAAAAGAGGGGTGTTGAGAAATGGAACCTGTAATGATGGTGTGGGAGACTCATGAGCACCAAACGAGGGAAATGATAGGAAAAAAAAAATGAGGGAGATGACGAGAGAATACAGAGAAAGAGAGATGGTAGCCTGCGTGTCCTCCCCCATCCTTAGGCACATGCTATTCAAAGCCCCGTAATTTGTGTCATTAATTAAAAAGCTGATGGGATGGAGTTAAGGGGTTTGCACTCTGCAACTCCTTCGCTGAGAGAGAGGGGATGGAGGAGAAAAAAAAAGAAAAAGAGGGGGGGAAATATTGCAAAAAATATTGCAGCCATTCCACCATGAATCTCTATTAGCCGCTAATGATACCATTCTGATACCTCTCAACCATTAGTGTGAAATTGGGAAGCGTTAATTATTCAAATGGAAATCCATACAGCTGCCGCTCACATGACGGGGTCGGGGCTCTCAGTCGCTGAGGGTCCCCATTGTTAGCAGCTCAGCGTGTGTCTTAAGCAGAAAGTAGATGACAATAAGTATGCAGAGCGACTTCTCAGGTGCGAATTATATTTGAAATTATGCATTATCTGAGCAAATATAGTATGGAGTGCATTATGCAGAGGCAATATAATTGAATTTTATAGGGTATGGTATGACTGAACAACGGGGTGCTTCGGCATTGTCTGCCTGTATTACTCACACCGTCAAAGCTGAAGAACAGGCGCACAAGTTTTGTCCTAGTTTTTGATTGTAATGCTAATTTTACAACCGTGAAACAATATATTATTTTAAAGAGACGCCATAATGCAGGTTGCTTGCTCAGCTTATTGAATCAGGTTACGACAGATTGACCAATTAGGTAAGCTGCAGCATCAGCCATGTTGCCTTTATGTGTTTGGCAGGGTGAACCATACAGCAGCCAGACTGCTACAAGCTGCATGCACATGGTTATTGTTTTGCCTAAACCTGTTGCCAAAATGTGCCCCAACCTGGCTAAGAGTGTGTGTGTGTGTGGTCATTTATACTATAGCCTGGTAGAGCACATATCCGATTGGCTGTTCCTATACTTGTCATAAATAAAAAATTATAGAAGAAAACATAGTTGAAATATAAAATTACCTTTTAATATATAGGCTGTTTCTAGATCTGTGTGGGCAGCAGTTTTCTGTCCCTTGGCTAATCCCGAGATAAATCTATTTCGGGAAGTGAGTAGCATCGAGGTGACTTAGAGCCAGTGGCACTTAACCCCACACTGCTTCTCAGTGGCCAAAAGATAACAGCTCTTGCCCTGGGCTGCTTCCAGGTGTGTGTATGTGCAACTCTGTGAAGCTGGGTGCTGCTGAAAAAGAGCATTTGTAAATCTAATTGATGTACAATAACACAACTTTTGTCAACTGGCAAGCCCAGGAGATCTGTAAATTTTTAGGGGATTTTCCTCTCTCATTTCCAATAATGATACTCCCTCATTTTGGTTTGCTTTGGCATTCAGGGAAAGCTGAGTACAGCTGGTATTTTTTTTTTCCCCCTCTAGGAAAATGTGCCAGACCCTTGTGATTCTTGATGAGACATCCAACTGTCTTTCCCATTGCAAAAGCAGAACGATGAGCTATTTTCTTATGCCGCTTTTATCCATCAAATCGCTGCAATTACTTGTAAAAATCGAAGTGGCAGCTGAAGACGCACTTAAGTTGCTGAGATGTCAAGAGCCTGCAGTGCCTCTCCACCCTTAAACTTTGACATACTGTAGTCGCCAGACCCATCGTAAATTGGTGTTTTTTTGGTTTTTTTTGCCAAATTGATCAATCTCACACGGCCACTCAGTGCTCATCGTCTCTTTTTCAAATAATTAGCTCGTCACCTCGTTCAGTGTTTTAAAGTTGATTTCATTGAAGCGCAGTGTGTTGGAGAGCGGCGTGATTACCATTAACATCACCACACAATTCAGTCGAGTATCTCTATTAATTGTAATGCTGTATACCTTCAAATGATCTCTAAATGAGCAGATCGTAGGTAAAAAGCTGTTGTTTTTGCCCTCAGCCATTATGAAAACTGATTATGTATAGCAGATAGAGCACCTAAGGACATACTAGACTGTATATACCGATTATTAAATGCTGTGTCCTTAATTATCAGGACATGGTTTTATGAAGTGTTTGGAACAGAAGTACAAATAAAGGATCATTTGTTATGTAGAGACTATGAATGAGGTACTCTGTGGTCTGTTTTGTGAGATGGAAAAGGACGTAACCCTTTCACAGAGGTGAAGGTAGCCCTGAAAGGACTCTTGCTTTTTTATTTGTATTTGTGTGCATATTTTTTCGTAGTTTCAGTCTTCGCAGACATCAGAGAGAACGACAACAAGAAGGGAGAGAATAGGATGAGATGAGAGGATGAGAAAGCTAAGTGCTTTTTAGTGACTCAATGACAGGCGTGACCAAAATCGCATTAAGGTCACAATGGAGGTGGTGGGGTGGAGTAAAGAAGCTTCTCAAATGAATCAATTCTCCGTCTCACTCTGCATTCCCTGCCACTCCGCTTCTGTGAGACCATAAACGTGGATATCCGAGGCTGTGTTGCAGGTATATTTCTGCCTGCATTGTATGTGTAGTGAAACATGGGTGGATGTAGCATGAACAAATTGAGTGCTCTGAGGGGCGAACTTGCTGAATCCAGCGGCATCTTCTGGTCAAGCGACGTGGCCACATACTGTACAGTAGCCCCGGGAGTGGCGCATTTCCTTGTCGGGGATTTCATCCAAATCCTTTACTCCCTTCTCACACCATCTCCCCCGGCGATTGCGTCGTATACCACTTCTCACATCCCCGCCGCTAATGCCTTTTTCTATAGATCATTACCCTCCTCTCCCCTCGCCACTGTTAGCAATCGCTCAATCAGAAATGCCGGCCTCCCGGTGGCCCCCGCTGTGTGGCCCGTTGCTCATGGGAGGTGAAGAGGCTTCGATCGGAGACGTTTGGCTATTTACTTTGATTTGATCGATGGGCTCCACGTGTAGTTCCGAGTTATTGGCAAATTTGAGTTGCCAGTAATGGTGATTCAGATGTAGCCCGGAGCTGTTGTTGCCCAGGCTCTGTATGGACTTATCGTGTTTCAATGACAGCTGGAGTGTTTGCTGTTGATGAGGTGCCGTGCTGTACCAGTGTACAATTTTATGATCTGACAAACACAGACGACTTGTTGAAAGCTTCTCTCCTCCCCATTATTTTTCTCTCTTTTTTGCTCTTTCCCTCGGCTGACACGGCTCCACCTCACTCGCTGCTTTTCATTGGCTCAGCGCCTTGCATTAATATTGTTCTCCTCTAATAACTTTCCCATCTTTCAAAGTTTACCCCGCCCACCCCTACCCACTGACCTCCATACCTCACTCTGTTGCACTCTCCATTTAGAGGAGAGGACTCTTGTAAGCCCTGGTAACAGAGGTTAATCCTCTCTTATTAGAACCGGGATTACTGGAGGGGAAGGGACAGGACCAGCAAAATGCCATGACTGACATAAAAAGCTTGTCCACAAGAGGAAGCAATACATATAGTGTGGGGAGAGTTAAGATGTAATAGCCACAGTAGTTTGGCAACAGGCTTTCAGTATACTTGTTGAGCTGTAGAATCAAAACTGCTTCAATATTTCATTTACACCTGCAGCAATTCACATTTAATAAAGAGGTCAGGCATGAAAAAATACTAGTTTCCTGACTCCAATCACTCTATTCAAGTACATACTGTATTTTTAAGGCTGGTGAACATAGTGCAGCATTTATCAGAAGGGTTTAGGTTTAGTTTCAACATTGTGGGGGACACATATCAAGTGGGAGCTTTGGGGGTCCTCCGGTAAATGAGCGTCAGGCACTTAATTTCCTGCATTCTGGTGAATGTTTATGCACCAATTTGTGCATTTTCTGCATCAATCCTCCCCAAAAATCTACGCCTATCTTTATCAGCTAAAGTAACAGATATTTCCAGCCCAGTCATCAGAAGAAAATGTTGGCGTTGTACATTCCTGCAAGCCACAGATCCGTTACATTTGTACGTTTTCTACAAATCATATCAACATTTCAACAGTGACATAAAGATAAAAACAACAACTGGCCATCTCACTCAGTGTAAAAGCCCATGTTACAGTCAGGCAGTCCAAACACGCTCGGACTGTAGTTAAAAATCCTTAATTAACACATGGATAGACCAAAGCATTTCGACGAGAGTCTTTATCAGGGTGTGAGCTATTTCTACAGTGACGTAATCCTGACTACATTTATATGAGCTGACTTTCTCATCAGGAGGGAGAGGAGATTGGGGAGGTCATGGCACCTAGGCAAGACGACCACCGTTTGAGTCCAACAAACAATAGAAAAGGTTGTTTTTTGGCAGGACATCTACAGTATGGTATTACCAGCCGTGATTGTACTACCAAAAGAGGGTGTTCAAGCCAAAACATGATCCTTTCCCTTACCATAACCAAGTGGTTTTTGTGCCTGAACATAACCACACGTTAACTACAGCGTTGTTTAAACATAAATAAATATAGGGTTTTAACATATCTGCTAAAAAACAACATAAAACTGTGACATATCGGTGGTTTGCAGAAATATCTAATATCAAAATGTATTCTGGGGAATGCATTGCATATTTCTGCGTAGGTGTTGGTAGAGACCAAAACAACGCAAAAACAACATCGCACTTTACATTTCTCATCTACAAATTAATGCCACTTTTGGTCTGGGTTCGTTTGATATGTAAACATGCAACAGTTTGCTAAGACATTA
The DNA here is from genome assembly GCA_029783705.1 of Chaetodon striatus. NCBI lineage: Eukaryota > Metazoa > Chordata > Actinopteri > Chaetodontiformes > Chaetodontidae > Chaetodon > Chaetodon striatus. The sequence goes on from JAPZEB010000016.1 coordinate 10,187,362, forward strand.
GCCACATCAGCTGTTCAGCTGCAACCAAATGAACAAAAAGTACACTGCATACCATGTGTACTTAACTTGCACAAATTTCAACAGGGAAGTGTTTTCTCAGATCAAACACAGCTGTTGTGCACTTATTGGAAATGACGATCACGACATTTGACCGCTTCTTGATCTTCTTTCCTCCCGGCATACCAGTCATACTCAGACTCACCCTGGGTCTGGGTCTGCAGTTTTCTTTACCACAGAGCAGCTTGTAAGCAAGAAGCGCTCACTCCGCAGTTACATCTGGGGACCGAAATTTCACCAGAAGTACACTGTGCACCGATTGACAAAAAAAACAAACAAAAGAGAATCTCAGTTGACTGAGGGGTCTCTGACTGATGATTCAATCTTTGACTTTCAAAGAAAATTGCTTCCACAAGTGCGGAGGATTGTAAACGAGATGCAGAAACTGTCAATATCAATGCCATTGAAAATAATTTTTACCATTGATAATATCCCTCAATTTAAGTACGTAGCTATATGCTAGCTTCATTGTTCTGTTTAGGTCATAAATGAGAGATCATCAGTTTGAGACTACAGCTGTGTGTAGTGTGAAATGTACCCAATTTGCATTTGAGGCACTTTTTTTTCTCACAGTTGTACCTTAAATTGAAAAGCTTGCTTGTAGGTGGCCATATGGTTGAATGATCATATGGCTGTAGAAAAAGTCATGCACCATACATCTGTTTTTCAGCATTCCCATCACACAGTCATCTCTTAAAAAAACATTTTGTACAATTTAAGACCTGATTAATCTTCTTTTTTCCCTACAGGCTCATGTGTGACGCAGTCCTTTTCTCTCTGCCCCAAAAGCTTACGACTGAATGTTTTGTGTGTCTCTTCCACTAACCCCGTGCTCTTCTTGTACTGTTGTGTGACTGTTACAAAATAAAGACTTTTCCCCAGTTATTACATCATTAATCTTTCTTTTTTTTCTTTCTCTCTCTTCCCTTCATGCCTAAAAATAGAAGTGGAACAAAAAGGTAACTAAATGCCAACAACTTTTCTTCTTCACCTGCACTTTTTCATTTGGGCATAGGCTTGCATTTATTGCTTTTTGTTTTGGTGACGGGATGCTAAAGCAGGTCTTTGACATTTTCTAGGTCCGCGCTCATTGTGTGGTTCATTGGTGAGCCTGAGCATGTCATTCATGGGGAAAATTAAATTGTTCAGGGAAACGGTGTTAGAAATATACCTTATGAGCACAGTGCTTTCTTCCTTTTAATCCTGTGCATGCCGCAGCATCCAAAACAGAGAATATTGCAGTGGACCTTCATTCCCTGTTCATCAACAGTCTCACAGCTCGTATGACATTGCCACATTATGATAATTCTTTAGGGTAAGGTCATTACAGACCTTCTCTCCAGTGAAATCCCGTAACTCTGCGGTGTTTTTATTCCCTGTTATAACCCAAGATTATTCCAGCTCTGCTCTATCAGCTGCATAATATTAAAGGAGAGGGCTATACAGGATGATCAATAGTTTGTCCAATAAGCTGTCAGCATTTTTGATTATAGCTCTAACATGATGATGGCTATAACCTTCAGGGACTCACCAGTCAATACTGGAGACAGATCATAGCAGTCATATTCTTACTTTATCAGCACTGCATGATGCTGCAGAACATATGCTAAATTCTAACTTGTGTCCCAGGAGCATTGTGTTTGTAGTGTTACCTTTTGACGTGAGCTGGAAGTACAGTCTTTCATAAGACGTTAGCTTACAGTAGGAAGTAAGATGTCAACTTTCAGTGCATAGGATTTAAGGGAAAATATTAGCAGAAATGGACTTTAATATGATAAGAATGTTTTCATTAGTGTAAAATCACCTGAGAATAGTAATTGTTGTGTTTTCGTCACCTTGGGATGAGCCATTCATAGCCACGTGGGGAGCAGGTCTAATTCCATGGAGATTGCCTTGTTGCACCGCCATGTTTCAACAGCAGTCCATAACGAACAATCCAGACACTGAGTTTTCACGTTGGCCATCATAGTTAGCAGGTCCACTGTCGGAAAAACATCGATTATTTTCATGTGAACCTGCTTTATTCAGTGTTTTTACCTGGAGACGAAGAGATCTCTGCAGCAAAACCTCCGTTCTTAAATTATTGGAGAGGAAATGTGAGCACACGTTAGCAGGTGCTTGGCTGGCTGCCCGTCTCCAACCTTCCGAACACCATTTTAAAAACACTGATTTGTAATTTATAACTGCTTTAGTCAGTGTTTCTGTACATTCAGAATCCTGGTCCATTTGTTTTAAAGAGGAAAAAACCTTGGTGGATTTGGCTTCCGCTTAAAACCTCCTGAACAATGAACACTAAAAGAATTCTCAGCGGTAGAAGTTTCAGCTGGTTGCAATCTGGGATGTTCACCACTAGATGCCACTAAATCCCCCTAAATTTTACACACTGTTCCTTTCAGTCAAAGATGTAAATAAGATCATTAACAAGAGTCAAGACTACTGCTTTAATACGGTAAATTTGAAGTTTGATTGCAGTCATTAACGACGTATCACTAAAATCTGTGGCAAAGAGAATGAGCAATGAAGCAGAAGGGTAGGGTTCAAAACATTCTATAGAGATGTCTGTGCTGCTGAGGTATCAGTTTTTGTGAAATTCCCCATGAAAGCCATGATTGCTTTTGTATCACTTCTCTAATATATTTCATGCGCTCCTCCATTTTTGTGCTCACTTAAAAAGCATATTCTACTGAGCCCAGTGTGCAGTCAGTACAAAGCTTACCTACTCTGACCTTGTACCCTAGCACATCTCGTCTTTTTCAACCGTAGAAACAGCCCTCTTAGCATTTAGTGGAGCAACCGCTGAGATGTGTGCCAAGGCGCTATGTCAACGGGACGCATCTCGCCACATTTTTCACCTGCAGGTAGACAACATGTTTAATCTCAAGAGATTACAAGGGGAGAAGAAGCCTCTGTTTTTTCGCTGTCTCTTTCTACTCCTTCCTCCTCGGAGCATGCAGCTTTTACCTCTCCACGGATCTGCGGCTAGAAGCTGTCAGCGCTGTGTCAGGCTCCTGGCCCATTACAGTGAAAGGAGCCTTAACACACACTTTGTTTTTATATGATGTAATGTACTGTGGGCCCAAACCTG
>JAPZEB010000016.1:10249694-10266945 GCA_029783705.1 Chaetodon striatus
GTTTTTTTATTTTTTTTTTTTTTTTTTGGCTCTCCACACTTAAGTCCCGCTCTCAACCATGAGGTTTTGGATCACTGCTCTTCTTGGATGATGATGTGTCCTCTAGTTATTGTTTTGCTTCCTTGCCTCACCACTTAATGGGACCAATTAAATCCATTAATGGGACAGAGGGTCATCCTATCTCCTTGCTGTGGAATATTTCACACAGGGTTTGGATGTGTGAAGGGTAAACTCAGTCAGCGGCAAATTTACATTCACAGAGGATAAACCTTATTAGGCTAATTACCATACAGCACGTGTGGAACTATGAAAAAACTACAGCTCCTCGCCGCGTTGATAGTAAGACAGCAGCAGACGCGTTTAACCTTGGAAGCTGTGAGTCACAAAGGAAAGTGTCGTGATCCTTTTGTTTCTGAAGCTACAAAAGAAATTGGGCTCAAGAGGGAGAGGCGGTTGATGTATCTATTTATCAGCAGTTATGTTTTGTTGTGCGGGCGCGTTATCCAACCTCAGTGGTCGTGGGTGACTTTTATAAAATGGCAAGTGAGATAGCAGGGAGGCGTGCTTGTCGTTAGGGCCGTAGCCCGGCGCAGACAGCGGTGGTACCCATTAAACAGTAGGGCAGTCCATTTTCACGCAGTGAAAGTTAAAGAGAAAGGTCAGAAAACACAATGAAATACAGGCACGGTGCTGCTTGATGCTGTATGACAGGAAAACCACCTGCTATTCACTTTAGAAAGGATACAGATTGCAGAGAGGGAAAAATGAGCCTGTTTTAAGATCTTTATTCTGAAAACAAAGGCCAGTAAAAATGGACAAAGCTAATGTGAGTTTAACTCCAGCCCCCTGTGTTTCACCTCGTGAGGTTAAAATTATGTGTGTCTGTGTTATTAATTCCACTGTGTCTGACTCTATTCATTCATTTCTGTTTATGCCCTTTAAAAACAGCAATCTGAGGAGAACTTCAACCCCAACTGTTCATTCTGGAGTTACTCCAAGAGAACGATGACCGGCTACTGGTCGACACAGGACTGCCGCTTGCTAGGAACCAACAGGACACACACCACATGCTCCTGTACCCATCTAACCAATTTCGCCGTCCTCATGGCCCATGTGGATGTCAAGGTAGACCAGCTCTTTTCTTTTTCATGTTTCTCAGTGGACCTATTTATCCTCAAAAAATATTCAATTTACCAAATGCTGTTGAGAGAAATGAAAATGCATTGATCCATCATGGTTTACCCAGCCAGTCCATTCCAGAGTGATTGGTTGAAAAGAAAAGTGAGGTCCAAAAAAAGTGTAATGCATTGTAAAGCAGAAGACATCCCTTTCATTGCCGTTTGTCAATATATGTTTTATATTTCCCTTGCTTTTCAGTTCAGAGGGTAAAATAGACTGATAAGTGTTTTCTGACCTTCACAGCACTTTGTAGACTAACATTTAAAGTGCCAATATACACACAGCCCATTCATATAGTTTTAAACAATGACCCTGTCAGTGTAAAGTGTGTATTGATTGCAGCCATCTTAAACCTCCAATGTGTGAAGCAGCCCAACTATATGTTTGGCTCCAGTATGAGTGAGTGTGCGTACGAAGCTGTTTAACAGCTGCAGCACACAATGCTTGTTTGAACCACATTTTTCACATTGCTTTTTACATAACGATTTGTTTAGGCTTTACAACCTTCTTGAAAGTCGATAGAAAAAAGTCTCTAACCTGTCCTTTTTTACAATCTGTGTGTGTGTGGCCACATGTGGAGGGGATAGTTTGGGGTTCACATTTTGGATCAGATTCCAAGTTACAAAAATAACCAGATTCGTCCTAATTTCGTTAACATTGCTTTCGATACGCTAACACCTTTTAATTGGTAACTAACTAACTAAGACAGCCAGCTAGCCACGTTAACACGTAGAAACATAGTACCCACTACCCGCCCTCTGGTCTCCAATAGCTAGCTTTGGCTACTCTGCACTGCACACCACTCGGGTCAGGTGGGCGCTAGCTAGCGCAGCCGCTCAGTCATGATTACCACTGCTATCTTTGATGCCCACCCAAATAGCCCCTGTGAGTAGGCAGCTTCATTTTTAACCGCAAAACCCTTTTAGTGGTGTTAACTATGTTAGCACCAGTAGCAGTGCTGACACTGCTACTGGTGCTAACTGTGCTAAAGGAGGGTTGCTGTTTAAAATTTAGCTGCTTACTCACTGAGGTGACCTGGGGGGGAGAATAAACAGTGTGCACAATGTTTCCACAGCAACAGTTTTGGGTTGGGACGGCGTCATTAGCATTAGTCGCCAAATGAGCAGCACAGCCAGTTAGCGCCCACTACACCTGGGTGGTGCGCACAGAAACTAAAGAGCCGCAAATTAGCCTATAGACAGATATGTAGCTGGTCAACAATATTCTCAACAGTTAACCATTGACATCCATCTTACAAATTTCTTATTGGTAGCTTACCAAATCTCACTTTATGCTAAGCAGTGTGCAAAACATTTGCTGTAGGTAGCCAGTTAGCTAAGTAGCAAATAGCTACTCTCCAGTTGACTTTAAAATCTTGAGATTGTCAACAGGAATTTTTTTTTTTTTTTCTTTTTTTGAGTTAAATAAGAAGATTAAGGGATCAATTATTCATTTCATTTAAAATATATATTTTTAAATATGTACTTTTTCTGGCTTGAAATTGTTTAGCACAACCCTAAATATGTTTATTAAGGGACTGAAAGCTAACATAAAGATTTATTTTGAGTCTGGGCCATTTCCATCTGCTCCCTTTATTTATGCATGAATGTCTTTATTTATTTATTTATTTATTTATTTATGTAAAGACAAAGGGGAGTAAAAAAAGAAAACAATTACAATCTATCCCCATATCACGGGGTGCTTCTTTTCTTTGCCTTCAGGGTAGCTGCAGAAACAAAGGGAAATGAGTACAGTAAGTGTGATGTGAAGTGCTGGAGAGCAATTCATTGGAAGGTGCTAATGGAAGAAAAAAAAAAACCTTGTTCAAGTAAAGAAATTGTAATTTGGCTGTGAGACTTGTGCGGAGTGATTATTGTGGGCAGCACTTACAGTACGAAGCCGAAAAACACAAAGGGAAAATAACGGTTAAAGAGGATGTCGGAAATGAAGGAAAGGAGAGGAGAACTGCAGGTCAGGGAGGAAGTTGCGCCATACTTCTGATGCTGACAGACGGCTTAATTATTTCTGTCACGGGAAGTTTGAGGAGCTCGCTGCTGACGGAGCAGAGTATTCTTGGTATCTGGCATCTGTCTCTCCAGAGCCTCTCTTCTGAATCAGCGAGGGAAAAAACACTCTGAGGGCCGTCCCAGTTGGCTCTTGTCCATGAAACCACTAGACCTTCCCTCACCTCTATATACTCTACAGTCCGACTCCATCTCAGGTTTTTTTTCTTTTTCACAGTCACAATGCACAAACCCCATTGCAAAAACATTCATGCACAAAAATCTAAAATTCAGGATGGTTTTTATGCCCTACACACATGACTCCAGGGACGTCTGGGGTGGTGTGCTTTACTTCTAGCCAGAGAGAGCCACTGTTTGTCACTCAGCAGCGTGACTTTTGGACCCACTAAGCTCTCTGCAGGGCTGAAGCCGAGTCTGGAATAGAGAGGGAGCCGCGAAGAATGGGATCCTTCACGCAGTGAAAGCAAAGCAGCAAAAGAGAAAAAAAAAAGGAAGCAGTAAAAGGAGCGCTTTCAGTCAAGCCAATCCCTAACATTTTGGAAAGCCTGGCTTGCTTGTGGCACAGCATTCACCAAAGGAAAGTGGACAGTAGTTACACCCCAGTTCTGAGTGATAGCGCTTTTTCACCCTCCCTTATTCTCTATCTTTTCCACTTGGATGTTATAAAAGGCCGCTTGTTGGAAGGTGCCACTGAATGGTAGATACGGAGGCCTTTTATTTGCCAAACTGTCACAGTGTTGTATCTGAGAACACAGTGAATGGAGGGGAAAGTGGGAGTGTGTGTGCGAGCGAGGGAGAGGCAGAGAAAGAAATTTCATAAATTGAAGAGACTATCTGTTTTTGTATCCATGGCAACAGAACATACCACTGCTGATCTCTGCATTGTTATTACTCATTACCCTCAGAGCAACAGATTATATTCTAACCTTGTTTATTTCTCAGTGGCATCTCGGAAAGAAAAAAAAAAAAGATAGGCAAGCTGTAATTACAATTTTCCTTTGGAGGACAGATGCTCACTACAGTATTACCATCATCTTTCATCTTGTTGTTTTTTTGGCCGATGGATCGTACGCACGCCAGTTGGGAATAATGATAGTGTTATATTCAGGAGATCTTTATGTTCGGCTTAATAAGCTGTCGTCTGTGTCGCCCTTGTAGTGTTACATTTTTAGCACCAAGTTATGATTGCATCCAAAGTGCCACATGCTTCACGCAAATTAGAAGTGGCAAAATGTCCCCGCTTTGTGCATGTGACATTATGACCGCTCTCATTTTGTCCTTGACGGCGATTTGAAGTTTCGGGGCGCTTGGATTTGAACAGTTTTGACGAGCAGAATTCAAATGTGGGTTTTTTTTTTTTTTTTTTTTTTCAGATTTCAGCTCACATCTAGTGGAGAAAGACGCCAATCCTGTCTGGGAAAAGTTGATTTGCAGACGTTGATTTTGCTCCGAGTGAGATGTGATGCATTGTCGTCTGGAAATAACAATCATTATACATTCATTATATATAATCACACCTGACATGTTCCAAAGAATTTAGTTCGGTTACCTTCCATAAACTTTATAATTTTCAAGGTCTTACTGACTAAACTTTCTCCCCTTTGAGACCAAACATTTTTTAATATAAAATGCACTATTATACTCGAACAATAACTGCCTTGTAATCATGCTCAACCTGACATTGATTGTGAGTGTGGGCAAGGTGAAAACTATGCCCACACATTCAAAGAAACCCTTGAACTAGAATGCACTGTATATGAGATTATAAAACACACACACTCTCCAGGCTATGTCTCATCGGGATTAATTATGTTTGAAGTCAATTAGTTCCTCAGAATAATTTCTAATTCACATGTAGGTGTAAAATTTGCGAGCGGGTACCCAAAGATGTTTAGAGCCTTGGTGGTTTCTAATGCAATGTCCTTAACCAAATTACCAAATGTGAAATGTGTTTCAAGTTGCAGGCTCACAAGAACTCATTAAAGTCGAATATCTGAACTGAGCCCGCTTCTTTTAAGAAGTACACCCACTCAAACGATATCTGTCAGATACAGGGGATCAGGTAACCGCCACTTAGACGATCACAAGGGCATCGAGCGCTGTCACTGTTGCCACTCGAGCCCTTTGTTTGCTAATTTTGAGCAATCTAGCCAGAGAGCTGATGCCTTTGACTGATCCTGCAATCCGAGCCGAGAAGCGCCGTCGGCCGCATAAACAAATTAAAACTGTACTCACAGACGGCAGCTGCGTGTGAGAGATTATATGTCTCTTTTGTATCTTTTCAGAATGATTGCAAAACAGGGTTTTGGAGCAAGTGATGATGTGAGAGTGGGTGTACTTGAATGTGACTTTGCTAAGAACGCTGATGATTCTAACCTCGAGATGTCCTGTTTCTGAGTGATTGAAGATGCTGAAAATGTGTTGGAAACAAATTCATTCCACTTGACTCGATATTGAAAGGCAGAATTCAACGGTGATGTTGAACTTGGACACCACACAAGCGCTTCAAATTAAATCGTTTGACCTCCATATCGTATGGAAGTGGCGATGTCAGCGGGTTTTGGTGCACCGATTAGCCTCTTTGTTGCATAAACCTTTCTGGGTCACTTGGTCTTGCTTTAGCAGATGCGGGAGCTCGATGAATGTCACAAAAGCTGAAGGGCCACTATTTCACCAGGGTCTGCTTCAAACATATTTTTCAAGATTCCCTAATGGCTCATGCTCGTTCAGGCTCCTGAGGCTCTTTATTGAACCCCTTCTTTTGAATTTAAGTCTGCCATTTGTGGAGATAGCTGGTGGGCATTGAGATTTTAAAAAAACCTCTTAAATATGGGCTAAAGCACAGGCCCTAGCTCAAGAAATATAGACCTGCTGTGGTTCCACCTACAGGCCATTATTTACGTAGTAGATGTGTGTGCTAAGATAGGCCCCAGGGAGGCACTGAGCTACTGGTAAGTGGCACTATTCCCGACAGACCAGTAAGTATAAATCAATGGCACATCCCACCGGATGATGGAGAGGGTGATATTTGGGTAACATTCATCACTGTCTTTATAGTACAACTCCACGCTGGCACCATCAGACGAGAGCTATGATGAGAAAGGACAGTCAAGGTTAGTTGTGTATTTCATGATGTTACATATAAGCATGGTACTGCCAGGGAGATGGATCAAAATAAATCTATTTATATGTCGAAGGCACAGACAGAGAAGATGGAGACCACGTTAACTGCCATAGCAACCGAAAGTCATGCTTGGGCGTTATGTCATAGTTATTGTAGCTTAGAACACAGTGTGACATTAGGTGCATGTGCTGAATGTCAACTCCTGCAGTGCAAGCTGGAATCGCTCCCCCAGCCCTTTTAAATGTGACGAATTTGCCAGGACCCCTGATTCATATGCCCTCTCTGCAACTGTTCCTCATCCCTGTGCAGATCATAAATCCTTGGTCATACCGTAGGTGAACTTGTCACATGACTCCCTGCAGTGGGCCACTACCCCTTAGCGCAACTGTCTACCCGCCTGACCGTATTTCATGAGTCAAAGCCCCGCTCTGGAGGCATATAGGGAGATTTATGCATTTTAATTGGATTGGCTTCATGGCCCCATGCTGAGAGCGTTTCTTTGGGGTATAAAGGATCGGCACTCTGTTCTCTTCACCACTTCACCCTCTCACGCATTTCAGAGAACTGGTTTGGGAGATTTTGGCTTCAGACACAGAATGTTATGGTAATGAAGTGCCCACGATGTGATGTGAGGTTCAGATGGCTTGGCCGGGTCGATCGGCGCGCGATGCAAAAGGCTCGTCGCCACGTCTGCTCCTCCTTGTCAGACTGCTCGAGTGCCCAGAAACCTTATTTTGTGCTACGTGCGGGCAGATCAGGGGCAGAGCCAATCTCCTCAGGCATCCGTCTGGAATGAAAAATATGTGTGTTTAAGAAATAAGAGAAAAAATGTAGGAGAGAAAGATTGGAAGACAAATCGAATGTGCGCAAATGTGCCTCGCCCCGCTAAGTAACATGGATGCTGTACGACTCGGCCGCCCCTGCGACACAGCGAGTGAATTTCAGAGCAAATTGCGTCTGCCCACTTTAGAGACCCCTAGACTGATTCCCATCATTGAGGCTTGTCGGTGCGAGGTTAGGTGCAGAGGCTCTGCAGATCACATCATTTGCCATCCTGCCTGGGCAGAGCCCTCAGTAAAAGGAAACTTTTCAGCAGAGACATTGTGGTCTGCGACGTCTCAGCCATCATCCACCTCCCAGAACAAAGAAATCATCCCTCAGTAAATCCATCACCCAGGTGTAGATACACTCCACGCCCTTCTCTCTGTGTTTCCATAGCTTTGTCTCTTTTTTCTCTCTCCCTCTGTTGCCTTCTCTCTGTCTTTGACCTGGCCCCTCTCCAATTGAAGGTGAGATTGTGATGGATAGAGCCTGCAGCCACTGCACAGCTCGCTAGCCCAGGAGACCTTAGGGTCCTCTCACAATGCACCGCAGCTAGTACCACCCACCGCATCAATACCTTTTGTAATGCAGCGGACTGAAAACAGACTTATGTGTCACATGCACCGCACACCTACAGAGCATGCAAGCACAAACATCGACATCTGTTGCCACCCACTGCGTATGCACCCCTCTAAAGTAAGGGGGCTGAAATCCGCCTTACTTTCATACACACTGACACGCACATACACACACACAGACGTCTGCTCTATATAACATCTTGCCAGCCCCCCCCCCCCTCCAACGTATACACAACGGCTCATCAGGCAGGAAAATCAAAAGAGCGCTCTCCCCAGACTCAAGGAGCACTGCGGCTGTTATTGTACCAGAGCCCCTTAATGATCAGCATCTGTTCCCCTCTCTGCTAGCGTTAGCTGAGCTGCCACTAAACAAGGCTTTTGTGCGATACTTCATCCCCCAAGTTTCCTCACTCTAACTTGACTTGGGGGAGGAAGAAAAAAAAGAAAGAATAAACACCCGTGGATGTTGATGGTCTCTCTCTCTCTCCCTGCCCCCGCGGAAAAATACTGCTGACTCTGGTCGAAATATGATTTAAAGAGGTGCTTGTTTGAGAGACATATTAGACATATAGTATGCTTTTGCGGCGTTATTTCTCAACGTAAGCAAATATTTTCTTGGGTTTGTCCTACGCTATAGCTCGGAGTCATACATTATTTGCTGTAGGCCGAGCCTGCTTACACACCTTTGATATCAAACAGCCAAACTGTGCTCTTAAGTCTGGTAGTTAATACGCTGTGTCAGTCCTTGATGTCTACACAGTAAAAAAAGGGTTTGGTTTGGCTTTTTCCTGTGCTGATTTTTAACTGCCTGTCAATGCTAATTAAGTGTCTGCCTTTAAGTATACGTAGTGTTCTTCTGTGTTAAAATAATGCCTGTTTGATCTTCATTAGCATTCAGACGTAGTCGTCATGTCAAATCTCAAAAGTTCCACCCAGATAGTACTTGGATCCCAGCAGGGATGACAGTGAGTTGTGTGGAGGTTGGCATATTTCTGTAAAATTACCCCCCCCCCCTTCCCCTGTTTTCACTTTTTTTCCTCCTTTTTTTTAAATCAATGCCCAGCAGGCTGAAAAAGAGGACGATCCCTTTGGGAAATTAGGAAGCCTTAAAAGCTGACCAAAGTGCTTGTGTGCAGTAATTATCTCTCTGATGCCCATCCCCGTGTTTTACATATAGAAGACACTTATTTAATGCCCATGTCATGTTCTGGCGTCTGTTTTGGCGAGTCTTTCTTCCCCCCACTGGTAGCATTATACCAAATTGTCAGATGACAGTGCAGTCCCTAATACCAGATGTGAATTGCACAAGGGAATCTGAGCATCTGCTTTGCTGATGTGTGCTTGTGCAATGCTAAATCTTTTAGCGTCAGATGTACCCCCCCCACAGCCGTGTCCGATGAATGACGCACCCCTTCATCAACACCACCTGCCATCTTCCAAATGTGTTCATATGAATTGTTTTTAAACTTGATATTATTCAGCTATTAATAATATCATAGTGGGTATACATTATTTTTTGTACAATAAAGAATGTGAAGTTGATGTCACACCAGGGGCATTGTGGGAGGATTGGGCTGTGTTACATATGCCTATTGATGGTGGTCAAGGAAAGGTATTGGACAAACTGATCATGATTAATAAAATCCATACGACTTGGCATATGCTGGTGTTATAACCACCTTGTTTTTGTTGAGCGCATACTTTGGTAATCAAGATAACAGAGCGCTAACCTCACAAGGTGGCACCCCAGTCTCACTCCTTGACATTTTCTTGGTGAATTGTCAATGTTTGCATTTGTACTACAACCACTTGGAGAAGCAGTCGCTGGAAGCTTCAACAATTCGTCAATGACTCTTGGGTATTTCAACCTTTTAATAATTTCTTTATGTTATTTCAACCATTTATCTCTCATTTTTAACAATTTTAACCATTTATCCATGCCTGATATCAGGCAGAGTTGTCCTTACACTCTATTTCTATCTTCAGTCTGACATTGCATCCGCTCTAACTAATTTCCACAAGGGAGAGGGATTTGATTTTCCCTAAGAAGTTACTAGAAACCCTCATATCTGCCTAACCTTAACGTCATTTAAGTCCTCTGTTGGTCCACACCATTACCATATAGGTGTATGCCTGCGGTGTGCTGAGTGGGTGGTGGTCTGCACATCATTCAACAGTTACCATACCCCGCAGATACAACGGATCTACATAGAAACTACATTACTGTTCATGCAAACAATTATTTGTCAACTGAGAAAGCTACCATGCCTTTTGCCTTGTACGCCGACATTGCTGTTTGTTTTATCACCCAGCACTTAGGTGGTTGGTGCTGCTGGCTGACAGAATACATTCCAGGCTCTTGCCATTACTTGTAAAGCGGTGCACAGGTACTAAATGGTAATAAAATGCACTTCAATGCATAGTTGTGTGAACTTCCTGTTTTGCCAGATTTTTAAGGATGCGCGGAGAGATTTAGAAGACAAGCTGACTTAAAAACAGTCTCGATAGCAGCATTTATTTGTCTTATCTCGCACGCCAGTGTTGTTAATACTCCTTATTGGTTACAGTGCTTCACTTGTCAACGCTTGACAACAGCTTGACAGCAGCGTTAGTCCTGTCCATGGCGCTGATTGGTTGATTGTTAATCCCCCCGCGGACGCTCATTATTGTAACAATGCCAGACCAGAATCCCTCAACTCAAACTTAGTGGAGTGGGTGGATTTAAAGGTCTGGATCCAGGCAACATTTATCAATTACTTTAAGCTAACTATAGTAACTATTTATCCATTTGCTTTAACCGTTTAAGTGTTACTTTAAGCTATTTCAAAATTTGTTGCTTTTAGCTAACTTTTTGATTATCCATTACTTGTTGCTAACTATTTCATCATCACTATTTCATTAGCTGTTGCTTTTAGCTAAGTATTTCATTTTCCTTAATCTAACCAACTGTTTATCAGTCACTTCTAGCTAACCATATAAACATGTTTTACAGCTTTAAGTAGCTCAACTGTTACAGCTTTTCTGCTTGCATGCTAAGTGTTAGCCTACAGCTGAGCTAATATGTGAATGTATTCTCTTTACAATCAAACTTAAATCCCTTTTTTATCACATTAATGAAGCTACTCCTTAACCTTTCCATGTGCCATGTGAGGTACAACCACTGTGGGAATATTTCTGTAGAGTTTTGCTAATCAAGCAAGAAAAGCACAGGGCCTGTAATAGGTTACAAAATACTTCTTATTACTGTACACATTCCTAATTAAGCACCAGTTGTAACTGGCCGCAGTTTTTACCCTTAATGTTGCTTCTAATGTCTTTGTTTCCACGTGTTTAAGGCCACAGAAGTCAGTCATTCTGCAGATTCTGCTGTTTTCGGGTGTGTTGCCTTTTCCCACTTCTGTCCAAGTATCCCTATGTGCACTTGGCTTTTATGGACTGATGTAAATTCTCTTTCATGGCTGCGGTGGAATCACTGTTGATCCTTATCTCTCCCATAAAGCCACAAATTTATTGTCAGCAAAAGGCTTTTTAGTGCCCAAAACTGGCTGTGGTGGCAAATTACTATTTGAAAAGAGAAAATTATCTAAAAGCAACAGTGAGAGTTATTGACCATGTTGTGGTTTGATTGTTTTCCTGTTGTGTTGGTCTTAGACACCTGCTGCCCTTTGGACTGCTCACTTTGTTCCACTTTGCTGTCTGACCAAAATGAAACAATAGGGGGGCATTTTCGATTGATTCACACTGACTAATTCATGATTCATATCTGCCACCTGTGGCTCGCTCTGTAGTGGTTTATTGGATGGTTGAATGAATGCTCTTCACACACACCCAAAAAATAATGACAATAAGAGCTTTAGGATTGTCGCTGGGACAGAATGGTGATTTAACTGTATGGTCATTTTGGCCTTTTTTTCCTTTTTTTTCTAAATCCCTTTACATGACACACGCACATTGTCTTTTCCTGACAGTCTCTAAAAGGTGGTCCTGGGTATAATAATAACAAAATAATCCTCCAAGACTTGTTTTTCCTGACACGATCTCAACCATCAATAGACTGGATGCCGCTGACCACTTTCTCTCATCGCCTCTCTTACAGAACACAGACCCTGTCCACGACATGCTTCTTGATGTCATTACTTGGGTCGGCATCCTCCTGTCGCTGGTCTGCCTGCTCATCAGCCTCTTCACCTTCTGCTTCTTCCGCGGCCTCCAGAGTGATCGTAACACCATCCATAAGAACCTCTGCATCAGCCTGTTTATCGCCGAGTCCCTGTTCCTGGTGGGGATCAATCGGGGTGACCAGCCGGTAAGACTGCCGCTGATGGATACTTACTTGAGTATCAATCTCGGAACCCATCGGCTGTGAGTCTGAAGACGATAAGCCTCTGGGGTTAATGGTCAATATTTCTAGTGTTCTGGTGAGGTGGTGGAAATCCTCCTCTGTGTGGATGTCATTTCGGCTAATCTTAACAAATACCTCCATATGAGTGCATATAAATAACAAAAAGCAAATAAAAAATTAAATTGTGGTCAGATGATAGCCGATGGGTTCCATGATTGCATTTTGGCCACTGCGTTCTGCCTCTTTTGCTTCCTCTCTGACTTTTGCCTACCATCCAAATGTTATTGGGCAGTACTACTCTGACTACAAATGGACAGGAAATGAAAACCAAAACCCTTCTAATACAAAAATCTTGTACCATTGCCTACAGATTCTGCATGTGCAGATATCTATCTATAGACAGCACCACTGCTCAAAGTAATGCAACACTATGAAAACATTTAAAGGATGCAGAAATAGAAGAAAGTATTCGTAGAATCATCACTGGCAATGCTCATGCTGTAATGGAAGTAAAATAGAGACACAGTGTAAAGGAATAGTATCATATTTCAGGAAAAAAATACACTTATTTGCTTTCTTGCCAAGGCTTTGATGAAAAAAATGCGAACCCCTGACATTTCTGTGTGGTGAATATATAGCTGAAGTTAGCAGCCTGTTAGCTTAGCTTAGCATAAAGACTGGAAACATAATGAATCGCAAGTATGCTTTGTCCAGAGGTTATAAAATCTTCCTACTGCCCCTGGACAAGGAATAGTCTTGTACATTGCCCCTTTTAAACACTAATTTGTCTCCTATACATCCTTTATGCTAAGCTAATTTAACTAGCTGCTAGCTCCAGCTACATGCAGTATCATTGCTCAAACGTAAGAGTGTGATTGTTATCGAACTCTTGACACAAAAGGGAATAGAGAGATTTCCCCAAGCCGTTTATTTAAGTGAAATCAAGTTAACTTGGAACCAATTTAATCAGGTAATCTGAAATGTTTGAAGGGGTCAACAATGAAGTGACAAACTTGCTTTTTGTCCATGCAGACACTCAGGTAGCATTTTGACCAACTGGTCAGTGAGAGGAACATTAAATGTGTCAAGATGAAAAAAATAAAATAAAATGAAAACTCTTTTTGCACTTTGGCACAAAAAAGTCTGGAATCACAAAATTTGTCGAAAATCTTTTTGCGAGTACATAGTCCCCGGGGGCTGCTAGAGGGGCTCCCCGAAAGCTTTGTATTAACCTCCACTGAGGAGTGTTCACCGTCTTCTCTTCTCTAGATTTAAGAGCCTAAAATTTTTTTTTTTTTCTTTTTTTGAGAAAACGAAACCTTTGGCGCCCTGCTGTGCTGTGAGTGGTACTTCCCAGAGAGTGCCAGTGGCCCTGAACTTTTCTGATTCTGCCTGCCTCACTGAGGCGAAATACTGAAAGGAAAGAATTGGATTCTCTTTATTCAACAAACACTCCCTCTTGGTCCCCTGGTTGCACAGACGCAAACACATTCTTGAAATGACTCTCACATACTCAGTCACAACACGCACCTGCCAACCCGCTGTCACATCCTCATATCTCGATCACTCTTATACTGCACATACGCACAGACGTGAATTCATTTGTTCACCACCCCCCACCCCCCAAGCACCTCCTGGTGCAGTTTTTCCAATTTGTAAACACTTCAGATTAATCTGGATTAAGCCGTTCAATACACTAAACCGTCTTCTGGTATAATAACTGTAGTTTGGATGGCATTACTTTCCTGTAAGAGCTCAGCTGTGGGAGCAGGTGGAGGCATGCTGTCACCGCACAGTCATCTTCAAGTGTGTGTGCTCAACACTCGCTGTAGACAAATGTGGAGTCATGTATACAGGATGGTGGAGGGCTTTATTCCACCTACAGCTCCTTGCAATCATGCCATTTTTGCTTGCTAATGAGGCAGAGTACACAGTCAGCTTTGCTTTCTGAGGCGGGGGGAAAGCTGGAGTGATTGTCTGAGCACAGTATGAAATGATCTCTGTGTGTCTGTGAATTTATAATAGGGTCAGAGACTAGAATATATCTTACTGCTAATAAACTTTTAATTTATTCAATATTGTTTTTGGCGTATTATCCTAAGCATAGCAACGGTTCACAGCTGCGTTATAAGTTCAAGTGAATCATGATTAATAGAAATAATAAATTCACCAAGACAGAAATTAAATGTCCTGACTTTTTAGCCTCATATCTATATTTTGCTCTTCAAATATCACAATAACTATCGACGCCAAACCTCACAGGCTACAGTTCAGCTAAGCAAGGCCACTTCCCAGTGAAGCTAAAGATAATGCCTCGGCCCTACACCTTTCCCTTCCATAACATTTTATGGGTGTGATTCACAGCTCGGCTCTAAGATCACTCTCCTGGACCGCAATTAATGTCCACTCAACCTTTTAGTTATTTAATTGAATCCATTTCAGTGACAAAATACGCTAGTTATGTTCAACTGTGCCAATAATTAGATCAATCCATGTAAGTACTGTATGGTATAATTCTTAGAAAGCGTGTGAGCACAGGCATACATGCGATTGACAGTCTGCTGTAATCTAGCCTTGTCTGTACGTATCTCTATCAGCTCAGGAAGTGTGTAACTACATTATGTGCTCGCACCTGGCCGCAGTATAAAATGCAGTGAGCTCCAAATGGCTCTTGGACTGTTGACTTTGCTTCTTCATATCTCTCTTTCATCCATGCCAGCTACAGCAAACAAGACCACATGGGCTCAGTAGCTGCAGCGCTCTTCTGCCAGTCACTACAGGCAAACATCCAATCACTTGAGCCAAAAAAAGCTTAGCAATGCTAATTGTTGGGAAGACACAAACACGCAGAGGTCAGAAAATGCTGCTCGGTTATAGTCACTTGGATGACACACTTTGCAAGTCATATCATGCCCTCTAGCAAGGCATTTAATCCTTTAGGAAATCAGCGAAATGCCCCCGAACTGATTTGATCTGAATATGTTTTCAACTGTGAATACTCACATCTCCCTTATTTTTTCCACTTCCTCTCTCTTTATCTCCCCCATTTATGTTTGTGTCTGCCGCCATAAACCCTTCCCAGATTGCTTGCGCCGTCTTCGCTGCCCTGCTCCATTTCTTCTTCCTGGCGGCGTTCACATGGATGTTCCTGGAGGGCGTGCAGCTCTACATCATGCTGGTGGAGGTGTTTGAGAGCGAGCACTCACGCCGACGCTACTTCTACCTGGTGGGCTACGGGGTGCCGGCGCTTATTGTGGCCGTCTCTGCCGCGGTGGACTACCGCAGTTACGGCACAGACCGAGTGTGAGTACATGTGGAGTTATACTGTGAGCACATTAGGCTTCACAATCTGAATGCTGCGGAAGAAGTGGCTTTTCTGTCTGCATGTAATACGCAAAAGATCATGCGAAGGTACCTTTTTGAGACTGTGCTACACAAAGTAATTGCTTTGACATTCATTTTTGCATGAGTAGAATTCAGACTCATGCATTACTGTTGAGTGCACAGATAGCTTCCTACAAAGTGCATTTGTCCACTTAACCAACAGATAGTAAAGGAGAATTCCACCAATTTACACTAAGATGCATTTACTAGTCTTAAAGTATACTACTTAGTCAGCCTGTAAGTAGAACAGCCAATGTCTTCTGCTGCTCTGCAGGAGCTTTGTCAGGAAAATAATACTTCCACAGCTTTGGAAAACAATGTAGAATCTGTGGAGTCTACACCCTGATGTGATGGGGAAACCAGGTGGCCAAAAAAACCCCCAACAGGCTTTCCTTGCTTAACCCTACCATTCTGTGTGTATCAGCCACAGAAACCCTGCTAACAATTTGACAACTGTTTGTGTTGGTTTGAGGGGCTTTGACAATCTCGCAGATGACGCTCCAATAGCTCTTGCTCATCATCAACTTTTAATGAAGCGGAACGGTTGCTCAAGCTGCGTACATTTCCCCGCTGCTGAATTGACATGGTTTTGACAGTGAAAAATGCTAACTTCAGGAGATAGTATTGCTGGATGAATGGCGTGTTGTTGTCGTTAATGTCTTCAGCATTTTAGGATGCACAAATTACAGCGCGGGCATGGAGAGATTTAGAGCAATGGAGGAGGGGGAGTGAGTATGAACAGGGAGATGGAGAGTGAAAGAGAGAGAAAGAGACAGGAGATTAACAAAAAGATGGGGAGAGACAGAGACTGCCTTTTTGTATTTCCTGCAGTAGCCACATAAGCCCTTTCCTCTGCAATACAAAGTGGTCTATAAAGCAGTGTAATGCCAAGCAGAGGATCTCCCTCCATTCCTCTCTGTTAATCTCAAACCCATCTGAAAATAATGAAGACCGGCATCAGCAGTTTGCTTCCAAGATGTTTATCATAAATGGCACACACACTCTGCCACACACAAGGCAACCAGTAGACAGTGCATTTGTAGATCGGCGGAGCCATAGTTCTTGGTGATGGATGAGGTGATAGCTGCCACCGCCTGAGCCTTGGCATCATGTGAATAATTAAAGCCTGCCACCGGTGGAACAATTATACGCGGCCATTGAAGGATGAGGGAAGGGACAAGACGTGACACGTGGTGAATAGCAAAAGGTGGGGGAGGGCACGTAGCCCCGCCGCAAATTGATTTTGGGACCGCAGCAGCGTTATCATGGGTGGTCTCACTTTGAGCAGAGATAGCCAACAAGTTGCTGTCAAAAGTGACCCAGGTTTAGTAGATAGCTGAAGCTATGCCCCAGTGGCTCATAATAACTGAGCACATTAAAATGTCCGCAGCAGCCTGAAGGTCGGCGGGCTTGTGAAGTCACCTGTTCAGAGTCTGAGATCAAAAAGGAATCCCTGAACCCCGAAAAGTAAAGGAGGGCTTCTATTCAATTACTCTGAGTGATTACTCTGAATGTGCCCTTGAGCAAGGCACTTTACTCTTCTCACATCCAATGAGGGTGTCGAGTGGTCAGCACAACAAGGATATGATCCTGTCTAATGTCTCCAGTTTAATGAAAGTAATACATCAAACCACCCATAATCTCAGGCGATGGAATTACCTTTTTTGTTTCTGTAATCAGTTTGGTGTTTCAGCTCAGTCTGTTCCACTGAGGACTTTTACAGTTTACATTGAGTGTCTCTCACCAACACCATTGTATCCTTCAGGGCTAACAAACATATTGAATGCATTTTCTTTCT
>JAPZEB010000016.1:10278335-10300772 GCA_029783705.1 Chaetodon striatus
GCTATGAAGTACACAAGCCCGATGGTTCAAACACTGGCAGAAATACCGGCATACCACCTGCAGCCCCTTTTTTTGGCTCTCTTGTTTATATTCTAAAGCACGGTGTGGAGATAGATTGCTTAGCAGAACACTTTGATATAGCTCCAGACCACGAGAGGGCCAGAACAGCAGGTACATCGAGCAAAGCACTGATCCAAAATACTATAATACTTTTCTAGAAAACACTTTCCAAGTCCATTCTTGTATGTTCCCCATCTTTGGTACCGCAAGATACATTTGTTCTGCAGAAAAATATTGACTGCTGGAGTTCCCGGTGTCATATGATTTATTACACTGCCCTCCCATAATGTGCCAAACAGCTGACCCCCCGACCCCCGAGTCTCGCTGACTTCGAAACGGTCGGCAATGTTTCAGATGACCACTGGAAAATGGTATAAAGCAGCGCTGCTTTTGTCAGCCCTCATTCATCTGACACAATTTCTAAGTCGGGAGCCATTTCTCAACACACCGCTGCACAAACACATTCGAAAAATTGGCTTTAGAAACAGTACTGCTTACCTGAACATATCATAGCCTTTAACTTGTTCTTCTGTTCATCATAAATAAGTAGTAATAGGTAAGTATGCAGTCTTGTAGTTTCCAACACGGATTGAAATAGCGTTTGTTTGATCAACATGTCTCCGAACACTGCAGTATATCAAAGCTAGATATACTGCATGTTTGTCCAATTTGGTGAAGCAGTCAGTGAAGCCCTCACTATTACAACTGAATCAATTAGATCCATTATTGCCTGACTTTCCATATGAGCTTTTCTTAGAGTTATCAAGGTGAACTGGTTTGATGATGATGATACCACGGGTTAATTAAGTCAATTTAGCTCCGTTTAATGAGGTGTGTCTTCCTTTGTCTTATCTTTCTGCCATTTGATTCCTCTTTATGACTTGGTGTCACGTTTTCTGCTCAGATTTCATCATGCCGCCTTGTTTTAATATGAATGTTTCATCTCTTCTGCTGTGTATCTCTTCCTCCCTCCCTCCCCTGCTTTTTTCTTCTTTTGATTAGCACTCACATCCTGCCTTTTTATCTTAGCCTGTGTTTATCTTTAACATCTTTCTGTTTTTCATCTTCCATTTTTCTTTTTCCTCCTCATTTTAGCTACCGTTATTATGATGGATGTGTTATTGTAGAATGGCACTGGTAAGATGCAGCATTTCTCAGTAGAGGATGTAGAGTAGAATTGATATTGTGTTTGATGTGTTTTCTTCCCCTCCTCGCCCCGTAATGGAGACAGCGGCTGCCACTGTCCAGTGATTCATGGATTACAACGTGACCTTTTGCACCTTTGTGACTCAAAATACCAAACTTGCTTCTAAATGCGGCGTATTTAGGACGTGACGGACTTACTCGTTTTTTAGAGAAAGGTGTGACTTTTGACTTGCGCAGCTTTCTCTCTGCGCTGATAAGAAACTTCAAATGAAATATGCTAACGAGGATGATTTTAAAGATTAAAAAAAAAAACCTGTCTATACCAACATCAAAAACTTTGTGCCATTGATGTCTTAAACACTTTGAGGCGATTAGCATTTTAAGTATACCTTTGGTTCAATAATTAACACCCTGTTGGGTTGATCACAGCACTTCCTCTTTTCCTCCCAGAAACAGCCTATAAAATGACTTTATACAGATTTGGAACAGGTTGAATTGACCAATTGCAATCTCATACATAAATGATCTGTGACATTGCAATGAATGGCACCTCTGCAAATTAAGTCATTTTGAAGGAAATTGGCAGTAATTTGATGCCACAGTCTGAAGTAGTTCTCTCCTCGAAATTGCTCATTTTTGGCGTTTCTTCTCGACGATTAGCACAATAAAGCTTCTCTCTCTTTTTCTCTGCTTCGAAAGCCTACAAGTGCTCTGCTGCAGCCCCCGGAGATGGATAGTATATCTATATATTGCACAACCATTCATGTGAATCTATGGTTTTCTGACAAGCACAGTTCAGCCAAAGTACTTAGAGAGCTCAGATGCTATATTCAACATGAGAAGATTTAATTAAAATACACATTTAATTAGAGGTCTTCCTAAATAACTTGATTTTCCTTGCCAAACACTACACTTACCATAAACAATTTTGACCCTAATGATGCCAGATATATAAACTGAGAGCTTCTGTAACTGTCGTAGTAGCTTTCAGGAATGCAGTCCTGACAGGATAAACCTCAACTGAAACGCACCCTCTTCATTCGTAAGTGAGCTGTTATGCTTTTCAGTGACTGTTATGCAGTCTCTGAAGTTTTGCCTCAAGGCTCCTTCCATGCAGCTCTCAAATCCATCCCCATATTTTTATCAGATAACTCCACAAGAAGATAAGCCATGTGCGATACGAGTCGTAGCCTCTTCATATCCTGTCCTCTCGGATGCATTTCGTCTGACCTCTCGCGTCTCTATCATAAACCATTCTTCGAGCGCTAGTTAGAGGACAATATTTTTGCTCTCTTTGTGCCCACTGCTTGTGTTTCTGTGTCCATTCCGGGGGCAGTCGCCTTGATGAAGTACCGCTCCCACCAGGTCATTAAGACAGCCCTGGGAAAATTATGTTTAATGGTTGCCCTGGTGAATTCATAAATCATTTATTTTGCCGCACACCTGGCCCATTTATAACAGCTTAAATGCAGAGGTCTGCCAGCATTTATGAGGGGAGCTAGATACTTCAGTGAACCAGGATAATTATGGTTATCACCTGTAAATCACTAACAAAATCCCCTCCCAAAATGTATGAATGCCTTGCCTTGATGTTTGGATGCTGTGAATGTAGCTTTAATCTCCTCTGCCAAAATAATCCATCATCCCTCTTGGTGTATTGTTTCCCTCTTAATGTCTAAATTTGTACATTGTATTTATGTCCACACATTTTGGATTACATCTCTCCATCTCATTGTTATGTGATTTGATTTATTTTTGCCTGTTTTCTTTTGTTATTCTTGTCATATCTCTCAGCTATCAGGATTATGAACCCGAGATCAAGTAAGACAAAATTTGAAGCACCCTTTTCCCATAATGCCATCTTTCATTTACTCCTTCATATGAACAAATCCCCGCCCAAATCCATCTAGGTGCCTCTCTGAATCATTAACATGATTTATTGTGCAGCACTCCGTCATGTTGAAGGCCGTATTAGTGTGCACACAGCGCTCCCGTCTTAGATATACATACAGATGTGACAAGCAAGATTAGTTTTAAATAGCACCTGTATCTTCACAGTCCACTCTATGGAAATATTAGTACTGTTATGTGGATGTGGTGCTCACATCTTTTCCCCCATCAGCATACAATCCAGATAAATAGTTCAGATAGAGAGCTAACAGTGGTGGATAAATGATTCACATACTGTAGTTGGCTAAAAGCAGTGGATAGATACTTGAAATACTTTGAATAAATAGATGAATGTTCCAAACAGCTGCTTAAGAGTAATGAGTAAACAGTTGAAATCATCATAATAATATTCACTTTTATGCAATTAATAGCAGAATAAGTCCCATTTCTAGAAAAATTTGTATTTTTGGACTTTTTTGAATGCCTGGCAGTCACCATTTTTAACGTCTAGGTATTGCTATACACCTTATTCCACACCATCCACACCTCAAAGGGACAGTTCACCCCCAAAATCAGAAACACATACTTTTCCTCTTACCTGCAGTGCAATTTACCAGAGATTGTTTTAGTGTGAGCTGCTGAGTGTTGAAGATATCCGCCGTAGAGATGTCTGCCTCCTCTCAAATGCAATGGAACCAGATGGCGCTCAGTTTGTAGCTCTTAAAGCACCAA
Organism: Chaetodon striatus; assembly: GCA_029783705.1. Taxonomy (NCBI): domain Eukaryota; kingdom Metazoa; phylum Chordata; class Actinopteri; order Chaetodontiformes; family Chaetodontidae; genus Chaetodon; species Chaetodon striatus. Next base: position 10,282,164 of record JAPZEB010000016.1, read on the forward strand.
AAATACATTTGAAAAACTCAGTAGCAACGTTTCTTTCCAGAAAAGATAATCCACGGGCCTTGTTGTGAGCAGTTTGATGTAGAAACTATCTTTTGTCCACTTCTGCTAGCTTACCTAGCACCACTGAGCCAGCTAAGGCTACAGCTCAACCAAGGAGGACGCCATTGATGTTTACATCTCGCGCTGTCACCAGCCGCTCATCCATAGGTTGATGGACGCTTCCTTCTAAGCAGTGATACGATTGGTAGGTGTAGTTCCACAGAAAGAAAATAGTTCCTACATGAAACTTGTCACAACAAAGTCTGGATTATGTCGAGTGACTGAGTCATGATTTCTGGAAAGACACATTGCTGTTGAGTTTTTAAGATGTATTTCTTGGTGCTTTGAGCACCACAAGAGTGCCATCTAGATCCATTACACTGGAGAGAAGGAAGACATCTCTACGGTCGATATCTCCAACAATGGGCAACTCACATCAAAACAATAAAGGCCGATAAATTGCACTACAGGTAAGAGAAAACATGTATTTTTGATTTGGGATGAACTGTCCCTTTAAGAACGCCTTCATCAGGTTTAGACTGAAACATTGCATGAGAGAAATTAGTAGTAAGCAAGGCAGGGTGCAAAAGTTTTCACACTTATATGGTCATACTGCTGTGAAATTAAACCATAACGCTTATGTAATCAGCCACGGTTCCGATCCACCACGCTGACTTGAGCAGCTGACATCCTCAGAATACCTCAACCTTAACATCTCTGCTTAGACGGATGGTATAAACCTGAGAGCAGGATATAACCAGCCACTGATGTACACAGCAGCAGGGAGTTTGCCATTATGTCAGATAGTCAGGTATAGTGTGCACAAATCTTAATCAAGGTTACCATTTGGGTAATTGTGCTTTGACAATGTGTACCACTCAAATTAGAGGCAGCAGAGGAAACCGTCTCCTTCAGATGGCTGACTGGAAAATGACTCAATCAGTTCAAAGGGAAGCTCTTCATGCATGCAGGCTGTTGTACATGACGGATGCCGGCAAGAATCAGATATCAATCTTAACTCCGCCTTGTCTACTGCGGCGCACAGGGAGTCACCGAAATACCAAAAGGGTGCAGGTGAAGAGAAAGTGCCACTTCTCTGCGCATAAAGATAGAGCCCCTCACTCTTAATAGACTCTATGTTCTCGAGGGCATTTATCTCCGTTCAACCTTTCAGCCTGAGTAAGAGTTTACAAGACAGTTATCACAAGACTCAGGTAATAGAATCCAACATGTAATGTGCTCATGTAAATAGTCTTATAATGAAAATGCCATATGTGTTACCCACCCATTTATATAGACCTCCATTATCGTACACATGAAGCTGCAGTTTTATGATCATCTATGGCTTTTCAAATCGTCAATGGCATTCCTTGAAAGGATGCGTATAAGATGAGGGAAAGGTAGCAAAGACGAGGACAGGTTCGGAGAATAAAGATGAAATCCATTGTCATTTCTCATCAATTTTCTCCCCACTTCATTTTTGTGTATTTTCTCCCTCTTGTAGGAAAACCTTGAAAACTGTGGAGTCCATGATACCTTGAACTGACTATTTTTTTGGATATCTTTTAATTAGTGGTAGCACACACTTCAGTGAAAATGGTTTTATTGTACTGGTACAATTAACACTGCTTCTCTGAAGTTCAAACTTCCTTAAAGCACTTAAAATGTACTAACTTTGTTGAATGGTTTGTATGATGGCTGTTTGTCTATGTTTCCAGATCGTGGGTGATTGGGGCCATTGCCTTGCTATGTCTGCTAGGCCTTACCTGGGCCTTCGGCCTGATGTACGTCAACGAGAGCACGGTGGTCATGGCTTACCTGTTCACCATCTTCAACTCCCTGCAGGGAATGTTCATCTTCATCTTCCACTGCGTGCTGCAGAAGAAGGTATGGGTTTGTTGTCAAAGATGCGCTCTGTGAAACTGTAAAATGTGACATCAGTTACCTGCACATAGCATTGAATTAATTTCATGCTTCAGCAAGTATGCCAGGAAAGCGTCTCCAAGTGCACCAAGTGTGAGATGGTTACATGGATGTATTACTAAATAGGCCAAACGGACACAGACCCAGGGGCCAAGAGTGTCAGGGCCCTCCACTGGCCTTCATTTTTAAAATGAATTTACCGACTACAAGAGACACAAAAATACAACAAAAAGACACAAAGAGACTTAAAGGTAACAAAAAAAGACAAGAAAAGAGGCAAAAACTCCACAAATTCCATGTTTCATGCCCCTGTGTCAGAGAGGTGGTTAAGCCTTTTGCATGTCTGTGCCCAGGGGCCCATTGCCTCATAGTCCGCCTATGGATTGTTACCCTTGGATTTGGTCTAATTGTTGGCTTGTATGTTCTGTACCTGTGCTTTGACTTCATACAGGTGCGTAAAGAGTATGGAAAATGCCTGCGTACCCACTGCTGCAGTGGCAAAAGTGTGGACAGCTCCATCGGCTCCGGAAAAGGCGCCGCCTCTCGTGCTCCAGGACGCTACTCTACAGGGTCGCAGGTGGCAGGACTTCTTTACATTCTTTATTTATTGCTCTTGACTCTTATCTCCTTTATGAGGACAAATTATCTCTCATGTGCTTTTGGATTACCACCAAATTTTATCTTTAGGTAGTCAGTCTGCACAGCTAGAAGCAAGGGCGACTTATTCCTAAATAATAATCCGTGACATTACACAGATGTGCACCTCCTTACAGAACTAATGAGAAAAGATTTTAAAGGTGACTGTGTAGCTATGCATGATCGATTGCGAGGAAGTACAGCATATGTCCTTGTTTGGAAGTGATAGCAGGAAAATGTAGTGCTTGTTGAGCTAAACATTTTCCAAGTACATGAAGTCAGTCTGCAATTCATTTTCACCGGAGCAGGCAGCGTGGCGGTACAGCGACGCTGACTAAAGTATTGGCTCGAGCCTTGTGAGGAATTTTTCCATGCTTATGAATGCAGATTTGACTTTCTCCGCCAAAATCTGCAAATTCTGTCTCCTTGTAAAGTGAATTGATAATGTATTCCTCCCACATTGACATGAAGTATAGGCTGAATTGCCGCGATACACTGTAATTGAACATCATATCCATATTCTAAAGATTGTGATTTCCTTCCAGTGTTCAGTTATAAATAGCCCTTAGAGTCAAGCATGCAGTGGCAACCCACGATACAAGCTGCATTCTGCACACAGATCAAAGCGTTTAATTATACACAGTGCTTTGACAAGATGGCTCTAACCTCATGCTCAGTCGCTTTATATGAGCAAGACAGGAATGGAAACACTCAGAAAGACGTGCTTGTTTATTGCTTACTCTGAGGCTTCTAAATGAATGCGTAATCAGCAAAGTACATTCGAACCCGCCGGCAGTGAATGGTTCAAGTTTTTATCTGTCCAAGAAAACCAAGAAGAAGTAGCTGTGTCACTTTCAACCCATCTGTGTCTCCAGCGCTGGGGACAGCGTGACGTACAGTATGTTAATATGACCGTCTGTGTCAGCGCATGTTCCTGTTAGAATAAATGTGCTGTATGTCACCTGGGGTTGACACTTAAGTGCCTAAAAATGACATAGCCATCTGAGAGCGCAACATTGATTATAACACCTCTGCGTGAGCATTTTACCACATCATTTATGATGCGATGATTAAGCATCTATGAAGAAGAACATGCTCACGGTCTGAATGTCAGCGTTAAAGGAGTACGTCACCCCACAAATGACAATTCATATGTCAATTACTTATCCCATGTTGTGGTGAATTTGTGAAGAAAACTTTGTTTTTCTCACGTGCCTCAGATGAACGTAGAATCCGAAAATGGTCAAACTGTCACACAACTCGTGCAGTATAATCCAAGTCTCATTTCAACAGTCATATGCTCAGGACTTCCCGAAGAGACGACCCTTTCTCACTGGCAAACGCACGGAAAGAAAAACGTATCTATCCTCTCTTCAAAGCCAGACTCCATTGACAAAAACAGTAATTTTACCTCACTGAACATGGGAGCTGTTGGTCTACCGCTGCCTTGATTGTTTTGCTTGTGTTACTGTGTGTAAATCTAAACAGATCCTTCAAAACAACAAAGTCACACAATAACACACACAGTGTAACTGATCAAGGCAGCAGTAGACCAACAGCTCCCATGTTCAGCAAGGTAAAATTACTGTTTTTGTCAATGGAGTCTGGCTGTGAGGAAAGCGCAGACATCACTTTCCGTTCAGTCAGAAAGGGCTGTATGTTTGGGAAGTAATGAGCATAGACTGGATAAATAAGACAGGGATTATACTGCATGAGTTGTGTGAGGGTTTGTAAACAAATGTTTTGACATAGTTTTGCTGTTGTTAACGTGGACCCCTCCGTGGACTCAGTTCATTAAAGATTAGTCTTTGTTTGGGATTCTTTCTTGACTGGAGGCATGTGAGAAAAACAATGCTTTCCTCACAAATTCAGTGTAACACGGGGTGAGTAATTGACACACAAATGGTCCTTTGGGGGGGTGGAGTATTCCTTTAAATGGAGAATTTCAGGGAGAGATTAGCTGAGGTGCTGTGTCGGTTGCTCCAAATTTAGTTAATGATGATGGCAGAGGTAATGACTTAATTAAGCTGAAACCGGGCTGAGGTATTGAAGGCAGTCACAGAAAATCTTAAAAGCATTGCCTCATTGCCTGACTTTACTCTTAGACTTGTTAGTTCTTGTGTGGACCCTGCTATCATGTTTTTAATGTGGTTCACAAGAAATTGCTGTTATTGGAGTGTAAATATGATACTAGTGATGACCACAACTAAAAAAAAAAAAGACCTGGGTTGTGATAAATTGGAACTATGCTTTAAATACAGCACATCATCATGAAACATTCTGCACATTATTTTCTTTTCACTATCACCGAATCTGCTTTGTATTAATCTGACATCTTCTGCCAACCCCTTCTGGCTCAGGATAGAATGTAGTGAGCTCCGTGGTTGGATACCCAGACCCTTAGCTTGTGCAACAGCCCATGGGGCTCTATCATAATTAACTAGGATGAACCCTCTTGGATTGAGCCTTTGCAACCCGCGACACTGATTCGGAGAGCTTGACTGATGACTTTATTATTGACTTCACCTATCCCAGTACTAGTGCTCATCTTTAATTAGAGGTTACTTATCCCTAAAGCTGACATGGTTTTAAAATTAGATTAAAAGCTGTCAGTCTCTGTTTTTGCCCCACGTCTCAGCCTTTATTGTGTTTAAAAGTAGGTGAGTGTGTGCTTGTAGTAGAACTTAAGAAATGTGCAATAAAGCTGTCTGTGATTTTCATTTAAATGCCGTTTTTTTGCTTTTTAGCTCTATTACTGAGTCAATATTCTGACGTGTTTTGACATGTTGTTTGTCTCCGCAGAGCCGCATCCGCCGCATGTGGAATGACACGGTCAGAAAACAGTCCGAGTCCTCCTTTATGACCGGCGACATCAACAGCTCTGCATCACTCAACAGAGGTACATGGTCCCACAGCAGATATTTACTTGAAAGATTTTTTTCATTCACCGGCCTACGCTTTAGACTTTATGACTAATGCAAGGTACAGTTTTTTTTTTTTTTTCACAAAAGCTTCACTATATTCTTGAATTGTAGTTACAGTTGCTTTCTACTTAATGGGACACGAAGACTTTAGAATCTCGAAATCTTTTTTTATTTTTGACAAGTAAAGCTTTCAACCACAAACCCAGAGTCAAGGTAAATCAGTCACTTCACAATAGTTTGCGTCAGATACTCCAAATGATTAAAATTCCAAGTGAAAGACACATTTTCTACTCAGCTGTTAATTATCATCAAATATTGAAGCAAGTTCTTAAATATGAGAAATTAAATGCATCAGAACTGCCGTCAATGGCTGTGTAACTACTCAAACGGCTTGGTGCGTTTGTCAACAGTTTTGCCTGGATGAAAGAGAGTGTGATTATGAATACAAGGCAGATATTGGAGGGATAAAATCCTTCTTTGGTGTCATACTGCTCCAGAAAATGGTTTATGATGGGTTTTTTTTTTTTTACTTTTTAAAGCATCAACAGATCATTTCAATCATTTCGAGTAATGTTAAAGAGCTCACAAAAACGATTTCATTTAATTTAGTTTAGTTATTTTGAATATTGTCCAACTTTTACAACTCATACACACACAATAAAAAAATATGAATAACAATAATAGGTCATTGCTTTTTTAAGTAGTGACAACCCAAAGCAAGTTTTGCTGTCCGAAAAGGTGTTGGCTACAACCTTAGCTTATTGTATCTACCCTTTCTCCATTAGCTGTTTTGTACTGAACTCTTTAGATTTATACAGTGAAAATGAAATAGACAAGCAAAACAAAAAATATAATTTATATATATGTACCCAGAAGGCCCAAACAAGAAGTCACATACACATACTCGTGCTCATAAATCAGTTTTATATTTGTTAATCCCCTTATTCTTACATATATATATTTTAAATCTATTAAGTGTATTACACAGTTTTATTTCCTTTTCAGAATGATTCCACAAATTACCTCCTTCAACTGTTACACATATTTAGTCCTTGCTGCGGGCTAGTATTACCTGGGGATCCCTGGTAATTTTTAATAATAGCGGAGGTTGTCTGTGATCCTTTTTCCATGCTAATATTCGTACTTTGTCAAGTAAAAATTCCACCTCTTGTTTCGCCAAACAAGAGGTTGTGTGATGACGCTACTCCTGCATATCTCTGTGATTAGGGGTCGTATTTAGGGTTTACTGTTTTCTCCATGCCTCATTTCTGTCTGTTTCCTCGTTGAGAATTATGGAGGCTGCATTTGCAATTGTAAGTGAAAGTTTCAATAGCATTTAGGGTGCAGGAGGCTCACCATAAGACACAGCATGGAGGTTAACACTGTATCTTACCGCTAGTAGTGCTGTGTGGTGTGTCTTTGTTGTGTAGAGTGGAGTCACAACTGACTGTACGCACCTTTACCCGGGGAAATAGTCAGTAAAATACAGATTTTGTTTATCCTGTGCCAATGCACCGCATGGTACAGACGTGGAGGGGAGGTGGGGGGTAATCTCTAAATCGCATGAGGTTCCCTGGTAATTCTAGTCCCGTGCAAATAGGGCCTTTGTTTTGTAATCTTTGTTTTTGCAAACACTCAAATTCCTCTTACTTCATACTGACTCACTCTAATATGGGAAAACACCAAATCTCCAAATTTGAAGACATGTGAGTGTATACGTATCTGATTGTTTATAAAAATCCTAGTTTGGAGGCCTTTATAGGAGTAATAAAAATGTCCTCTTTACTTTTTCCCCACTGTCAAGCGATGCAACTTTGTACCATCAGACTGCAAAAGCCCTGAAAGTGAAACCAGGCTCACTCTCAGGAAAAGTGCTGAATAACAACCTAAAAAATCAATTCAGTGGAATTCCCTCTCAGGAACACGTTAATAAAAAGTATTTTACCATAATGCATTTGACAGCGGCGCAGTGAATAGAGTTAACTTCGGAGTCTCTCAGGTTATACAGAAAATAGATACCAGACTACATCTGACATCGAGTGGCGAATACCGCCCTGGCTGGCATCCATCCCTAACACTCTCCCCGCTCATCACATCTCTTGATGGAGGGCTCCAGTTCCACACTGCTTGCTCTCTAAATTCGCTCTGGGCGCCTGCTTGCGTAGACACTAATGCATAGTTACAATGATGGATTAATGTTCGACACAGGGAGGAAGTGTCAAGATCTCAATAATTAGGCACTCAGCTTAGCACCATCAACAGACACAGCCTTTATCCATTGCGGAGAGGCTGTACTGGGGCGGGAGGTGGGGCTGTAGGTCGGAAGTAGAATTAAGCCTACAGGGATCTTCCATAAAGGCAAAAGGCGGAGCTAGAAATTATTAACACAATATTACACCCCTGGCTTCTTACCAGGCTCGATCTGATAGAGCTAACACTCACAAGAGCTCAAGAGTGTGCCGGAAAGTGTGTTCCACATTAACAAGTATCATAAGGAACAGATGCAAGTAGAATTACACTCATCTGTGGCTGCTTCCATGTTGTTATTAAGGAATTATGATTTGAGGAGCGAGTATTTCTTGATGATTTGTCCTTTTGATTCTCCCCCCGTCGCACCTGAAAGGAAGCTCGCAGCTGACACTCTTTGCCGCTCTCCTCTCGAGAACGGAGTCATGCAATCATCTTGATAGCGTTGCATGTTCAATTTCTCCCAGCATTTGGGATTATTGCGCCACACAATCAGTGCTGTTTTGGAGATTGTCCAATTAACCAAACACAGACACAATAAGTGGGGGATCTGTCACTGGGAGAATTCAAAAGGGGCTGGTGTTTGTGGGATGCACTGTAATTAGGGCAAGCAGCAACAACAAATTAGTTTTGTTTTTTTTTTAAATCAAAACAACATTCTTCTTTCAAGCAAAATTCTAATACGTCTAATTAATACTAAACTCTAAATTTGATTAATGCTGAAGGATGAGCCCAAATCAGCAGTACTGTAATTATTTCAAAATAGAAAAAAAATCTGCAATTAGAACACACTCAGAAAAGTGTAAGGCCAACTTTTGGAAAGAACAGAAGAGTCACAAGGTAATATCAAAATCATTCTCCATTGGTTTGACAGATTCAGAGCATTAGAAGAGAATAGTGCACTCTGCCAGGGGATCTAATTGCTGTGTACTCGTACCTCAGATGAAAGATGTTTACCCGCTCTGACATAGCACATTCTGGAAGCTCATGCATGTATCGCCCTCATAAGTCTGGAATTTGCTCCTTTACAAATAATAGCATCATATCATGTTGACAGGGGGGAAAAAGATCTTGTAAACAGGAAATGAATGCGAGTCACAAATATTTTTCAGCATACTTGATATTCCGCATAATGTATTCAAACACTTGAAAATAAATTATTTTTATCAGCAGCAAAGGAAAAACAAACATCAGGGAATCTGCACCATTCATGTTTAAGATTGCAGCCCTCAAATCTGCAGCTAATCACAGGGCTCAGACTGTGAAGGTTGCTTTGGTGTGGTACTATGTGGTTGGGAAACTGATGAGTCATTCTTCGGGCAAGATCCTGGCAGCAAGTATCTGAGGCGAAGCATCGCATAAATAGAAAATGAGCCTCTGTTCTGTTTGTGCAAAAGAGGCGAGGTTGGAGCGATGTAATGACCGTCTTGACCGAAGAGAGGACATGTCACTTCGTGCAGAGGTTATTTCAGCAATGGCACTTAAGCGAATCAGAAAGAATGTGAGCTTTGCTCTTTGGAGGAAAGGAAATATTATAGTTCTTAAGTTCATAAGATCGGCAATACCACAAGCAATAATAATAGAGCAGCATGTGACCGTTAGCAAGGCCTCACCACCTCTTTCTTACTGTTGCTACGTCAGTCAAGCTTTCTGTTCCTGCCTTGCACACATGCAATTTACAGTGATAATGGTTCTCGAAATCGTTCATAATAGTTATAATGGATTCTTGATCTCAGTAAAAGGTCAACGAAAGCAGGCCTTTTTGGTTCCAGGTGATTTTGCAGGTTGAAATGACGACTGTATAAAGAGACCTGGAGACAGCAATGGAGGCCCTTTCATTCTTATAAAGGTGATCAGTGGCGCATGAAGTCAAAAAAGTTAACTGCCACGCACAAACTTACCCACCCAGATGATCAGAATCGCTTTACCACTTCTGATTTAGTACTTTGCAAACATAAACTGGGATAAAATGGCAGAATGATGCAGCTCCTCTAGACGGAACGGGTCAAATCCACGAAAAAAAAACTCAAAAAAGGCATCTGTTGATTTAAAGACAGCTCTTTGACCATAGTAGTCAATGAAAAAAAATGGAAAAGTCTTTTTGGGCCACATGGCATTACATGACGCATGTAGTTCCAAAATTGACTACAAAACCAGGCACACTAGCCTTGTTTGGCCTTGTCAGCTGTAGCTAGCTAGCTTGCTAATTAAGCTAAGCTAAGTTTAACAAGTCAGTTTAAAATTATGATGATAAAAAAAGTAAGATTAGACTGTTATTTTTCTCTGACATTGTCTCCTTGTTTGACTGTTTTGCCTACAAACATTTTCAAACACTTTATGTTTGCTCTCAAAGAACTGCTAGCGTTAGCCTAAACTGTGCTAGCATCCAGGTTCTGTTTCCCTACACTGGAGTAATTATACACAGTGTGCTATCAAGAAGCAGTTTTTTTTTTTAATCAATAATTTTTATTTTTTTTTTACATAACCTGTAACCCTTATACTAATGTAGTTAGTTAATAATGTTCTCCTTGGCCTTTGAAATAAGTTACTACTGTTGGCAATTAGCTAATTAGCTTAGACATACTAGCGATTGCATCCTCTGTTAGCACAGACCAACACACAGCTTTATCTTTTCTTTGCAGTGATTTTTGCTCTTGTGTTCCTGGTGTTTTAAGGATGAAAAAGAAAAGACGTCATAAAACGAATGTAGTATTTCAGGATGAATGCTGAGTTGCCCCATGCACACCGCCTCATCATGTGGAGAGATCCAGAGCTCTACAGGCGCATCGTTCTTACCATCATTGTAATCTGTTCAGGGACAATTTTTAGCAAATAAATTCCAAGAATTTGGAGCACTTTCTTCTATTTTTTAATAACTTTAGCCTCAATCTGGGGACATGTCAGCTATCAGCCTGACAATGATGAGCCTTTCGGGGCACCGGACAATATTTCGGAAGATCCAGTGTAGCAAAAAATATCCATGCCAAGATGTCCTCTTTCATGTACCTGCCGTTTCAGCTAATTTCTATAAACAGATATCTGCATATGAATGCATAAACATTTTTTTAAAAGCAAAATTGTCATCAAACAATAGCCTGTGGGTTCCAAAGTTGCATTTCCATTTGGACAATTTACCTTCCACTCAGACGGACTACGGATGCGAACCAGAGTGCTTTCAATACCAAAATCTTGTTCCACCTCCTATAGATTTTGCATACATATTCAAAGAGATTATTCAGCTTCAAAGGCCAAACAGTGTCCTGAGTTATTATTGTATTCTGTCCTGTTTAAGTCTAGAAATGTACCAGTACATGTGTTGTGTCGGCCATGTCGGTGCTTCTTTGTAATTGATGTCTGTTAACACAAGTATGCCGCCTGAATGTGGAGCACAAAAACAGGCTTAACACTAATGGCCGGCATTAACAAAACAATTAACACACTTTCCATCGGTCCCATTAGCCATGTCAGTTCAGCTCAGCTCTGCCACTTTCATGTAGCGAAACCCCCTCACATTAATGATCATGTGATCATTTGGATGTTAATGGCTGTCATTGCTCAGCTGCATCTGCCCAACTGATATGTATGTTCTCTCTCTTTCTCTCTGTCTATATCTCAATTTATCTACCCACCTACCTTTTTCTGTCTCTATGCTCCTGTTCTCCTTTTTTTTCTGTCTCACTCTGTCTCTTTCTGGCTGCACCAGGGGCTATGGCTAACCATCTTATACCTAATGCACTCCTACGTCCTCATGGCACTAACAATCCCTATAATACATTGCTTGGGGAATCGGCAGTCTATAACAACCCTCTGGGCATGTACAACACACAAGGTGTGCTAGCTTCTTTTCATTCTTTAACATTGTAGCTAGGGCAGTGTTTTTTTCATGTGTGGTCCTGGAGAAACTGTGAGGTTGCACATCTCTGTTCCTGCCCGGGAACAGAAAGCAACTTTATGATTGGAGACTTAAAAGTAATGGACTTGCACTAAGCTGAAATGCCAGTGTTCACCCTTGAGGGTTTTTACAGGGCTTTGATTAAAAAAACACTGCTCTAGTTGTTGTGTGTTAGCATTGAACAAACTATAGCTGTATCACAAAAATCCCACAGGTTTGTCCTGCTGTGGGGTTTTTCGTTGGGGGTGTATCTCGGCTTCTTGTAAGGGTACGCAATTTGGATACATGGCTTGTTGGGCCGACATTGACATTGTAAAAATGATCAAGAATTGGTACCCGTAGGGAGCCGGATACATCCCCAGTCATTTATTTTAAATGTGCTCTAATGTTGTCAGTACAGCTTGTGTGCCATGTCTTCTGTCTCTCTGTTTTTAGTTTTAGCATTTCTTTCTTTTTATGCTGCTGTTGGATTGTCAAACATTGTTGTTCGTGACGAATGTCTGTTTAAATTTAAACTGCAAATCATTTATATACTATATTTAAAATACTTTCCTTTTTAAGGCATAAATAGTTCAGTTTTCTGCCTTCTTCAGAGGCTTAATTGCCGTTTCCTTTGAAACTTTTAAATGTCATAATTGCTAATTCGTATATTCAAAACATGGGCTATTCAGTCAATGTAGATTTAGTCTACGATTTATTTAGCTTTTTATTAGGGGATGCAATTTCCACATATTGGTCTTTGAATATAACACCAATATAAATATTAGATCTGAGAATTAGAGACCATCTCTGGTCAGCCAACAAGAAATCCACTTTATCCTGGGACTGGTCCCACTATTGAAATGCTATCTGTCTCTGTGCAGAGCTGTTATTATTTTATTCCAACTCTCAGCAGTCAATATGAGATCACTGTAACTTTGTGAGTCTGTAAAAGTGAGAAACTCGTGTAAAAAACTGAGATAAAAAACTCACAGAGAGCTTTGATCAGGGGATAATTTATGTGCGTAATACAAGTGCTGCATCGGAGCTCGTGACAGAGGCCCATAATTCACTTACATTGCCATAGATGTAAAAAGAAATATCTGGAAGGATGAAAATGCTAATGCATCAAAAGATTTACTGGTGCATTTGATGCTCAAGTACCGTTGCCATGTTTTACCCCAAGGATCCTGCAAAAAAATACAGCAAAACGTCTTTTCTTCTATATTTGTTAACAGATATGTTGTGGTTCTTTCTGTGGCAAAAATCGCATGGTGACATAAAACGATTGCATTCCAGAAACATTCTCTTGATGCGTCATCAGCATACTGTATGTGCACATTTCTCTTCTACCTGTCACTCTTATGCTTATTGTGTTTTCTTTTCTTCTTTCCTTCCCCTCATGCTGTCCCTAAAAGAGCCCTACAGAGAGACAAGTATGGGAGTCAAACTAAACATTGCTTATCAAATGTAATTGACTTTGGCTTTACTTTCTTTTCACTCGATGCTGACAAAGGGGTAATGAAAACAGAATGTCATTCCCTTTGGAAGTAATAGCATTCTTTTATGACAAAGGCCCTCACCATTTCAAATAGACCTGTTAAAATCAGTTTCAATCACATCTTGAATTCCATTGCTTACTGTAGTTGGCACTGCTTGATGTAAAAAAAAAAAAAGACTTCAGGCAATTTGCTGCTTCTTACAGGCAAATATCCATCGGCCCGTTTCACTCTGAATAAGCTAATTCAATTACAGTCAACATGCAGACTCACCTAAACATTTCATAAGGCACATCAATATAAATTGATCTGTATTCCTTTCAGTGGATATTGAATATCCGTGCCTTTGTTCATGCACCTCTTATTTTACTTATTTATTTTTTTTACTCTTCACTTTGATCAAGCCAATACACTTTTTGAAGGTCTCAGAAACGAGGCTTGTCAATTTTTCAAGAGGTCAAACTTGCGAGCTTGACACTCTTAACAAGCTGGATGGCCTTGTCTGATGTAGACTGAATTATCGTCAAAAATGTTGCTTTGATGCTGATGGCACAGACTTGGTCAAACTGATAAAAAAATGAAGTCTTCATGTTCATGCAACAGAGAGAACAGAAAGTCTCCTTCCTTCCAGTGTGGGTTGATTCTGAGATGCCTTAACTAATTCATGTCTGCAGAGAGGGCTAGTTATGTTCACACGGACAAAGCGGACATGAATAAATTACTTTTTTTCCCCCCAGTATTACAATGTTATATTGCAATGCTCATATGGGACAATATGGCTGGGGTCCAAATTTACAGCTGTTGCTGTGGTTTGTGTTCACTTTAAGTGTTAAATGCATGGCTATGATTTTGTCTGTGTTTGCTTGAATGTGGTGCCTAAGTGTTTTTGTGCTGTGCTTTGTGTTGTCACGTGTCGCACATATATCAATGTTTCCATCACTGCCATCTGTAGAATTTAATGAAAAATGAAACTGGGTGTTAGAAAATGTTATATTTGTATCAAGGTAAGTGTGTATGATGTTAGTATTTGCAGTATACAGGCTTTTAATGGAGATATTGTGCTTTATGTCTTAACCTAATCCAAATACTGTAGGGTCTTCATTTTCACAAAGTGCACTTTATAGAATTGCGGGTGACCGCAGGTTGCTGAGGGGTGACGGAGGGTCAGGACATAATAAAGAATAAAAGGGCTACAGTATTTGATGGGTGTAATTTGTGTTTGTAAAAATGTCTGACATTTAGCTGTGGCAATTACATCCCATCAGATTTCACCCTTCTCATTCGCCCACTCTACCCCCCAACCCAACCCATGTTTGTCATTCCAGAGGGAATCCTGAACAATGCCCGGGATACAAGTGTCATGGATACTCTACCACTGAATGGTAACCATGGCAACAGCTACAGCATCGCCAGCGCCGAGTACATGAGTGACTGCGTCCAGATCATTGATCGGGGTTATAACCACAAGGAGACCACCCTGGAAAAGAAGATCCTGAAAGAGCTCACCTCCAATTACATCCCCTCCTACCTCAACAATTCCCACGAGCGCTCAACCGAGCAGAATCGGAACCTTATGAATAAGCTGGTCAATAACGTCAGCAACGGCGGCAAAGATAGTGGCTACGGGATGGGCTTGGGAGTGGGGATGGGCATGAATGTGGCGCTGAGCCTGGACGACCACTCCACCTTTGGTCCACACCACGACGAAGGCCTGGGCCTGGAGTTAATCCGCGAGGAATCTCATGCCCCGCTGTTGCCTCAAAGACCGCCCCCAACACTGCAGGCGGTGGACAACCTTAACAATCACCTCCACCAGTCGGTGCCGCCACCCCTTCCGCTGCCCCACCACCCCTTCACGTCCGCCACCACTTCCTCCTCGTCTCGGAGGAGGATCCCACAAGAGAACAGCGAAAGTTTCTTTCCTTTACTCACCAACGAGCACACCGATGACGAGGGCTCGTCGCCCAGCCACAACCACCAGAGAGACTCCCTCTATACCAGCATGCCCATGCTGCCCGGCCTGCCTGACGTGTCCGCAGAATCTGCTGACGGCTCCAAGGACGGCGGGGACGCAAAGAGCCCAGAGGCCAGCTCGGACGACGTTTACTACAAGAGCATGCCCAACTTGGGCTCACGTAACCACCTCCATCAGCTGCACTCCTACTACCAGCTAGGGCGGGGCAGCAGCGATGGCTTCATTGTGCCCCCAAACAAAGAGGATCTATCTCCAGAAGAGGCCCAGCCGGAGCCCTCGCATCTGGTCACCAGCCTATAGGCCCAACACCCCTCCCACTCCTCCAGTGTCCCTCCTATTACCGTAGTCCTCTTCCCTGTATCCCCTTGTTCCATCAGTCGTTGGCAGTGGTAGCCTTTCTTTTTATTCTGTGTCCCGAAGACTGAGGCAGAGCAAATGACTGTACTCTGGCTGTTACTGACCACAAACAGGATGATTATTGCTAGGTATGGGGGCTAATATGTGACTATATTTGGTTAAACATTGCGGGAATCTGTTGATGTTGTGTTCCCCCCCCGTCCCTCCGACCCTGTGTGGTTTGGCGTGTTTTGTCTCAGTGTGAAAAGAGACAATTACTCACACAGGATTTTTAGGTCTCAGAGATATAGTCTGACAGTCAAAATGAACTGCGTAGCCCCAAACTATACAAGTCTAAACTATAGACTTCACCAGAATAAATGGGAAATTTAAAAAAAGGACTATTTTATTATACTTCTGTATCTATATTGACTTTTTGAAAGATTTTCTTCCTCTTTGGTGAGTTGCAGCACATTTTGTTTGCTGAAGTGTCCCTTCAATGAAAAAAAAGACAAAAAAAAAAAACTAAAAAAAGACAAAAAAAAAAACAACACAAACACACATTTTGAACAATTACCAAGAAGGAATTATTGATCGTATGCTTTCAAGCATAGCTGTTCTTTTTTTCTTTCATTTTACTGTAATAACAGTTGTTAAAAGAGGGAGAAAAAAACTAATAAGAGAATTATGAGATATTTCTATGTAATTGTACAGATAACTAGCATTGCACACAATAGTATGCTTTTTTTGTTCCGAGCAAACCCTTTGTCTCTGTAAATGTAGTGGTTAGGAGCAATTTTGTTCTGTTGTGCTGGCCTTTCTGGGTTTCTGGTACCAGTCTGTTCTTTTTGTTTTCCTCTTTTATCACTTTCCAAGAAATGACCATCTAAATAGAAGCAAAACGACACAAAAAATATCACGACAGAACACCTATCGTGCAGGCATTTTCGTGCTACATACTCATCTTTGTTTTCAGGTCTATTTTTTGTTTCGGTTTGATTTCTTATCCCTTTTTTTTTTTTTTTACTGTGTAGATAGCGGAGCTCTGATTCGCAGACCGTCGAGGAGACAGGATAAGTCCAAGTTAATCATGAGGTGTCCCTCAGAAAGGTTCAAAGTGCATCCTGCAACTCTATTGGCATTCTGAAAACGCTTGTGCTTCTCAGAAAGAGAACAAATTTAACATTGATGAGCACTAGGCACTTGTATAAAAAGGAAAGATGGTTGTTTTACTTATTAAAGAAAGAGCTTATGGAGTGAGAAAAACTGGAAGTGTTTTTGTTTTTCTTCCTCGAGGAGAAAATATATTTATTTATTTGTTTAAATAAACAGTAATAAAACGGAGGATGGAAGTAAGTTTAGTGGCACAGATAAGTTTTTATTATTGGCTATGATTATGGCTTCTTATTTATTCCTTTTTGTAATTTCCAAGTTGAATGACCTCATAACTAATATTTGTTGTAACAGTGAAACTTGTTTGCCAACAAATAAATTACTGATTAAGATTTATCACTTAGCTATGACAAAAGTTCTGGTGTTTTGTCCGGGTCTTGGAACTCTTTTATATGGATAACAGCGAAGGACCTCCAAAATGATGGAACGATCAATTCATTTTTTTTAATTATCAGTTAATATCCCTCATTAGCCCTCTGTCCATTTTAGTGCCAAATAAATTTTGGCCCAGCAACAGTGGATGTGCTCTGTATGCTCTGGTCTGCTTTACAATAGAAGCAGTGATTTCATAAGCTGTAATAAATATTTCAATATCATTGCTGGTGTAACCAATGAATTCTTTACAGACACTGTATGTTGTACATGTGTTTGATAAGCTACGCAGGAGACATGAAAGTCACCTGGACCAGTCATCCTGGCAGAGAACATGGAGAGAGGTGAGTATGTCCTGACCTACAAAGCAACTACTGAGTCACAGTGAATTATGGTGTCAGGCCATAGCAACAGAAATACAAAGTGGTCATGATCACGATATAATTGACACAGTTGAAAACTTGAAATTGGGAATATTATTCTAACTGTCTGACTTTCAAGCTTCCTTTATTTTTAATGTTGCATTAAATGACCATGAATAGTGAGGAAGTGGAGCTTGTAGTAGCTAATTCAGAGTTAAGGAGTACCTGACTCTGTTGATAACCTCAGCTACATGTAGCATTTTAGCATCTTTCAGCTTTTGGTTGTATGTTTTGGTTCACTGCTCTCATCACGGTTGTTCTCAGGCACCAAATACCACACAGACCAAGTTAGCAAACATAAAGGACAACCCACCTGCCATTGCAAACCATGGTTATGTTACATTTGTACGTTTCATATGTAGCTGATCTGTCGAAACTTCTTTACATTTCAGTTTTATGCTGTAATAATGCTGTAGTTAATGTGGTTGGGTTGAGGTTGGGTTGAGGCACGAAAATCACTTGGTTAGGGTAAGGATAAGATCACTTTTTGGCTTAAAATAACCTATTTGGTTGCGACAAACAAGGCCTGAAATGTCCTTAACTCTCACTACAAAACACACTGCTGTTGATCTAGAACAGTCGTCTGCTGTTTGGCAGCCGTCTTGTCAACAGTACGTGTCACACCATCCACCACCCCCTCCCCCCACTCAGCTCATAAACATGTAATCTGAGCTATACATCATATCTAAGAAATGTACAATGCCAATATTTTATCCTGGCGACTGCGCTGTAATGGAGGCATTCAGTAGCCACAGAGCGGGATATTTATGTGTTGGTGGAGACTTATACAAAGCTGAAGTGAGAGTGAATATTGGACTAACATAAACGGATCAGAAGCATGACTCCGAATGGTTACTAATATAACTCCATGTCTGCTGTACAAGTAAATAAGCAACATGTTAATTACAACAACTTATTAAGGTGATGATATGTAAATGTGGCATTTCGAGGTTGTTCTGCTGCCCCCAAGTGGTGATAAAAAAAATCTGTAGATACAGCATTGTATGGATAAATAAAACTACTATTTGTATATGGTCATACTTAATTATCTTAGCAACACTCTGCATATTTATATAGCAAAGTTCACTTCTTTAAGTGTCTGTGTTGATGCTCATTGAAGTAGTTGTTGCCCACATGATTTTGTTTTGAGAGTTTGAGAGAAAGACAGGTACAAATCCCACAGACACTATTT
>JAPZEB010000016.1:10305744-10318842 GCA_029783705.1 Chaetodon striatus
CACAACTCCTTTGTAAATATTTCAACAGTGCCAACGGCCTTGAGTCAGGCAGATAATGGTAAGCAGCCAAGAAAGAGACAAAGAGCATATTTACTACTTTTGCTCAAATTGAACTCAGGCACCTTGAATTAAACCTGATCAAAATTGTATCATAGCAGACTATATGATATCAGCAAATATCATATTGTTGTCCAAAGAATATAATATTGAATTGTGATGGAACTTTTAAATTAACACCCCTATTAACTACACAAAAATGGCAAAAAGAGGAATCTAATTATTTGAATCTCCATGCAAATATGAATCTATTTGAACCACCAGAAAGCTGCTGTCAAATGTAGTTTAACTATGAGTTTAATTCCATGTAGTTTACTTCTCCTCAACACCAATTACACCTACTATTATATGTGCTGCAAAGGTTGACTTAAGGTCGGCTCATGGCAGGCTCAATATAGAAATGTCAACAGCAAACTAATTAATTCTCATATAACCTCATTACAATTATGAATATCACCGCTGGGTTATGGGTTGAATGACATTTAAGCATTGGCAGCTGGTTATCAGTACTTTGAGATGCTGGTTTAAAAAACAACATAAAAAATGTTACGAGAGGGCTAACAGACATCTAAGAAAGGGCCAAATCATGTGTGGCAAAAATTACAGATGCATCTGTTTGAGCGACTGTAAAATGATTTTTTGCCATCACAGCAAACAAAAAATGAAGGCTGAAAACTGCTGTGAAAAGGAGGCACAGTGGTTGCAGTCGAATCTAACTAGCAGCAACATTAGCCGACACTCCTTTGCAATAACTAGGGCTGCAACAACAATTATTTTTAATTGTTAATTTAGGTTTGTGATATGTCTGAAAATAGTGAAAATTTCTCATCACAATTTCCCAGAAACCAAGCTGACATCTTTAATTGTCTTGTTTTGCCTGACCAGCAGTCCAAAGAAATGTTTCTGTCAGAAATAGAAACATTTGAGAAGCTGGAATGAAGGGAATTTTTCGGCACATTCTAAAACAATAACTCAAATGATTATTAGATTGTAAATGATTTGCTGTTACGGTGATCAAATGCTTAATAGATTGACTAATCGCGCTCAAAATATGAACAGGAGTTGACAAATACTGCTAATTATTATGCCACCTAATAAAAGGTTTGAGCAGACTTTGCAATGATGGTTTAGTCTCTAAAAAGTTTGTTTTGTGAAGTGGTTGTTTTTTTGTCTAATCTAATCCGTATATTTACGTATTTAAATCACATGAATTTCATCCATATTCTCCTGCGTGCCCCTCATGCATTTCTCTGTATCTTAAACTCTCTCCCACATTCCCTCGTCACTTTTGCTCCCTCATAAATACACTTCATCATGTCCCATCACAGCCTTGTTTTATGACAGAAGGGATAAGCAGCAAAAGCCCTCGTACCCCTTTAATGCCTGACAGTATCACAACACTTACTCACCCGGGAGAAGCAAACAGGCCCCTCATGCCACGGGCAAACAGGTTACGTGACATTCACAAGGATCCTCTGTGAGTTAATTTGGAGGATAATTTTCAGTGCACAGGCCACAGGAGAAAGAGCATGCTACCCGGGAACACGGTAATGGCTGTCCAGGGAATTTTTGTGTGTTACTGCAGGTTACAGGATGGAGCCAGCTACTGTATACATAACCAGAGACACTGCTGCAGCATGATGTAGTTCACCTGTTCCCTTATTCTTTGTATGGTCTCAGAGGTCTGAAGCTCGTGAGTCAGATCAGCTGGAGTCTTGTTTACAGTCAGTCTGGACAGGAGTTGAGATGTTGCAGCATGTTAACCTTGATAAACTTTGGCTCATAGATAGTTATTTTTGATAATATATTTTGATTGGGGGGCAGCTCGGTGGTGCAATTGTTAGCACTGTTGCCTCACAGCAAGAGGGTTCTCAGTTCAAACCTGCTGGCTGGCCGGCTGGGGGCCTTCTGTATGCATTTTGCATTATCTCCCTGTGTCAGCGTGGGTTTTCTCCAGGTGCTCCAGTTTCCTCCCACAGTCCGAAGACATGCAGGTTAGGTTAACTGGTGACTCTAAATTGTCCGTAGGTGTGAATGGGAGCGTAAATGGTTGTGTGTTTCCATGTGTCAGCCCTGTCATAGTCTGGCAACCCGTTTAGGGTGTACCCCGCCTCTCGCCCAGTGTCAGCTGGGATAGGATAGGCCCCCTGCGAGTCTGAAAAGGATAAGCGGTTTCTGATTATGGAGGGGTATTCTGATTGGATCATGTATCTTTCAAGTTGTGAACAAAAACTGAACTGCGTCATGTTTGTATATGTGGACTACTGGGGTAAATATATTTGACCTATATTTCTCAGACCTCTCAGTATATACTGTAGATTCTACCAACTATTTATATTGACACAATTAAATAGTTTCTTTTCTTACTTTTTAATTACACAATACACATTTCTAACATCAGAGACTGGTTCCAGTTTTCAGTAAATATTGAATGAATTGCCATACGTTGGAATTAAAGTAACATCTTGTTGTGAAAAGGTCGTCTCTTAAATTTAGAACATTTTTCTCAAACCACTTCATGTATAATACCAGCTTATATTTAATAGAGGTTTTCAAGTGATGTTCTTGATTCACTCAATCATCTACTCACACAGGTATTTAAAAAAAAATATTTCTTTCAATGTTTTCTTTCACATTAAACTGTAACCCTACAGTCAGAATGCACATTTGATGATACACAGTTACTTTACACTGTGCTTACAAATAGAGCTGCAGTGTTAGTTGATTAATC
The DNA here is from genome assembly GCA_029783705.1 of Chaetodon striatus. Classification (NCBI taxonomy): domain Eukaryota; kingdom Metazoa; phylum Chordata; class Actinopteri; order Chaetodontiformes; family Chaetodontidae; genus Chaetodon; species Chaetodon striatus. The sequence continues at coordinate 10,308,533 of JAPZEB010000016.1, forward strand.
GATTGCTCTCTTGATAGAAAATGAAGCCACAAATGCTTTCACAATTATTTGTTTCAGTCATTTTTCAAACAAACAAACAAAAAAATCCCTGCATTCAGCTTTCAAATGCTGGGATTTGATGCGCTTCTTTGACTCTGGACTGATGGTCGAATAAAACAAGACATTTGATATAGACCGGGGATGGATGTAACATTTTTGACATTTCTGTCTGTATCCTGGAGATCTTTTAAGCCAGTGTGTCCAAAATATGATACAAACCAGTAACATGTGTTTGCTTTTAACTGATGTAGCTGTTATCTGTGTAACACCAACAGAAAATGCATGCTTTGGCCCTCAACACAGAGAGTGTGGTGTTACAATTCACCCCATAGTCTGGGTTGGTTGTTACACAGCCTGGGGTGAAATTTAACATTATGACATAAATTAAAATTTAGCTTTGCTACATTTTTTTCATTTTGGCACAATTAACCCAGACTCTCATAGCTTACCCTTCAGTGAACAGCTAAAACATTAACACTAGCAACTTGCATGAAAGATATCTACATGGACACATTATACAGTATATGTAATTTCAGACTGATGACTAATACTAAAAAAATACTTTCTTACTTCAAAATTTGTTTTTTCCGTATGATCTTGGCTGTGTCTGCCACGGGGCGCTTATTCCCCTAAGTGGAATAAAGGCTAACCTGAGCATGGGCAGAGTAAATCAGGTGATTCGTGGTTAGAAAAATTGAAAGTGTTACAACCATCCTAGGTCCCCCTTATATCTCCTTGGGCCATGGGGAATTATAAAAGGCTTTATCGACTATTTTTTTAACATTTTATAGATCAGTTGGGTAAATAATAGAGATACTATAGTTGGAAGATTAATCCGAAAATAAAATAATCAATGGCCACACTTGAAATGAATGTGACTGTACTTTATTTGTGGCCCATATTTTTGTATTGTACTATTAAAGTTTATCAGCAGCAACCGAGGCTTGTTGTAGAAGCATCTAAAGGTCATTTTTGGTGGGTCAGCGATACAAATTTTGTTGTCGCAAGGTTGTGACAACCATAATGACACTGTAATTATGCTCTCACACACCTCTAGATGAATGATAAAAATTGCTGCGATAAAGGTAAAATAGTTCTGTCTCCGAGCCAGATGGCTTGCAGCGATGATGTCTGGCACGCAGTCAAGGTGGACAGCAGACGAGCCAGTACTCTGACAAGCCAATAGATTCCATACCATTGCCCCCATCCATCCCACCTCTATGGCCAATCAACAAAGATAATCTTTTGAATTAAGAGAAAAAATCCAGGGTGAACACTTTGATGAGATAAGTACCCTTTGTCAGGGCAGGCAATGGTATTTTAATTAAATATATGAACACATGGTCCTGCCCCAGATGCTCAAGTCTAAACAAAGATAGCATCATCTAATCAAAGCCAGGCCCAGAGTGTTTCAAGGGCAGAATTATTTTCTATTAGGGCCCCTCTCCTCGGGGATTGAGCCAATTTTCTTTATTATGATAGAATCAGCATATTGTAGATTGACTCCGGCGATAGTGTCACGGCAGGGTAGGTGCGCTGGTCCCAGATGCACCACCAGCATCTTAAAAACCTTCAAACATACAGGCCGTGTCTTTTCTCTCCACATGTCCAAACTGCAGATATTTTCCTTTTTGATGACAATTTTGGTTCAAAGCGAAAGAAGACAGTGTACAGTTTCTTGATGTTGGTTCACAGGATCACTGTGTGTGGTTCTAATGAGCTCACTGATCCATTAATCTCTTGACCTTGCTTGATGATAATCCGTGTTCCTTCAAAATATGCTATAGAGACCCAAGATAAGGCTTTCTGTTGGGACAGGCCGGGGTCTCAACAGGCATGGGAACATTTAGAGCGTAAAACCAAAAATAAGCTCTATGTGCAGCCCCCAAGATAATAAAAACATATTCCTCCGGATTCTCTGTGGATACTGTTGATTGGACACTGCTGTGATCCAGCAATTTAATGAGATCTCCTAAAGGGATGCTCTCACTAATGTGTACACATCTGCTTTCATCACAGGGGCTGGATATGGCTGGATGCTAATACCAACATTGGGTTGTATCATGGATGCTAACATGTAGCGGCACACAGTTAGATATAAATGATGAAGCTGTAATGTGCCATGTTTTCTAATCGGGTCGCTGAGCAGCCAGAGTCTGGATTCGTTGGAGAAGCAGAGATGCTTTCTGTACTTGAAAACTAGAGACTCAAGTTGTATAAAAATCTTCTGAAACAGAAACCTTGAATAACCTGCTGTCAAACCATTTGACATTTAAATCCATGTGGGAATATTATTTTTGATATGAGTGGTATTACATTCTCATATCTGGGGCATAATTGCATTGAACTCAGAGTACATTTTATTACACAGTGCGAACAGGCTAGATTTTTACTGCTACCACAGGAGCACACATTTTCGTCTAAATCTGCAATTGCATGCTACACATTGGAGGAGTGTTTCTGAGAGTCTGAGGATTTGTGCAATGATTAAGTAGTTTGATTTCAGGCTTTGAACAAAGCATCCAAATCACTAATTGTCTGGCTCTACTTGTACATTCTTAATTGGCTTAATTTCAATCAATGGCTCACTGAAACAACATGGGGAGTCAAATGTTGTTCATTCTTGTCAGGTTTGTTTAGTGTGAATTTTAGATTAGCGCTCCAGTTTAAGATAAATTACATCAAGTCAGTTTGCATAGCCTGTAAAAAGCTAATGGGAGTAGCCACTGTGACGCATCAGCTGGACTGCCATCTCTCATTTTTGGAGACAGAAGTCACCTGAGGTGAACATAAGTGTGTGAATATGAATGATTGAGTTATATAAGGACTCCATCTCTGTTATCCTGAATGGGAAAGTAGCTGTAGAGACTAAAAATTGTTTTTTGTTAGAGGCTGTGAACATGTTTACTTCTGTTGTAAAGTTGGGCAACCTGGGAGCCTACGGGGATAGACTCGCTCTTGGAGCCAGACTCAAGTGGCCATTTGAGGATCTGCAGTTTTGCTTAGCATTGGCTTCATTTTTCAGCCTCAGAGATTGCCACTTAGTCCCACATTTGGGAGGAAGTAGCATTACTTTAAAGGTATGTCGTGCAGGATTGTTGGTGTTAACGCAGATATACTCTTCTTTGGCGTTTTGCCTCGCTTTATATGCATTTTTTTGGCGCTGTGTCTTTTGGATGCCTCCTTGTTACGGTACAGAGGGCAGAGTCTGCAGAAAAAATGCACAAAAGTGATGATTGAGATGGATTACTTCTGTATAGTCTTGCATAGTATATCTTTTAGTTAGTAATGGAGTCATGCTCAGTATTTATGTCTAGTGAATGTTCAAATGTTACTCTTTTCCTTATTTGTACATACATTTAGAAAATTAGACTTTTTACAGCATGTTGTCTATCTTAGAAAAATAAGTAAGTGGCAACATCCTAGTCTGAAAAATGAAGCAAATATGGAGTGCCAAAAAATGCAGAAGTGAGTTGATCTCCATGGACCCCTGAATAAAAACTGTGTGGCGGTAAACTTTTATATAACTCTCATTTAAATTTCATTAAGGCTTAAAGTTATGCATGATAGGCTGTCTGCAAGGTGTCTCCGCAGTCTAAGTCACATTCGCCCCTCGCTCCTCCACAGCTCCACCCTCTCTTCCAGATATGGTCCCAGAATCCAAGATGGTGACAGCCAAAATGTACAGTAGTCCAAAAACCATTATTTTATACAGTCTGTGAAAATAGCTGTGAAGGTGTAAGAGCCACTTTAAAATGCAAAAATGAGTGACTTAAAATAGTTGCACTGCCATTAGCTAGCTAACAGTGTGATGATGTCAGGGTCAGTAATGAATATTTAGCTCTGTATTTGACTAAGATGCTGAATAGCCATGCAACTTCTATTGTAAGCCAACAGAGCTGAGGTGATCTCTGGCAGATTAAGGTCCAAATATTCCAGTGAAGAGTGAGGTTGTTTTCAGTAATCTTTACCCCTACCCTTCCCCTTTTATGTGACAGTTACCATTATGTTTTTTTCTGCCTCCTGGGTATTTTCAGAGCTGCTATTGTATGCGTTCAGCCTTGCCACTCGCACAGTACTTTCAGCCTGTTAGACTCAGACCTTACTTGCCACTGTGGCAGCTGAATCCCTTTTAAGTTACATTAGTTAAGGAAAACTAGCATTAACTGGACTGTGAGTTTTCTGAGTGATAACAGAGACCTGTGTGCAGACTATAACTATATCAGTAGCAGACTGCCAAAAACTGCAGTTTCAATTGCATTAAAGTAAGTAATGGACAAAATAGTTACGCAAAGAGGAATCTCATGAGAATTAATGTTGCTAAGCACAGTGAGCCTAGTAACTGATAATTTTCTTGAAATATAATTACATGCCTAATAATTATAATCGCATGCCTAATTAATATAAGTATTAATATTTAAAAGCTTTTAGTGGCTGTAACTTTTGGTGGCTTTGTGACAAAACAATTAGCACCACTGTCCATTTATATAATGACTTCTAAATTATTTACCGCAAATAAAATGTTTTAATACCAATTAATAGTTTAAAGTTTAACCTTAACACATTGGGGTTACATTACCTTCCTACGTATCACAGAAAATAGAAGTTTAAACAATACAACAGTACGGATTTGCTTCTGTACCTTTTTTTTTGCATATATGAGAATAATATGAAGGATGCAATTAGCAAAAAGCAAACACATTTATAATGCAATGTCCAAATTAAGGGAGCACACAGGTAACACAGATGATGCTTAAGGTGCTATTCATTTTGATACTGCTGTATTGATATTCCATGTGCTTCATCCAAGAGTTCTGTGGTGTATATGTATCCTGCTGTCACACATATACTGCAGTATACAGCCTTTGTGGTGCTTAATGTTTAATTTAAGTACAAAATGTGTGAATTGATTAATAATTTAATTCCTCTGTTACCATATTTTTGGCAGGCCTGCAACACCCAGTCCACTAAGTGACCACATCATGGTACGTATTAAACAATTTAACTACAAATGATTCATCCTTCATATTATTGCTGACTTCTTTCCATGGCACACCATTGTGGTTTAAATTATTGAATGTGTTTCTCTTACCTTCAGGGAAGCCATTGATTTCCATTCATTTCTGTTACCCATGAAAACCAACTTGAGACATGAAACTGGCTGGAGTTTGGCTGTTTTTATTGTTCTTAAAATTGTGTTATAGTTACCAGTACTGCAGTGGTAGTTATTGAGGAGGGTGTACGATTAGGTTGATGGGTAGGTTACTGAGGGGGGAGTGAGTATACTCTCCTGTATATTCCAATGGCTTTCTGACTGATGGGTGGGTGTATTGTAAACAGCCAGAAAAAGAGGTGGATTTGACCCATATACCTGCCTATACCCTCCACTATACCGCTGGTGGTATGTTGTTTCCTTGGATGAACCCGCACAGAACTGCAATCCTAACGTAAATGAGTGCAATCGAACAAACTCAAGCAAATGTCAGGCTTTCAAATTGATTTTCATTTAATGAATGGAAATCACTTGATGCCAGTAATGCAGTTAATACTCTATTATAGGTTAGAATACATAATTTTTTGGGGAGCTGTGTGTAATCTGAAATAGATGGTAGTTTAGTTAGGAATAAATGACTTTTAACTAATATGCAAAAATAAACAAATACCTGTGCAGCTGCTATTGATCACAGGTCTTAAGCATAAACATCAAGCCAGGAGGCATATCCATTCATCCTGTTTGCTCAGTGGCAAAACCAAATGGGAGTCAGTCAGATAAAGACATTTTTTACAAGACAAAGGGCAGCAAATACAATCAGTTTATCTAAAATCAGTGGGACTTTTCCTTTGTATCAAAATGTCATGGGACTGGGAGTCAATAACTCACATTTAATGACTGAGGGAGAAGTTGTGGTTTCCTTTAATGAAGCAAGAAAACAGTTTATCTGGCTAGATTGACCTTAGGCAATTACTTTAAGCGCATTCCTCAATCAATAAAACACTAGTTCTTTTTCTGTGTGTGTGCGTGCATGAGATGCTTCAGCTCCAGCTTCTTCTAACGGCGTTACGTTAGATGCGTTGCTTTGGTGCAATATTTGACCTTCATGCTTTTGCTTCTCAGTGCTGTTGAAGTATCTCATTCCATAGGTATAGTAAAGGAGGTTGCTCTCTGGTTGTCAGTGCCTACCTCTTCCATCACCTTGGTGGGTAAGAAGTGGTCCATTGGGACTGACAGCATTTTAGGATGAGGTTCCTGGCCTTTAGTTACTTGATAAATCTTTTGTGTTTTGTGTGATCATTCTGTCAGCTCTGACCAGCAGCTGTCAAAACTATGCGATGCCCACTGGCTCTTTTCAGAGAATACAGATAAAAGTGACCCCCTGCAAATAAGCTTTGTTCTGCTCAAGGTTTGCAGAGGCACAAGGGTAAAATAAGAAATCACATTGCAGATGAATATCTGCACAGTGGCCCTTTCCTCTGTATGCCTGGATGACCTTGTAAGATCTAAATTCCAGATACAGTAGAGAGAGGATGCTCCAAATTAAAGCTTTGCACAGGAAATTGAACTGTCACACAGATGGAGAGGGAGAAAAAGCCAGTTTGTAATATCGCTGATTTTTATGCTGAGGGTCTGCTTGTGCAAATGTCACACTTAATGGCAGTTATTCTGTATGAAATACTTTATTTGGAAGAAAGGCTATACGTTTTTGTAACTAGCGAACCATTAGCAAGGTGATTCATTGTTGTGAGCTGCAGTTGTTTACTGTTTACATATGACATGTACATGACAAAGACAAGTCAGAATACACTGGCTTCAATGCTGATCTGATTAAGAAAATGTGGAAATAATTTAGTGGTGACATGACAGATGCATTTTCTGCTCATTAAAGGGGACTTATTATATTTTCTGTTGTTTCTTTCATATATGTAATGTTACAATGTCAGATGTTGATATTGCGTGTGAGAGTAATCCCTGCAAGCAAAAACCTTGGGCTTCGGACCGTTTTGAATACTTAGTGTCCGACTGTTTTTCATACTTTTGAGACAGACTGACACCAGCTTCCAGTGGATATCTCTACATGGTCACCTGCTCCAGGCATGTCCCTGCAAGTCATTACAACACATGCACTGCTACATGTTGCTAATATGCTAATGTTTGGTTGCCGATGTTGTCAGTTTCTCCTCAATTTTAGGTCAGTTTCTTTCTGGGAGATGTCCGGTTGTGGAGATTTTGGTTTAGAAGCTTTTATTGGTGATGTTTCATGGTAGAAAATGCTGCTTTACGCCATTACAGTCCGCCCACAGCTGCAATGACAGTGTAGACACACTGAGAGTGCAAATGCAGAAGACCAAATCAGAGCTGGAGGGGATTTTTCAGTAGGGGGGCTTAGAGACACAGGTGCTCAGGTGTAGAGAAAGGCCCTAATATTTTAATATATCTTCAGCAGCACAGTGTCTGACAGAGCAGTGATTAGTGTTGGTTGTTTTATTTCCCTTTAATATTCTAATAAATTGGGTATTAATTTATTCAAGCTTCAGACTAAGTATTTAGTTAGTTAGTACATCCATCCATCCATTTTCCAACTGCTTATCCTCTTGAGGGTGGCGGCGGGGCTAGAGCCTATCCCAGCTGACATTGGGCGAAAGGCAGGGTACACCCTGGACAGGTCGCAGGACTATCGCAGGGCTGACACATTTAGACTCAGACAACCATTCACACTCACATTCACACAGTCACCAATTAACCTATCCCCGATCTGCATGTTTTTGGACTGTGGGAGGAAGCCGGAGTACCCAGACAAAACCCACTCTGACATGGGGAGAACATGCAAACTCCACACAGAAGGACAAACCAGGAACCCCCTTGCTGTGAGACGAGAGTGCTAACCACCACACCACTGTGCTGCCCTGCTAAAAAATGTGTGGACGTATTAGTATAAAGTAGCATGAAATGGAAGTATTTGAGTACAAGTACCTCAAAGTTTCACTTAAGAACAGCACTTGAGTAAATGTACTTACATTGCACAACTGTATTTCACCTGGCATTGCAAACAAACCAAGCTAGTAATCCTGACTGCTCTGTTAGTTATTAACTCTCAAACTGAGTGAATGAGACACGGCCTGATGCAAAGTTTGGAAGTGATATAGGCACTGGCAAACTGTCCTTCAACAGCAGCGTGAGTTCACTACAAAGAATTGTTAAACTTACATTTTCCATGGAATTGAATGATATCAAAACTCATTGCAACAGTATGTTACTCTCAGATTTTTACAAGGATTTTGTGGAATTAATCTTTTATCAATTATTACATTATTGATGAAATTAATAGTTTTATTGGGGAAAACAGGGCCTCACTGTCAATAAAAATACTTGTTCTGCTTTCAGAGAAGCTGGAATCCTGAAATACATGGGTCAGATATGTATTTTTATGCAACTGGAGTCCTAGCACATCAATTAACTTATTAAGTAAATGTGCATTAACATTCCTTAAGTGATGATTTAAGTGTTAACTAATCACAAGGTCATTTATTAATGATGAGAAATAGGAATTTATGATACTTCCTCTATTTATCTACACATTAAATCATTGAGTTAAGCATTACCTAGGTATATGATTTGTTCCCTTATGAACTGTTACAAAAAAGCAGAACCATTCAGTCCCAATAAAATACCAAAACTAAGGCTGTTCAGATTTTTCAAGGATCAAGTCAATTGTGATTAATTTAAACAATTTAAACACGACCCAAACTGTTAAAAAATATCACTGTTACTAAAGATGAATGAAGGTTTGATTTCCAGCTTGGAACTTTGCAAGGAAACAGCATTCTGAGAGCTAATGTTAGTGTGTTGAACATATAATGAGCATGTCTTGATAGAAACAGTTGTTAGATCATGACTGCATGTTTGTGCTGTAACTGATTTGCACAGGATTCTTTACTCACTAAACGAATACTGTTCTCCTCTGCAGTCATGCCATCACCTTGGTCTTAAGGGCCCTGTACGTCAATGGTAAACCCACACTGGTGATTTCACTTGTTGCTGATGAACCCTGCTCTCAGGATTGTGTGGCTGTGTACAGACTAGCAGATGGAGTCCAGTGACCTCATGTAATTCAAGCTCTCCCACCTTTAACCTGAGCAGTCTAATTAACTAGAATGAGTGAAAACACCTGTGTATGTCTGCAGGGCCTTAAAAACGTGTGTTGAAGACGATGCCAGTTTACTTACATTAGTTAAAAATGTTCACAAACTATGATTTAAAAGGACCCCACTGATAAATACACATCAATAAAAAACAATGATGAATGCACAGCGACCTCTTTAATTACACAAACTTATCGGACACCCAATTAAATTGACTTATAATTGACAAAGTACATATGATTGCTTTACTGTAATGATCGTGGACTTCTAATTTACTGGTGACAAGGTTTGTGCACTGTACAGAAAAAAACAAATCATTACCCTTCAGTATTCAACATGACTTCATCAGATAAGTAGAGGGCATTTTCTTGTCCTACAACAGCACATGTGAGTTATTTGCACACAAAATGCTTGAAGAGTTCAACATGAAGAGTTCAAACAGGTGTTCTGCTTAAGCCTTGGTGGGTCCAATCATCTGTGATGCCTGCTGGCTCTGCTGTAGTTGCTGGATCTTCACATTCATTACTTCAATCACAGCTGTTGGAAAAAAGAACAATGTGCAAAGTAAACAGGTGTGTAATATGTTGTGCACTAAAAAGGCAAGCTTATGGTTGACTGACTTTGAAATACATCATAATTAAATATAGAATATCTTCTACTCAAACCTTCTACAGACTTTTGTGTTTATAGTTACCATGTTTTGTAGATGTATGTATATAATTCAATAAAGTTGATTCATTTTATTTGTATTGTAATATATCTGTGGTGTTAAAGGGTAATTTTGGTATTTGTCAACCTGGATCTCATTTTCCCATTCCCACAACATTATGGACAGGATCCCTACAGAGACAGACCTTTTTTCTTATAGAGTAAGATCTTTTTTATTTAACCAGAAACAGCCCCAAGTTGGCTATGACCAAAGCCACCAGACTGCATTTAAATGAACAGTAATATTATCATCGTAAAACAAATCAAATTCAAAGTCAACGGAAACAAAATAAAACTCACAAAAACCTCCCTGGTTCATCTTTTCACTGTTTTATCAGTCACCAGCACTGGTTTGGTTGAAATAAACCCTTACTTCATCCAGTTAGACGTGAAAATATGCTGGGGTTTTTTTTTACACCAAAATT
>JAPZEB010000016.1:10326846-10337181 GCA_029783705.1 Chaetodon striatus
ACAGTAAAGCATTTAAACATGTTCCAGTAGTAACCCAAAGTACAAGTTTGAACTTGAAAATGAGCATAATACTGTAACTCCCTTTTAGTGAGTTGAAATATATATATATATATATATATGTTTACATTTTTAAGTTCAGTCTTAGTCATCCAGCAGTATCCCGTACACAGAAATCAGCCTCGGTTGATCAATTTTCAAAAATACCCATGTTCTTTATCACCCACAGAGCTACCTGTGGCTGTAATTGTCATTTTGCTGTATGAGTGGCAACATGCCAATGTATTATTTTCTGTCGTTTCACCTTTTATTTGTCACACAGCAGCTGAATCCTTTTTGTGTGTAATTATGTTCTGTATAGAAGTGCATGTTTGAATAGCACTCAGAGGGAGGTTAAGTTTTATTTGGACTACAGGCACTGCATCCTCATAAATTTGGGCATAAGAATATTAACAGACATCTCATTTGATTTTTAACAGAATGCATTTTGGAGCTGGATTTCATTTATATAATTAAGTCAGTGTGGGGCAGAGCTGTTGTAATAAATTGCTTGGCCACCTCTGAAGCTGCACTTCTTGCAGTAATGTAACCACTGGCTTTAGAGCTTCATGCTTAATTCGTTCTTGATTTGTTTCATCTATTGAAATGACAGAGAAGCTCTGTATGAACGCATAATGGTGAGAGAAGCGACATCATACTTCTGGTGCTATAGTCTATAGATGACCTAATTTAAATCCACTATCTCAGTTTATTTAATTTCATTTGATTAAATTGGTTTAAGTTTAATGATTTTTCCAAACAGTGCTCTATGAATTTCTTATGACAGTGTTTCCAAGCTGCATCACTTTATATATCTTTATTTAACTAGGTATTAACACCATGAAATTACAGTCAATTTGCACATCCCTCTGCAGAAGCCTTTACAACAATGCTGCACCTGATGGCACAATAACTGGAGCAGATGGGTTGATCTTGGCTCTCGGACTTGGAAGACATTATTTGAAGGTGGTGTATTAAGACTCAGTGCGCTCCCTGCGGCTTAGGCTTGGCTCTGCTAACAGACATTCATCTTCGCAGTCATCACTCGCATCATTCACAGTCATCCCTGCACCCCCAAACCCCAAGGGTGTTGAGGGGATACTCGCAGGGGGGTACTGGAGGCTCCACGAGTGCCGCAGTTATCAGAGTCCAGTAATGGATTACTTCAGTGGTCAGCCTGTCACAGTCAATGTTTGCGCTGACATTTCATGTAAAGTTCCCTTCCCCTGGTGAAATATCATATTGTAGCAGCCAGACAGTGGTTGTTTTGCCAAATTGGTTGTCACTGTGTTGGCGGTATAATTCCCCCCTTCTTCTGCCTGTCAGTCTTTGTATCTTGCCAGCTTGGCGACAGGGGCCTCGGTTTTTTTTTGCACTTGCTAATACTGAATGGATAATGGTGTAGGCAAACAGAAAATGGGTAATTTGGAACCACGTTTGGCTAAACAGTTAACTGAGACTGATAATTGCAATGAAGTTGAAAATATGTTTTAGTGCATGTTAAATAGTTTTTTGACAAGCCCTGCCCACCCACACAAGTGTTTCAAGTTACTCTGGCTGATCAGATGTCTGCACAGGGTGAATTTAAGTGAAGCTGTGCTGGGAATTACATGAGGTCACCAAACTCAATAAACCAATATCAGAATTGTCCTGATTTGACAAAAAAATGAACGACCCTGTGGGTCTTCCATGTTTGTGTAGGCATTTACTTGGCTTTAACAATACAGTAAGCATGCATCAGCTGTCTTCTTGTTTGTAAAGCAATTCATATATTTTGATGAGAGTCAGTTAACATGCCACTTTACATCTCTACATCAGTACAGTTTCAGGGATTGTACCCTTCGAGCCAACCGTGTATTCACCTTTTTTGAAATTCTTCTCATGGACAGCATCATCTCCGAGAAAGCTATTGTGCTGTTCATGGTACAGAAAATCACCACAGGCGGAATGAGTTTGACATTGGTCCATGGTACAGGCAATGGAGGATGACATATCCAATATCGAGAGAGTGGCAGGGCTAAATATTTTTGTCAGGCCAGCGGCTTTACTGTGAAGAGATGTGGATGAAGGGTTCATTTGGGTCTGGATTTGAACACAGCATTGTGGAAACTCAAACTCCAGGTAATCGCCTCTCTTTCATCTGCCCTTGTTGGAGGCAATCACAGGGCACTTGAGGGGAAATGTGAAGTTTTGTTTAGTTTCCAAAATACACTAAACAGATGAAGAGGCAACAACAATATCAGTTGTTGAAAATGCAGTCTGCAAGAATATGTTTACCCCTATAAGTTTTGCTAGGGAAGAGGAAACTCCATATTCAGCAAGGTTATTATTAGGATGATCTGAAGTATATACAGAATGAAATACTTGATAGTAGGGTACTCTGCATAGAGGGTATGCATTTTGTAGCAGACTAAAAATGCAGTGTGAAAGAATTTGACTTTTGCTTGGAAAAAACAAACTTCTGGATATTCACCAAGGTTATTAGGCATGATGTGAAGCACACACAAAATAAAACACTTGATGGTAGGGCAGAGACTCTGCAGTACAGAAGGACTTACATATTTTGGCAGACAGTATGTCCAGCTAAAGCAGCAATCTCTTGGGCTTAAAAATGAAGCCAATGTAGAAGAGCCCAAAAAGCTATTGGTTGTACTAAGAGAGCCAGTAAGGACTCGGGTGTTCAGTTTTTACAGCAAGTACATTTTACAACCAACCACTGTAAATCCAGTGTGCTAATGCTAACTGTAAAAGCTAGCAGCTGGCATCAGGGTTATCTCCACCTTCTCATCCATAGCCTGAAAACATACAGGCAGAGCAGGATTTTCTTTTTTCTTTTTTTTTGTAACTTTTTTTTGTGGGTTGCTCAGTTGGGCAACTGGCTGATTCCATTTACTGGCCCAGCATAACTTTTTACTGTCCCCTGGCCAATGGGCAGTCCTTATTGCTGGACCCAGACAGCACTACTAGTGGTCATAAACTCCACAGGGTATCTTTGACTCTGTTGTAAGTTAGGTCTTGGGGATCTTTTCGGTTGTACAATGGTGCAAATAAATATTTTATGTTTATTTTGTAGCATGCACATTGTTGCATATGACTTCCACCAAGTTGTGACCATTTTTGTAAGCCAGCCAGTAGACAAAGATGACCATATTGCGAAGCTGTTTTTTCCTAAAAAACCTAGGGTACACAAGACAGATTCTAGGCTTCATAGATAAAGTGTTGTCCATATCCTGTGGGAGATGGGACAGCATCATTACTCATTGTTGGAAACCCTTGTGTATACCAAGGCCATACTGCCAGAGCAGATATATTATCAGTCAGGGACTCCTGAAGATACACAAGCTTGGGCATCATTTTCAGCACACTGCATTTATGACCATTATTTGATTTTGGCATACTGGCTTTACCTGATTTCCTTTTTCTTTTTCCTCTTGATTATTAAGTAAAAGATGTGCAGTTCAGCCTGTTTACCTGTAAACAGCTGTATGTCTTGGTCAGCATCTGTCCACTACTGCTGTTATAGTTCAACTGTGGCTTGTAACGTGGTGGTTTTAGCCAGCTCATGCTGCCTGCTCTTACACTGAGCTGCAAGTCAACTTCCTGCTGGGATAACAGCCTGGGGAGAATGTCACAGTGGAGGAAATAACCTGGGCAAATCGATGGACTGTTTTTTGAAATGCCAATCAGACTTTGAACAGAGAGCAATTTGGATCAGCCAGAGCCGTCTGCACTCGAAGGTGTGAATCCAAGGTCAAACCTTTTAGAAATCTATTGTCACCCAGTGCCTTACAGTTTGAAAGATAAAAAACAATATGTCAAGAAAGAAACCTTGTAAGGGTGTCTAATGGAAGATAACAATAGATTGTGTTGACCTTTATATTTTATGGTAGTTTACTAACCTGTCTCAGATTATTTTATAGCTTAGCATGAGGCGTACAATCACCAACATGAACAGAGTGATGCTGTTCTGTAACTTTGTAAATCTGATTTTACAGTGTGCATATTTAAGTTTTTTTTTTTCCCTAGAGTGAATTAGCAAAAAGCCCTTCTTCTAGATGGTGTAATGCTTTATCTCTTCTTTTGCTGGTGCAGTATAGAGCTGTGGTGCATTGCAGATACACTATATATTTACATGACAGGAAATGACTTATCTTTACCTTTGAAGTCACTAGCACGCTGCTTAGAAAATACTGTACTATGAAGTGCAAAATGCCATGCATGCAGTTGCTGCTTCAAACAGTGTGCTCTAGTGTTGGTCTTTATTAAGAGACGGATGCGGCTAGTGCAAATGTCCTACAGCCACTTTATCCACCTTTTATCGACTCTTTTCCCTCATGCAGTGAGGTGAATCAGAGCAACCTCTTGTTCTCAAATACAGCATGAAAAGATTCAAGTCAATTTCCTTTATTCCCAGCTAGAGCTCAAGGCTGTAACATCACACTGAGATCAATTTGTAACATCTGTGTTTGTGTTACCCTAGCTATATTGTGTAAAGAATAGGTTGAACATAGTGAATTGTTGCATCTTGTGATGACTTAACAGCTTATTTGAATTCCAGCTCTTTTGCACTGTATGTCAAGTCCTTTTTTACACATGGAACCTGAACAAATCTCGGTTCACATATCAGAGGAAGACAGCAGTTTTTGGCATTCATACATAGGACTCCTGTATGGAAACGCTCCATGTCTATTCAGGATAGATTACGCTTTTTCCAGTCACCACATGAGCAACACTGAAAAAAATAAAAAGAAAGAAAGAAAGTCTTGCCACAAAAGACAAAAGGCATTTTCAGTTGCATTACAAGATGTCCAAAGGATTTTGAAGTTATATCGTAGTTGTATGACTGGTTATCCTCATGAGTTGTATAGGCACCGCTAGGGGGAAGCTTGTAACCACTTCAGCACCCCATAAAACCTCACAAACTACATGACATTAATGTGACTTCAAATAACATGCTGCTGAAAGTCTGAGGAAGCCTAAGACAAATGGCCAAGACATCAAAATGTTAAGTTTTAGTGGTCATTTAATGCCTGTTTTGCTCCCATGCTAGACCTGTTTTGTTGTACTTTCATCCTGTAAGCATTTGTGACTTAAAGTTTATACTTCAGGGTGACTTGGCTGACAATCAAATGACTGGGATTTGTTTGTTTGTAGCGAGCATGTAGGGTGCGATTTTCCAAGGGGAATGGTGGGGATTATTATCTCACAGAGATTTATGAAGGAATGAATCTCTCGTAAACCTTACAAAAATAAGGATGATATCGCTGTAACAGTCTAACCGCCAAAAAGGCTTGAAAATGAAATGTTTTTTAAATCGCTTGGCTCTGAACAGAAATTGAATTTTTAACACCTTTGTTGTGGCTCTTTGTGTGCCACATAGCAAAGTTCATGCCGGGGCAAGGAATAAAAATAATGCCTTTAAAAAAAAATAACATTTTTCATCTCGATCACTGAATTCCTCCTTTTGATAGTCTTTATCATATGACCTTTATCAAGGCTAAACTTAATAGCTCGAGCAGCTTCCAGAAAAATCAAAACCCCCAACAACTTGAGCTGCCGTGCCTTGTGTGAAAGAAAACACTGCATATTATCTTCTGATATGCTTGCGTCTTTGCCACAACTTAAAGTAGGTTTAATCATAGTATATACATTTCTTAAGTTGTCTGTGGAACCTATTTAATTTTCTTACTCCCTGTAAGAAATTAGAATTAAAGGAATACTTAACCTTCAAAATAATTGTTTGTATATCAGTTACCACAAAACTATTTGTTTCCTGCAGGCCTCCATAGTGAAGAAAGAACTCAAAAACAGACAAATAAATGAATAAGTCAGATAAATAAGTCTTGGATTATACTACAGGAGTTGTGTGAGAGTTTGCAAATGCATGTGCCGATATACTTTTGCTGCTGATTAACATGGCCCTCATTTACTTCAACTGATTATTATTATTTCACTGCTGTCTTAGGAATGTGGCAGCAGATGCCTGATTTAATATATTGGATGTGCAAATACAACTTAATTGCATTCATCATCAAAAGTCATATTTGTTAAAGTGCATTATTCAACGATGTGTTAAAATATAGAAGGAAATGTATGCAATGGTACCCTTAAATCTTCAAATTTCGCCTCTTACTGTTCATATTTTGATACTCAAGTGTAAGCTGTTAAAAAATGCCTGTTAACTTTCCTGAACTTGTACGTATGGTAATTGAAAGTGTGAATCTTCAACATAACTGAAGCTAAATTAAATGTTTTCACGCATAATTTGTTTGACCTTTTCAGTCGGCGTAAGCAGCTAACACAACAAAATGTATGAAAGCATGATAAACATTGCTTCATAGCTGGCTTAATTGTCAAAGCTGTAGATGTTAACTGTATTTTTCCTTGAGCCACCACCACATCTTTTTAACACATTGTATTCTCTTTGACAGCATTAAAATAAAACGTTAACACTGAAAAGGTTAATTGATTTGCTTAATGAAAAATACCATCCTCTGCGCCTCATTTCTGAAAACCGTAAAGAAGCATGTTAACATCTGATTTGACGGTTGTACTAATTGACATTAATACATGTCCATTTGTGTCTGAGTTGGTTGAGTGCTTACTCTGGGAACATGGCCTACCATTAGCACTCTGCCATTTTCTTTGACATGAAACCATAAACAGTGGGCATAGCGCACTACTCACCAAATTAAAACACTAATTCACTTTGAAGGCTTTACAGTATGATAAATAATGTCAATTTCTAAGTTGTATACACTGTAGAAAAATAAGCCCCCTACTAGATTTTGCCTTTAAAATGCATTCAGATCCAATATCATCACAATAGCACCTCATGAATGGTCTGCTAGTGAGTACTTTTTATGTTGAATAAAGGGAAAAGCTAAATGTATTTTTGTGCCGATAATCAGACTATCCGTTTTTCTCCCCTCAACATGGTGTCCCATCTTCCAAGCCCAGGACTCCTATTTTTTATCAGCTTTGGTAACATAATTAGATATTGAACAAAGGCACTCACACAATAGATGAAAATAAACTGCAAGAAAAAGAAAGATAGAACTACAAACGAGTCGATTTGTGATGTGTCCCTAACCAATAGAAGACTGAAATTCCATTACCTGCTCCTATTCCTCAGTGTGCACCCTTGATATCTGCAATATTTGAGGGCTTATGGTTTTTGTCTAGTAGTAAGTAACATGTCTTACCTCATTGACTTTCAGTGACAGCTGACAATATGTCAAAGCCTGTTTTTCATTACCCAGGTGAGGTTTATTTGAACAAAACACCGGTTGATCTCTTTGAGACACAAGATATAACAATCACTCAGGCCAGTCTTTGTCAAGGCTTCAGATACGTAGCCATTCACTGCAAATAATTACTTCCCCAGACCAAGACTGCCTTTGTGTGCTGATGTGATGTGGAACATTTTTGACAGTTTCCTCTGTTCAGGCATGCTTCAGTGCATGCCTAACAGCATTCGTACTTTTAATAAGGGTCTGGAGCGCAAAACGTCCAGTGACCTCAGCCAGCTTTCAAATTTATATGATCCTGTGAAAACACTTGAAAAACCCAAGTTCTGTCATCTCTACAAGTCGCAGTGAATTTCAAGCACATTGCAGAGCAACCAAATCTGCAGTATAAATGTGTCGCATGTTAAAACCTTACGTTTCTTTATGTTTCAACAAAGCTGTGATCATACAGATCAAAGATCATGATTTGGCTTAAAACACAGCGATAGCTCGCTAAAAAACAGCCTGTTTTGCTGCTTGTTGGTTTTCAATAATGGTCTGCAGTCATATATAGCTCTGCAGCCGTCTCTCCAAAATGTCACACCACCCACCACCCCCTGCACCTCCAGATGACAAAGCCAGCTCATGTACATGCAATCAGATCTACGTCACTGTAGAAACATTGATATGACACCTATGAAACATATCCATGGCTTTCAGAAATGCATAATGCCGACATTTTATTCTGGCAGGTGGGCTGTGCAGACTGATCGGGGACAAGGAGCCTGCCTCTCATTGTTTCAAATGGCATTAATCAATATGCAATCAGTTGTTGTTTTTATTTTGTCCTGTGAAGAAATTACTTGCAAAGCACTCTACATTGCGGGTCATGTCTCTGGGAGTAGACATACAGGGGGTGGACATAACTGGAACATTCAGCACAAAATAATGCAATCCAATACAACAGCCCTGCAATAAATGCTACCACTGTGGAGCTCATAATGTATTGAACACTGTATCTGGGAGGTGCTGAATCACCTCTGTGTGTCTTTCTTGAGGCCTCAGTTTGTGTATAGGGGGTTGGTGATGAATGTAGACCCCTTTTACCTTGAGAAATCAAATAAATACTGGAACACAATGCAGTCAAAACCTTGAACTACAAGCCCCCACATTGTATTAATTTACATTTTCACCTTTCTAACACACTCACAACACTGTAACATCATGAGCACTACACCAAAAAGGTGTACATGTTGTGACCCCTGCCTTTAAGTACTCTACTGTACGTTCTATACTGTGTACTTTGGAACATTGAATCCTATATTATTGATGACTTGTCTGACATTTGATGGTAACAATCATAAAATAATAATAATGATTGCAATGAAGACACAGCTTGCCGCCAATATCTAGCATACAGATATTGTTTGTGTAGTGGTTTAAGGAAATCCCAAATATATTTTCTGTTATTCACAATTTCTGTGGAGCAGAAGGAATGATTTCAGAGGCTGATGAATGGGATATCAACAGGCTTGACGTTGCTGTCAAAATGATTATGTCTACCACAGCAGAGCCAGAATTGTCTGGGCCCCAACTCAAACTGGCCACTAATAGATTTAACAGATTGCAGGAATAGAGATGTTGATTTGATCTGTGAAAGATATGTGTGCATTCCCGGCAATAATATGTTCACCTTCACCAACTAAAGGTCCCCAGTGTTAACACACCGATGATACCTAGCTTATACAATCGAGTCAAGTCTGTTTACAAGAAAAAACTGGACATTCTGGAGTGTATTTTTTATTCTCTTTTCTCCACAAATTGCTCTCTGTTATCCGTCAAATTCTCACCATTCTGCAAGAAATGTCAAATTAGCTGCCAGGGACTTGAATTTCATCTTTCATTCAGGTTTGAATTTTTGAAAACAACTCTAATTTATGAAGCGGTATCGCCAAGTGAGTTATTTTTTGACAGGGGAAAAACTTACTTTTCTGATTTTAAATCTGGGATTGAGTGTTGTAGATTTTAGTATTCTTATCTGTTCATCACCAAGCAACCAGGCTTTTGAAAATTTGAATGTTTATCGATCACCTTTTTAAGTACACATCTATTCTAGTTTCTATCTCAGGTTCTTGTATATCCTTATGACTACAGATCAGCAGACAAACCCCATCTGTATGTTCAAAAGTAAAGTCAAGGGAGGCTGAGCATTTCCTCTGTGGTGCCTGAACCACCAAACAACTTGACTTGAAATATGAATGCGAGACTCTATCTTTAAAATAAGAACAAAAAACCCTTTTACAAACTTTCTTTATCTCTTAAAGTATTTTTTGTGTGTCACAAATCCATTTCTTCTCCCACTTTTCCCAGATCTAAATGTGCTGCATAGGTGCAGGTGAGAAAAAATATGCTTAAAACCTACAAAACTTCCACTTTGCAGTACCGAGTCACTACGCTTTATCATGCTGGGGAAAATTTAGGGCTGAGGTCACTTGATTTCATCCAGTTGGCAGATGTTTTTTACACATTTACTTATTCATTTTGCTTATTTTTTTGCCACATGCTGCTGAAAAAAAAGCTCACTTTGCAGCTGCTCTCCAGCAGATTGAGTTTTAAACTTATTCACAGTAAAAGATATCCAGGGCCATCCATCAGTCGAGATGTTGCCAAAATCTGTGTGACTCTCCCAGATAATGACCTGTGGAACGGTCAAGCTGGGCCCATAAATGGAAAGAGAATTTCTGTGTGTGGCCAGTTTTACAGGCCTGGGATCTCACCTGCTGAGAGCATGCAGGACTTGTTGAGGGAAACTGTATGATAAGCCTTGGACAGAGACAAACGCACAAATGTAGGCACGTGCATCTATCTGATACGCCCTCAGTTAAACACTGTTTGGAGAGATAAGCCTCAAGTTTGGGGTTAAGGTTCAAGGATGAGTGTGCTAAGGTAAATTGATAAACTATTTGCAGTGTGCAGAGTCATCCTTTTACCTTTGTGTTTGTGTTTCTATTGTGAGAAGCCTGTAAGAAAGAGTGGTAAAAATCAGCAGCACATTTAACATCAGTATATA
>JAPZEB010000016.1:10337281-10364744 GCA_029783705.1 Chaetodon striatus
ATATATATATGCATGCATGTCTTTCTTACAGGTTTAATTCTTGCAGTACTTAATTTTGCACATTAAATCCATTTTCTACGTTCCTAAAATTACAAATTCTCCTCATACATTTACTCCATCAAAACATGGCAAACTAGACTCAATACAGCAATCTTTTAAATACTAGCAAGTATTACTAGTTTTCCATCCAACAGGAACATATAACTCATCGTGCAACCTTCAAAGTACTGACAGCAAAACCAAACTGCATTACTTTTTATGTTTCAGTTCCACCTGTGTACAATAGCAAATATGAATTCACTTAATTTAACAAAAGTTTGCTTTTACTGCAAACCACTTCGATTATATTGTGTTGCCAAAAATGTACACTATCTAACAATGAATGAGTCATTTTAAAGATTGTACAGTGGAATAAAATAGAAAATGACATTCTCGCTGCAGTAAAAGCTTTATTTGAAATGAAATTGCTGCCAGTGAATGATCAAAAAAATCTAACACATATGACCTTTTGTGCCAAATGCCTACAAATATAATACATAAATACAGTAGAAAAGGCACAGAGGGGAAAGAAAACACAAAAGTGTACAGTGCTATTCTGATTAATACTTTCCTCTGTGTTGTTGTATCCACACTGATCAAAATCAGTCCAAAAAGTCCCCTTTTTTCTGTATATGTTCATGTTATTGGAAAAACTTCAACACCTGGTCTATTTTACACGACTTGAATCAGCTAATCTCAATGTTTTAATGATCTTTTCCTTCAAAATACTCACCAGATGTTTCAGGATAGCTTTTGAGCTGTGTTGTTGTAGAAGTAGAGGCTTTATTCTGTATTTAAGGTTTTGGACATTAGGTTTTTATGTCTGGCATGCTGTGTGCAAGGCCATAATTTTGGTAATGGGTGAGCTTGTTTGTAAAGAAAATGTTATTATTTCAAAGGGATGTTAGGGATTGTAATTAGAAGAAAACAAAACAGTATTATTAGCATTCAGTAGACTGACTGTCAGGTGAATAGGTATTGAGGTAACCAACCACATGCAGTCTTCATTCCTGTGACTATGAGACCTTGATGTGCCCTGTCAAACGTTCTCTCTCCGTTCTCTCTCACTCTATGAAACCTCTTGGTAGATGGCTTGTCATTTGGATTGAAATAGAAATTTTAATATCTTGTTTTATTTATCGTAGTCCTTGCTGAGTTACCTGTTTGTTTAAACTTTGTCCCCAAAACTGAAAATTAGGTATTTACAGATAACACAGACATGCAATTCCACAGTGAAGCATAGCTTATATTTCCATGAGGGATACAGATAAAAAAGCAGAAATTCTCATTAGTGCTGCTTTTTTATCTTTGTTGCAAATGTTGGACTGTCTTTTACCCGCTTTGAAAGTGAAGACAATAAAACAGCATGATGTGTTACATTTTGGAAATATGTCTTCGAGTTAAAGTTTGGAACAGTAACGTAGATGTTGGCACTAATACTGCTTGTTTGAAAGAGTTCTTCATCACACAGGTCGTAGTGAGTTCCCATATGGTTACTGATTTGTGAATCAGTTTTCCTTGAAAAACATAAAACACATTAATATTTCACCCAAGGCATCAAATTGTAGAGTTACTGAGCATTCCATTAAAATGTGCGGCAATAAAAAGGAACTAGAATATTCCTAATTAGTGTAAAATGTATGCTCAATGATACAGCCCTGCTTTTTACTGTAGCCAAACGCAGGCATCAAGGCCATCTGTGTAACAAATGTCAATATCATCCAATGCAGTTACTGATAACAAACTCATATTTAGTCAGAATTACATACAGCGTATCCCAAAAGACTTGTTAACAACCTTTCAGTCAAATGAAAATCTTCACCAATACAAGCGAGTGTTCCAGCTAGCCAAGCTGATGGAGCATCACCAACCACTGCAGATGATACCATTGCTGACTTTGGCCCCATCGATGTGCTGGCAAATTGCTGGGTTGGCACAGTTGCATCGCGGCTCTGTCTGCCAGTGTGGCAGCAGGTGTCACACCTGGCTGTGGCCTGGCGGACTATTAGCCCATTTTTCATGGGCTGTCCACATGCACAAAGGAGAAAAATCACATTTTTTACCTCTCTAATGTGGTAGGGCCAATTTCCCAAACACTGCATTATGTGTCACTGTGAACACCCACTGTTGGCCCAGGGAGGGTGTAGGCAACCGTGTGCTTCCTGCGATACACATGGAGTCACCAGCTGATTATTTTTAGTTGTCAGCAGGTAGCTGGACAGTGTAATATGTTAACGCTAGCCCCACAGAAACTGATCCCGTATGTGTAGATGGCTCTCACAATCGTCAGGAGGAACTACTGCAGGGACAAGACATGATCCCTCACCTGCTTTTCACTGTGGAAATGAAAAAAAGATGGTATATAAATGATGTCACTGTTCAAGAAAGTTGCCATGGTCGCTCTGCAGAGTACTATATACATTACAATCAGAATCTACAACCGTAAACAACACAGAAAACACACCATAATGCTAAAGGCTTCAGAAAAGCAGTGTGAATGAAATCTCTCTAAAAGGCTGTGTAATAAAAAATAAAATCTTTTATTACCTGTCCACAGAATACTAGAATGTCATTTCGAGTCCTTGTGATTTTTATTTGACTGACATATCCCACTTTGAAGTGGGTCTTTCCCTACATGGCATAATTGAACATTTTGACTACGGTTTGAACATTAGATCTGTAATGACGCGTTCTTATTCAGAATTCACAGTTTGTGTGTGTATGAGGCAAAATAACCTCCACTCACAGGTCCACTGACTAGCTTTTTAGCATCTCCCACAATAACTTCCATGCTCGAAATTCAATGGCCTGTTGCAGCGTTTAAGTGCAACAGGCTCTTTGCAAGTATCCCAGCGGGGAGCGTTCGTAAAATGCACTGTTACTCTGATCTACTGCATGCCCTGCTACCCTCAGTAAACTAGGCTATTGCTGTTCTCCACGTTGATCCAGAATGAAGTAAACCAGCGAGCCGTGATGAATGGGTAATCTTGACACAGAGCTATCTGAGAAGCAGTGTGTGGAAGCATTTTGGATTTGTTGCCATAGGTGGAAAATTGTAAAGCTCCTGGCAGATTTTTTTAGCACCTGTCAAATGAGGCAGTGGAGGATTGAACAGAACAACAATTCTTTCTTTGACCATTGAATGTGTCATCTGGATTTTTTCAATTCAAATGGCATTTACTTTGTCAAAGTATATGTTGTTTCCTTGTCATTATTGCAGCTCTATCTGCTCACAGCAGCAACCTGTAGTGGTGAGTTGGGAGGTATAAAAAACAATGACGTCAGTGCATATTGTTCAGTGTAGCTGGATGCAGGGACTGAAATTAGCTTTTTTTTGTAGTGGCCAAGTCCTTTTTTTCCTTCTTGATCAACCTTGAATGTTAAATGTTACTTTCCTTATCTCATATCAAAAAGAAATTGACCCAGGGTATCTTAGGAGTCTTATAGAATTGGCTCAGAAATAATGGAACAGTTCTTCTGCTCAAAACTAATGGCCTTGTGAGTCCAAGATTCAAGGTGTTGTTTTTCTCACACCATGTGCTCACTGCAGTCCATACAGTGGTGATGTCAAAATAGACTACATGAGTTTAAAAAAAAGAAAAGAAAAAAAGAACAAGTCTTCTGCCTCTGCACAGTCTGTGTGGGCTGCGCTGGCTGAAGTCAAAACAAACACAATTGTACCCATGGCCGGCAGTCAGGAAGAGGCAACAGCATCTGTCGAGGAAGGCTGTTATTTGTTTTTCTCAACTTTTGTGGTTTTCTCTTCCCCAGGACAACTCTCCACCTGCTCCGAGGAAGACATAACACAGAATCGAAAGCCAATATGCCAGCTGTGGCCCTATAGGCCTTTCGAATGTTTATCCCTGCCCAGTGTCCATCAGCTGTCCGGCCTGTCCGTATGAACATAGTTAACAAGCACCTGTGTGTTTACCCCTCACCTCATCAACAGGGAGACAGAAATTGTAGAAATCGAGGGCAGAGGGAAATGGGCTAGCTTACTTGCACAGACTCTCTGAGAGCCGTCCGTGGTGTTTGATATGGCTTGCTCTTGGTAAGCAGCCTAGGATATTGACTACCCTTGCTTGGGTATTCATGCGTGATCATTTTCCTTATTTTGTATTTTTGAAATTGATTGAAATGCAAGCACACTAGGGTCTAACCAAGTAATAGTGCCAGCTTGAACTTTGATGCACATAAATAAGTCAGTCGGTGAACTTGAGTTCCCCTGAGCAGGCAATAAAATCAGCAAGAATTGCAAAGAAGCTTGTTACTCTTTCCGCTAGCTTGTGTGGTAAGGAATATTTTTACTTACTGTAGAGCGCAGCAAACATTAGTGCTCTGTAATGATTTGAGTGTTGAGATGGTGATGGGGGTGTTAAAGTTGGAGCACCAGTGGGTGGCTTGTAGCTGTGTGATTAAAGTAAGTATAGTACAAAGTAGAATAAGCTGGTTTGAGACAACTTTTCTCTTTGCTTTATTTTACTAAGCTCACTTTTTTTGAGTGGATAAAGAGTTTGATCCACATGCCCCAGCTGATTTTACAATGCATCCAGTCTGCAGATACACTTGATCCATTTCCATGTGTACAGCCTGTAAATGATCTGCTTTCTGTCTGCTTCCTTCTATAGAATAATATTACTTGTCATTCTACAGAGACATCCCAAATACAGTTAATAATGCACTGCATGATGTTGAGCTTGTCAGAAAGACACTATTAAATTAACTATTTGTGACATTGAGTGTCTGCTTTTATTAGAGCATCTTTGCTTTATTTCACTGGTCATCCAGCTTCTCAGTTAGGTGCCTCTTTGCTCTTTTCTTCTCCCCAGGTCCAGGTTGTGTTCCCATTATCATTCGTTCCTTAAGGTATGCAAGAAACAAATTGCAAGGCAGTGCTGTTGCAAATGTACCTTGTTTTTCATTAGTATGGCTAGACTAATACAGGGTTTACTGACCTGGGAACAGCAGGTGTACTCCACCGCGCTGGCACCTTAGAGCGGCAGCACTTCATTAGGCGAAGCAATTACTTTTGGGCAGTTGAGGTTTCACCTGGGCTCCATGAGTGTGAGTGTGTGTAACTAATTGCGAGTATGGACCGACAGCTCGTGAACAAGTCGAAGTAACCCTTCAGTGATTGTGAGGGACAGAAAAGTTGTCTCTTGAAGTTTGTCAGAGCATGGCGAGAGTTTGAACACAGAAGTGCACATGCTTTTAGAGTTCCTTTTTTTGGAACACTGCATTGTCTGGTATTTTCAGATCTTATTTAGTAGTTCAAAAGAACTTAAATTGGTATTTCAAAATGTATCCAGTGGCTTATCTTCCTATAGACGACATAGGGTGCCTAGGGTGCATCCCAGTGCCTCCCCCCCAAAAAATGAACTAAAAATGACACTGAATAAAATCAAACACAAGGGAAAAATGATCCAGAGACCTTATGCTAACAGTTGGTTCACAGTAGGGTATCTCCTCTGGTGTGTCTAGTTGATCAGTGAGTGATCATCACAGTCAAAACATGCTAGAGCCTGGGTCTTCAACAGCATGTCCACGACCCTAGGGGGTCCTCAGAATTACTGCAAGGGGGGTTGCCGAAGTATTGTTTCATAATTGAATTAGTCGGTAAGTTAAATTTCTTTGCTTCAAAAGTTTAACTATGTCTGACAGTACACATTAACATGGAGCCAACATTTTTTTAGCAGAGATAAACCAGCCTGTTCATTACAAATTCTCATTTAATGTACAGTGCACGACATTATTGGTTGCTGCAATGAAATTGGCAGACTTTTTTGTTTATTTCTTGTTTTCTTATTGTTTGTTAGCTAAGTTGTTTATATGTGTTAATTTGTCATTACCTCATTAGCTAAATATAACTACTAATTAATGATAACAATAATTTTTTGGGGGGTAGAACCTAGGGCAGCGAATGTGCTAGGTACCGCACTGAATGTGTCTCTGTATGAATTACAGGTATGCTAATCAAATGTAGTATTACTTGATAGTCATTATACTTTTTTTTTTTTTTTTTTTTTTACTTGATGTAAAATCTCTGCTTTTAGCTTTGGTATAAAAGAAAAAAAGTTTTGGGATGACATTAATGAATGACACACTAATGAACACAAATATCATCCGGTGTGAGGCTTCCCTGTTTATTTCCTGTCTAAACACCCGTCTCATCTACATAATTATGTCCTCCCTGTGCAGCTTTGGTATTATTCTTTATCACCTAGCATAATAAACTCTTAGCCCCCTTGTTACCAAATTATATAGTTGCTATAAAACCCTACAGTCGCTGCACTTAGCTGTTCCCCCCCATGTGACACATTCAGTTGATCATCAACAACATCATCAACATTTTCAGCTCAGCTCTGTGTCACAGTAAATAAATACACGCCCCGTGATCCCATCTGGTCTCTGACCTCTTTCAGTGACGCTTCACTTATTAAAAAGAGAAAGATTAGTTTTTGGACTAATTAGCTCATGAATAATTTGTGCTAATTCAACAGGTGACTAAATTTCAAAGTTTAATGTGAGAGTCCCTGCGAGACAAACTTACACAACACATGAATGCAAAAACAAGGCCAGCAGAATGTAGGGCAATGCTCCCGTTCACCCTCCTCGCCTCATCAGGTAACTTAGACAAGACTACAAGAAGCAGACATATGTGTTCTGCTACAGGGCTGAGCTTAAGGGAACATGCTGTGCAATGTACACCACCTGTGTGCTTCCTGGCTCTGATATTACCGTGGCTACAGTCGCTTCGACAGGCTCAGCAGAGGTCATTTGCATACTTTATGACTCTAGGTAAAAGCGCAAAGCAACATGAGAGGTAGGCAGGGAGTGCGTGTGAGAGAGAGGGAGAGAGAGAGAGAGAGAAAGGAAAAGAGATGGTAAAAGTGTTGCTTTTTGCGTGACTCATAAAGGCCGGCAGTTAAAACCGGTCAAATCCATCTTTAGGCCCTAAGATGTGCTGATGGGTGAGAACCAAACAGCTTAGAGGTAGGTTGTTTTTGACAGTTTGTTTGCTCTAACAGGACACATGTTTTGTAGCCAAGCCTCCTGTGATGCTGCCTCTCTTCTCTTGCTGTTGTTGTTGTTATTGTAGCTTGCTCTCTACTCCTGAGGCTAGCTCGGGCTCAGGCCTGGGTGTCTGTACACTTGTCTCTGTTTTCCTTCGCCTGCCTTGTCTGTAGTAGATCAAATAGAGCACCGTGAGAACTGCTTATCTTATTTGAAAGCGTTTAATAAACTGGTCTCCAAGCCGGCTGCTTTTCAAGTGGCAATAAAGAAGCTGTGGAGAAAATTAAGGATTTCAACGGATACCTTTGTGTCACACAGTAACAGGAGAAACTTCAGTTCTTAGTCCTTATAGTTTGGTTACAGTTGACTTCTTATCAGGAATTTTAAACAAGTTCATATCCTTACAGCTTGTTTGCTGAGTCACGAGGGGAAAGATGGTGAACTTTAGCCCATTGTTACATGTGCAGTGATGGTGCGTCTGCTGAGCAACATTACTCCAAAGCTAATGATTTACACTGAGCTGAAACTGTTGTAATGACTAGTAGAGAGGTTCTACCACATATAGTGTACCTCTGAACTGTATACTGTATGTGCAACATAATTCCCTCTTGAATGACATCCCTTAATGATTCATTAAGTGCTAACATTTATCCTATAATTTTTTTTATTTATCATTCTCATTTGTTTGTAATGAATGACTAATTAGCTGCTGGAAGTGATTGACAGGTTGCCCCAGGAAGCACAGTTACCAGAGCTTATAGATATTACTTTTCTAAAACTAATTACGTGTAATGACTGGTTTAATATCAGAGATATCATGTTGACAGACTCCAATATTACTGCTTAAAGTGTCTGTGATTAAAGGGAGTCTTTAATGCAAAAATGCCGTATGAGTGACAGAATTAGAAACACAGTTATTTTTTAACATAACAAGCTACATTTTATCAATGCTAATTCTAGATAATGCCGGCTCTACTTGAATTCAACCACAGTTATGGTTTGATAGTTTGCGCTGCAATATGTGGTGTATTTATCACGGCCACACTTCTACTCATTATGTGCTTTCGCTCACACACAAGGACACAAACAATTAGTTTTATTAAAAGGCTGTTAAAAGAAAGCTTTTAAGATGTGATTTACAAACCAGCTGTTCTAAACCTACCTGATTAGTCTACTCATTTGAGGGTCTGTGTTAAAGATAAATTTAATAAGCTATTCATTTAACAGTTTTGATGAAAAGCAGCTTTCAAGTCATGCTCTGAAACAAAAAAAAAAGAAAAGAATAAAGATCCCGCATTGAGTAATTTATTTGTTATCCTCAAAACGAACATGCTAGCAAACTAATGAGTGTCAGGGATTCTAACACCAGAGTGCAGCAGCATTATGTTGCCTTATTGTTGTCTCAAGCATGGCGTATTATTTCGAACCAAAAAAGTAATAACAGTACAGGTCTGTGTCAGTGTAGCAAGGAAATGATGTGTAATTTTAATTCTTTTCATTATGCACAGCACTAATACTGCTTTCAATGTGTATTTGTTTATTTGCTAGTGTGGACTCTAGTGAGATTCAAATCTGCAATAAAAGAAAAAGTTAATTTTAAAATGTTAATAGCATTGTGGCCTTAAAACAATCCTACTGTGCCCCCAGGATCAAGACAGTATTTAAGTAAGGCGCAGTTGAGGGAAATATTTAATATGTTTACCTTACAAGTGGTTTTTGTAACATTAAATCAACACAGACTGTAATTATCATAATCCTTCTCAAGAGAACGTTCAAGTTGTTTGGAGAGACTTTTTTTTTTCTGATGTCAGGTCAATAGATCATTTATGATATTTACAGTAATATTATGTAAGAAAACTGGCCATGTTGCCAGTTTAAAAGCTTGTATTTCTGCTGTGTAAAGGCTGGTTTATACTTCTGTGTTGTACCCATGCTGTAGCCTGATGTGCACGTCCCCAGAAATATAACTGTAGGTTGCAGCTATGCAGTCTGCTTGGTTGTATCTTAGTTTTTCCTTTGCATTGTCCATGAACATGGACCAAATGGAGGAGAGAGTTTTAGTATATTGCAGTAATTACGGTAAAAGTAACCACTGAGTGACATTTATTAACTCAAACTGCAACACAGCCTGCTCAGTTTTAGTCACTAAAGGTTGGAGTACATGAAGAAACTCAGCAGGAGTATACTATACTAAATTCTAGTAAGCTGACGCACAACTATAAATTAAATCGCAACCACTATTTTCAGCTGCAAACATTGTATGTGGATATTTAGCAGTGTTGTTGATGGATTCCTATCCAAATCTTGACATTTTGGTACATTTTGTTTTCTATTTTTACAATTTTGTTATAAATATGAAGAGCAACTGCCGTTTACTCATTGCAACCTGGCTACTGCAATTTCATTTTGCTATTGGCTGATCTGGCGGCCGTTGACGTAAATGGTGGCGTCCATCTTTGGGTCAACGAACTCTTTTTCCTATCAGGTTGGCAGAGCTGACACAGGGATGGGCAAGAAAGGTGCCACAGTGGGAGCAGGGTGCTCACAGCCATTATAAGTAAGGTTTAGCACCACAGATAGTGCAACACATACTGTGCAATAAAGAGCCTGTGGATCTTGCGGCCATGAATCTGGGCTAACAGATGACTGCAAGATGTGTCACCAATCCTAGCAACGGGTGCATCTTCTATACAGATGTGTTGTGATGTGCTGTAGTGTGCAACACAATGTGACAGTGCGTTTGTGACATACAGAAGAGAGGTCAAGACTGCTTGACTATTCAGAGCCTCTGAGCTGTGTGAGTCTCATGCTTATAATGCAACGAACAGAAGCTATGTACTTTAACACATTTATGGAAAAAAAACATACTGAGAATACGCATTGAGAGAGAGGGCAGGGATTGTGGAGTTGGATGACACATTTCTATAGATGTCTCGATGTCTGATATCACCATGAAACTGGTCGCTTGGCCTTGAATTCAACCTGCAGTTGCCCCATCTATGCTTGTGTAGGAGCAAGCAGGTAAGCATAAACTTGGAGAAAGTGATATATTTTTCCGTCTAGTCTTCAAATGTATCAAACAGTATTTTCATTCTATGTGTAAGTGTTTGTAATTTGCATACTTTTTTACTTTATTTATATAATTTCTGTTCCTGCCTCCACCCATCCTGCAGAGTTCAACATTAAAAATGAACTGACGGTGAGCTATTGTGAGCTGCTGCTTTTCATCTGTTTGGACGGCAGCAGAAAGCTGCTTTTTTTTTTCTTTAATCCATATTTATCGCTGAACAGTGTTGTAGAAATAGTTTTTTTTCTTGTTTCCACTGCACAATAATTTTTCAGTTAACACGTTTTTTAAGGGGATTTTCTGCCCAAAATTAAAGGTATCAATTTGAAGGATCTTCTGTACACATTATACACCATAGTTCAAAATACCTGAGTTCTCTTAATGTGTCGTATTAGAACGTTTAATCAGTTTAGATTATTGCTGCACAAAGAACTACAGCAGCACAATCAGAGGTCATGCTGGTGATTAAATTGTACAGCAATTAAATCACCAGCAAGAGCTTGCAGATGTTTGAAAAAAAATCAGCAGAAAACCAAGTGTTTACCTGTAAAAGGGAAGGTGTAATGTATTTACCTGTAACTAAAATGAACAAGTATCTCCTTGAACCTACATTCTCACAGTCTACAGTATGACTTAATGTAGTGGTGAGGTTGTAGAGATGCTGTTGATAGAGATAGAGTTAAAAAGAGAAGCAAGACAGATTGAATGGAGGAGCGCAGGGACCATTATACCCTTCAGAGGGCTATAGCAGGCCCCACTGTAACGGATGTCACAGATATTCTCCGCCGTCCTCTGCTCTCATGCTGTATGACAAATATTTGTGTACTCTTTCGATCATCCTAGGGGCTGAAATAATGCACTTTGCTGTCCCTAGTCCCCAAACGCCAGGCATGCATCAGCACTTATATCATCTCAATACTTTGCTTTCCTTTTTTGTATCACTACGTTCTCTCCCTCTCTCCCTTCCGTGCTACTTTCTTTGCAACTAATGATACGGTGATGCCAGCGCCTGATGGCCACGCTCTTGTGAAAAACAAGCCCAAAAAAAAGTGGCGAGAAGAACTTATTTCAATTATTCTTTGTGCTGCTAGTCGTAGATTAAAATGATGATCTGGAAAACACTCTTCACAGCGTATGGTTTTTGTTCTCTGGAGAACTGTGTTCATTGTGTTTTGTAACACTGCGGCTGTAATGCAAATCACAATCATACCCTCTCTTGTTACTTGTTATCTGTTCTTTAGATGTGGAATTGAAAAAGAGTCCTTGAGCTGGGCTTTTCCACAACGTTCGCCCACACACACAGACACACACACACACCCCATCTTTTACAGACACATCTCTTTTCTCAGATACCACACACACATTTTTGACGTATGGGTTTGAGTATATTCTTAGAGATGTTGTTTACCCTTCATGCTTGACGTGATTTCAGAGTGGAGGTGGTACCAAGCTGTCCTTCTCTTGCGCATTACATGTTTCAAAAGACAAGGCTTGAAAGCGGTGCAAGCCAATGCGGCACATACTCAATTATACAAGCATTTGATGGAGTCGAGTGTTCATGCGTATAGGCCTCTTTGTAAAGACACAGGCCATTTTACCCTTGTACAATGCTGCAACCACCATCTCCTTCCAAAGATATTCAAAGTAAGCCGTGAAGTGAAGGCAAAAGCAAACTGAATAGTTCACTACCAGAAAAACTACTGTGTAGGAGGTGGTGTGATTACAGTACATTCAACCTACAGCAATCTCTGGTAAATGTCAAAAATATGGAATGTGATGGTGTAACAACAGATCTAATAGCGGGATTCAACACAGTTGGCCTGTACAAGAGTACAAACTGGTATTGCCAACAAGAAAATGTTAGAAAAGTCTATGCACAGCCAAATACATCTCACCAATATTCTGTAATAGATAATTGAATTGCCTAGAGTACCCATTAGAGCACTTATTGGGCCATTTAGAGGTGAGGGAGCCTCACCTTTCCCGTGACAGTAAATAAAACATCCATGAAGTAGCAGTAAATAATGTAAACACACAGAGGGAAGATGGAACCTGTACAGAAAGAGGAAATGGAGCGTTAAAAGGTAGCACATTTGTCAGGACTACCCTTGGGCTAAAAAGCCCATCCCCTCCTGGACCCACCTTGTCCGCGTACTCTAATCTTAAAGGTCTCCACAGAGCATCAGTTGAAGGGCTCTGCAACACACTGCTAGGTAACACACCATGGCTACTGAATATTAACAATTAATAACTTTGTTCTTTGAATGTTTGTGAGCATTTAAAAGCTCTCCTTGCATTTGGAATTGCACTCAAACACATGCTCTCAAATCTGGCTTTCACTCCAAACCCAGCAATGAGAATATATTTCCTGCAAGGAAATCTGATATAAATTACCAGCATACACTTTAAAAAACATTTTTTAAGTTACTTATGTAAATGCATTGCAGATGACACATTTGTTAACAAGTTAGTGCAGGATACATTAATGGTTAATTTACATAGTGTACGGTGTTACGGTTTAAGATATCAGACGCATTAAGATTTCTATTTGTAGTCCAAGCAGTATTGACCAATTACATTTGGGCGGGCTTTGGTTACCTGCAGGTAAACAGCCCATGTGGAGTGCAGACAGGCAGGACGCATTGGCCAGATTGCAATCTTAGAACCGATCGACTATCGTCTGATGATGATTTAGGTTTTTAGTAGCTTCTTTTTTTACTGAGCTGTCTGGACCTGTCTCAAGTTTTAATCAAACTCTATACAGTGAGTGGGGCGTGGAGGAGGAAATCTTGGCCTAGATATTTGCTGGCTAGACCAGATGTCCCAAAATATTGGCTATAGCCCCAAGAGGCTTTATCATCATCAAACCATAGCTGGTGGGTTCTGGGATTGGGTTCTACCATACCATAAATTATGTTTATGTTCCTGAACAGAAAAATATCTGTTGAGTCAACCCTAGTACGCACAGATCCCTTAGATCATCAAGTAACGGTCTCCTCGAGTTTATGGTGTTTATGGTGCTTTCAGGCGTCATGGACCCCTCTCTGGAATTCTCTACCACAAGAACTGAGGTCTGCAATGATGGTGTATTGTTTGAAAAACAGACTTTGAAAGAACTTTTTTCACAAGCTTTTAGTTAGATTTAAATTGTGTTCACTACATGTTTTTTAATATTTAATTCCCTCATATCTTACATGTGCTGATCTTATGTTTTTGTGATCTATGATCCCAGTATTGCTGTTTTTGCCTTTCATTTGTGGGGCATTGAGTTTACGTGTGTCATCTGAAATGTGTTATATAAATAACCTTGACCTGACTTATATTCAAATGCATCTTTTGTTATGTTACAAATGCACTGTATATATCATACAATACATTTTTAGTATCTACAGCTGTATATATTATGTTCAGTGTATGTCGAAGGGTTTGTGTTGCAATGGATTACACCCAGCTAACCCCAACTATCTCTATTAATTATATAAAATTGAACCCACTATCAATAACAGCTTATCTCTAACCAGTTTTTAGAAAAATAATTACTTATTGTTTACAGCAGATACATGGTTACATACATGGACACATCAATATATCAATGATACTAACCAAGGGTGCATTTTTCATTGACAGAGGACACTTTACTAGAACAAATTTGAAATGGTTGCATTAAAGTGGTAAACTCTCAATTATAAAGTTGGACTTGAACCCATCTAACAATACCGTAGCAGTGAATAGGACCTCACAGCGAGCTGGTGAATGAATGGTAGTCGAAGGAGAGACTGTCAGCTGTGTAGTTTTTAATAAAGGTCATACTTGATGTAGCAGTGTAAAAATGCCAAGGCAGATCTATTTGTTTATTATCTGTGTAATCAGTGTTCAGTGGCTAGTAAAACCTGCAATAAATATTTTACAGCAATCACTGGTCCACATGAAAAGTGAGGCAGTTGCCCGTGAAGTTTTTGTCTTTTATTTTCCTCTGGTCACTGAAAAAAAAGACTGATTAATTGGCAGAGAACTTGTAGCACAGTGGTGGTTAATGAGACAAAGAGCACAGTTTACTTTGCCTCATCCCCCTTAAAGAGGAAAAGAAGAGAGATTTTGGTTTTGACCTAATAGTTTTATATGCACTACATTAAGTAAAACAACCACATGGTCTTTAATAAAGAGTCTTTATACTGTAGATCCAATTTACGCAACCTCCACGTGAGACATTGCCCCGTCCTGAGATTTGCTGAGTGTAGGTGATAATAATTCTTAGAACAGGTGCTGCACCATAAGCCCCAAGGCCTGGGGAAGTGAATGATTAGTGGCACTCCCCCAAGATGCATTGCTCCTCTGTATTAAAACCAAACTCTGCCTTTTATTCCCTCCAGGGTTTATTAAGTGGGCCAGTTGCCATAGCGACGCTTTGGCAGGATATTGCCAGGATAAGCCGTAATGGGTCTCCTGACGCAGTTCACTCTGCTCCTGTGGAAGAACTTCACTCTACGGAAGAGACAAAAGGTACACTTCTGCTCACCAGCCTCCTTTTCAAATCAACGTATATCTGCTAAAATTTGTCAGCAACGAAGGGAAAGCGAGGATATGGTCCCAGGGTTGTGTTATCAAGGGCAACTAAGTTATTCATGAGAGGGAAAGGTAATAGGAGGGAATTACGACGAAAATTGTCTCCTATAGAAGTAAGCCGCCTTTAACTCTCCCACTAGAGAACAAGAACAATCTTACCTTAATGCCGACCAATTCAAAGTGTCACCTTCAATTTTTGGAGATCTATCTCTGCACGTTATGTCACATTGCCTGTGTTTTACTTCTAACAAAGCCAGTCTTTGGCCTAATAGAACGGGATAGGGAGTGACGAATGTTAAATGCTTTGTTTGAAGGGCAAACACTCTTTCTGACTCTTCTCACAAACTCACTGACACAGTCTGTCCTCGGCGAAGTGTCATTGCAGTTTACAAAGAAATGCTACCAGACCTGAAGCAATTCTGGAGAAAGATAGTTGAGGTTGAGTCTAATTTCCAGGTCAAATAGCAGTGACCTTGATAGTTGGATGGAACCACCAACCCA
This sequence comes from Chaetodon striatus, assembly GCA_029783705.1. Taxonomy (NCBI): domain Eukaryota; kingdom Metazoa; phylum Chordata; class Actinopteri; order Chaetodontiformes; family Chaetodontidae; genus Chaetodon; species Chaetodon striatus. Next base: position 10,352,466 of record JAPZEB010000016.1, read on the forward strand.
AAGCATCAGTACTTGACCTCCTGGAAATGAGACCCTACAATCAAGTATCTTTCTCTAGAATTACATCCTGCACCTTTAAAGGTTATTAATATTTACTTCTCAACTGAAATTCAGACACCCTAATTAATGTTTTAGCTGCTGTCACAAGAAATACTTTCTCTATTTTCAACCAGCTTTGTTTCATAACAATGTGGGTAGTATGTGTAAATGAACTTTGGTAAACTTTCCTTCATCTTGCCAGTGCCCAGATCCCTCTGCTAGTCTCATAGCTCAAATCTGAATTTTGCCGGTTCTTCGGCTGTTGCTGCAACTACAGATTTTACTTCCACATTTTCATATGTGCGCCACCATGGACACAAAGAGTATAAAGGCAGATCAAGAGAGAGACACCCCACTCTCTCTCACACACAAACTCAGACCAGGCTTGGATTAAACTGTAAAATTAGGCAGTGCTGCTCAAATATAAACCAAGATTCTGTTGCTGTATTAGTTGTTATCACTAGGGATGAGGTATTTGTCTGGTATCCCTGTAATCAGTGTTCAATGGCTAGTTACATCAAATACACTCGATGTATTGCAGCTTGTTCTATGTGGGATGTATAAAATGAGTATATTGCAAACATCAAGTAAAAATTGTCATGTCATTTTTTGAACTCTCTCACAGACACATACACAAAAAACACTCCCAAATGTGACATCACACACACTCCTCCCACATCCAGAACATTTTCTTGAGCGGTGGTGTTTGAGCAGGCGAAACATGACTTTGTGTCTGCAGACCACAACTACCAAGTCACATTTTGTGATCATGAAGCACCACTACAAGTTGCAAATATTGTTAATATATGGAGTGGAGAACTGTTAGTTTGTTTCCAGCTCACAGTGAATAAATCCTGGCGTTTAATGGTGCTCCATTAACAGTTTAACTCAATGAGTTTCACGATAGTGTGAGCAGACAAACCGTGTGTTTTTGTAGCTGCAGGGCTCCAGACCGCGAATGTTTAGTTGCATTTTGCGACCATGGAGCACCAGTGCAACCTGCAAATACAATGAGACAGCTCATAGTGAATAAATTCTCATGTTTAATGGTGCAGCGGCAACAGTTAAACTTTATTGTAACAGATAACATCTAGCTGTTTACTGGAAGCCTCAAGTTCACAGCAAAACGAGCGGGGTGCTTCAAAATAAAAGCACCAGTGGTTTGCTTTGATATATGTAATTAATAAGAACATTTTGATGTAACCTTATTTTAACAGTTCTTTATTGAAAGCATTCTAAAATGATTTTATTAAACTTTATGAAAACATTACTATTTAACTTTATTATGACAGTAGCTCCTTCATTTAACTTTCCTGTAACTGTAGTGCATTTAATTATTTTGTATTTTAGTGGCCTACAGCAGTTTAGAGGAGATTTCAAAATATTGGGAAACATATCGCAACGTAGCCCTAAAAATATTGCAGTGTTATTTTAAACCATGTTGCCCAGCCTTATTTATCACCTAAAAAAATCTTCAGAAACACATTTTAGTGCACTGTTTGGCTGTAATATGAGAATTTGTGAACAGGATGTGGGCACTACATATTTCCTGTATTGTAAAAATAGAGACAAAAAAAACTGAGATTGAACAGTACAACTAATCAGTCCTGATCAAATATGAACCAAGATTGTGTTACTGCATAAAATATCCGCAGAAACATATTTTAGCTTACTGTTTAAAAGATATTAGAGATCGTTTGTTACTAGTTGGTCACCGTATTGTTTCCTATGTCAAAACGGCCAAGCCTACATTTTGTCACTCACCAGTGGAAGTGTTTGGTAGTTGTAGGTTTTCTACCTCTTTCCTTTTTTTTTTTCTGGTCATGTAGCACCTATATCAAAAGTATTTGAGTCTTTCTACAGCACAGAAAGCCCAGTTTTATAAAAAAGGACAATCTTCCCAGCAGTAACATACTTCTTCAAACAATTTCTGCCACTCAACTCCAGCTAAAATGTTAGCTGCTTTCATCGTTTACAGTTCAACTGACAGTTCAATTGCTTTCATCTTTCACACTGACATTCACAGTTCAACTGCTTTTACTGCTTGAGCTTCAAATGTTGATTCAAACTGTCAGTTCAGCTGTCTACAGGGATTAAATTTGAGACTTAAAATTAAAATGCTAATTAAATGAAATTAAAATACACTTCAAAACACATTTAAACCCCTTTAGTGCTTCATATTCTAATGACGCTTCATCTGCTGTAAGTGCTTCAATTAAAAAGGCAGTCCCAGTGCAACATTTCTGATACAAACAATTAAATTTAACAATTTCAGTATATTTTAATTTTAGTATTTGACCTTCAAAATCAGTGTAAGCAAACGCATTTGAATTTTCTTTAGATAGCCTTTTCTGGTTTATGATAAGGTCTCTTTTGATTTGTGTACACCAAAGAAGACAGCAGACAAAATTGTTCATTCTAGATACAAATACTTGCACAATGTAAATAATATTGGCATTTACATGAATGCAAGCCTGTGCAAACCTGACTGATTTAGAAAACTTTTCGAATAAAATGTAACCCTGCTGCTGAGGCTTAACTCTCCTAGGCATTGTTCCTTTGCTCTGGCCAGTTCCCTTAACCCAAGTCATTACTTCCTCATTCTTGTAACAGACAGTAGCCTACACATGATCACCCAGTGATACATGGTGGATTTTATTGCCTCTGATGTCCCCCCACATTGGCCAAGAGGTCACATGCTGCGGGAAGATAACAGTTACACCATGTGTCGCAGCATTTCAAGGGTCAGAACCAGTTGTCATGGAATCTAGTTAGCCTTATGAGTTATTTTGGGGCAGATATAGCTGTTACAAAGAGCTGCAGTGTGTTCTTTGATTTATACCCTTGCGGTGATGATAGGAGTCACATCCACCCACTTGTTTTGTTAGGGGTTCGAGCACAGCGGTGTGCCTGTTGCCAGAGTAGAACAAAAGACATCTTCACAAAAAAAAAAAAATCTGCTTTCATCAAACTTCATACTTTCTTGGAATAACTCAAGGCAAAGTCATTTGCAATTTTACAACTTTGTATCTGGGAGACATTTCCCTTGTTAATTTTATCAACCTGCAGAAAGAACAGGGTGGTACTCTTTTGTGTTAGGGAGAAATACGCACCTACTTTTTTCCTAGAATATGTGAGGGGACAGTGGTGGTTTTGTGCACAGAATGTAGGATATTTGGCCAATGTCAACATGAAATATTGGTATTAGACAAAACCAGTGGGAGTTAGCAAGGACAATGGTGCTTCTGGAGGGCTTGTGGAGGTTAATGACCAATTATATGAATGCCTCACCAAGCATTTTAAGATTTTATAACAGGCATGAAACTGATTTTATGGTCCAGTATTTCACATAATTTCATAGGAGGAGATTATCTATTCACAAAGACGCTGGTGTCCGATGGCAAATGCCTGGGGAGCCAGACATTGAGAAAGTCCCCATGATCTCTGTGTTCCCTCTCCATGCCTTTTCTTTGGAATACATTATGATAATTCACCCTCTCAGCAGAACTACATCCTCTCTGACACACAGACTGCAGGGAATTAAAGGACCAAATTTGAAATTCTATCTAGTTTCTTTGAAATATATGCAATGTGATTTTCTGCAGTTTTCTCATCTGTAATTCATTGACAACATTATAAAACGGATTCACTATATGCCTATATACCAAACTGAACTAAATAAAAATGTGTACAACCCCCACCCCTTATCCCTATCCTGCTGCATAAACCTTATTTTAATTTATAAGGTTGCCATGGTGCTGTGGCATTACAAGCAATATGTATTATTGTATTTTTCTCACCTCTGCCTGCCCTCTAGTTTAATTATGAAGACAGCAACCTCAGTATAGATGTCTTCTCTTATTATCTGTGCTAATGTGCGTCATCTCATACAACGTCTGAACATGTTACCATAGCTGGAGCAGGGGATCGGCTGACTGGAGCTTTCCAGCTGACATCCTCTCAGCAGGTCACTCCAACAGAGATGCTGAGAGGGATGAGCGTGCAGGCAGACCAGGTCAGCTGAGGTTAGCGGAGAGGGCTCGGTGGGTGAGTGCGGGGCTGGGGGTGGGGGTATGTGGTTGTTGAACGATGGTGTGTCTAGGGACGCGTAAAAGCCTAGATGGCGGAGGGTGTGGGGTTGAAGAGTCAAGGGAGGATGATCTGCAGCAATGTGAAATCTCATTTAAAGTCATCTGCTGCTAGAAATTACCTCCTGCTGAATTATGAAGTGAAATCTACCGTTGTACAAACGCTACACCTCAGCTTTCAAAAGTGCACGCTACCTTGACTTATGTATAAAGAAACTACATTACTTGGCTGTTTCCACAGTGACAGAAATGGTAAAAACAAGCATGTAGCTGTGTTTGGTAAATGTGGAATCTTAAACCTGCAGTAACCCAAGGTGATTCAGAAACTCTAAGGTCTTGCTACTTTGTCTCGAGAATATCCCTCAAGGCCAACTGAGGGGAGAAAAATATGAGAAACAACCCAGTGAAGGAGTAAAGCCTTGAGGTCATCAATTTGTGCTTTGTTGGTTTCTCTCCTCACCCATTCCCTGAGGTTGAAATAAAAGCCTGGCATGTCAAATGGAGCGCTACCTGCTGGCAGGTATTGAAGTGGTTGTAGTGGTTGGTACTCTTCATCCAGAAGAGGATTAAATGTGTCGAGGAGATGATAGGGAGTGTGTGATAGCTTCGGCTTGGGGAGTCACAGGCAGAGGTTTCTCTCTCGATCTAGTGAGGGCTTAGAGTAAAAGCAGGACTAACAGCAGCAAAACATATGGGCAAGGACACGTGCAGCTACATTGTAAACACTCACACTGATACACGCAGCGTCACGACATAATTTCTGTCAATCATTAACAGTCTCGGCTACAACTCAACTTTTTTCTTATTTGCCTTTAAAATTTGCTCAGACTTTGAGGTTGATGCCATATTTTTAACCTATGAGAAAACAACGCAGATGTTTTTCATAGGCAAATTACCATATGAAAATAAGACTATTATATCCTCTCTGCAGGTGCGGCTGATCGTTGAAGTGATATGGCCTCTGTTCCTCTTCTTCATACTGGTGTGGGTGCGGTCCACCAATAAGCCACTTTATAAAGGCCAATGTAAGTACAAGCCCAGTGTTATGCTGTATTTCACGTCACGACATGATTGTTGCGAGCCTTCCAGAGCTCTTAGATCATCTGGGGCAGGCTTGCTCACCGTCCCCAGGGTCACAACCAAACATGTAGAAGCAGCTTTCAGTTATTATGCGCCAAAGATCTGGATTACACTTCCTGAACGCTTGCCCTAACCCTTTGTTCTTTAAAAATTGAGGCTTAAAACTTTCCTGTTTGCCACTGCTTTTCCCTGAGGTCACTTAAAGATGCTGCCTCTTAAATCCTTTAAATCCACTGTTTTTGTTTGTTTGTTTTTGTTTTGTCTTGTTTTTTTTATGAATTGTATTATTTTCTGTTGTATTTGTTTTGCATGTTTATGCTTATGTAAAACACTTTGAATTGCCTTTGTGTCAGAAATGTGCTATATAAATAGACTTGGAATCGGATTGGATTTAAAGCCACAGAACAACTCCTCAGTGTGCTCTCATAATAACTCAGAACTCAAAGCCAAAGTGTATATCAAAATGTTGAGGAAAAAACGGTGCTGTAGCATGAATATAAAAATCCTGACCTCTGTTTTGACATCACTGCAGCTGTATATCCAAACAACAGTGTGTAAGGCATGCAGCTGGGTAAATGCATACTGTGAGAATGCATCTCTATTCCTTTAGGCCACTACCCAAATAAGGCCATGCCATCGGCTGGCGTGCTGCCCTGGCTTCAAGGTATGATGTGTAACATCAACAATCCCTGTTTGAACTATCCAACGCCTGGGGAGACACCAGGCCAAGTCAACAACTTCAACAACTCCATGTAAGTACTGGGATGTATAATACAGAAAAACAAAACCCTTTTCTGTCTTCTAAAACACTATACAATAGGATGAAATAAAATATGTTGGTTATAATTTCAGATTTTAGTGTATAATCTTTGTTGTCTTTCTGTTAAACCAGAATTGCTGGGACGTTGATAGAGCTGCAAACCCTCCTGGTGAACAGATCTATTCTCAGCAAGGCTCAGTTGCTGGCAGATGACCTCGACCAGTGGGATTCAGTCCTGTCACAGTCCAATCCTGATAATGGTAAGAGAATTTCAATACCAAACTGTTGATGCACTGACCTCAAGACAACAGCACAACTTGTGAAAGAACCTCATTTTTTCATTTTATTGAAATTGGTGAAAAGAAACAGGGTCACAGTGTAGGGTGGTCTCTCTTGATGTAAGTTTTCTACTGAGTAATAGTTCATCAAGTAATAGGTATAGAAAATACTCAGCCTCAGCAACAATCACTCTGCTACGTCTTTGTTAAGTACTCTCCATCAAGGAAAGTATCCCTCTCACATGGATGACAAGTTGGAGGATTTGTTATTCCCCTTTATCCCTCAAAAACAATGGCGCGTGATTATTTATGATGCAATTTGCCGTGCAGACTGACAGATCGTTTGTCTTGATAAGTTGCTGCTTTGCATTAGGCTCATTTAGCCTGATGATATTCAGATTTTCATACGGCACCTAATTTGCAAAGAGACAAAGGGAGGGGGGGGGCGCTGTTCAACAAACGGCTCGTGGGCCATTTGCATTTTGGGGTCGCTGGCTTGTAATATACAAGATTAAATCCATCAAAGATCTAAGCCTGGGCATAATTAATGGGATTCGCTGTCGGAGGCGAGAGCACAAAAGGTCATTAACAAGAATGGGGAATGGAGTACTATCAAAAGACCAGGATGGCAAAGGTGATTGTGTTGTCCTCTTTTTTTTGGTTATCACCAAGGGTTGATTAAAAGACTCAGGTGGTCACTTCAATCAGAAAGGCAGCGGTGTACAGGAAGAGTCCGGATCGTGTTCTTCTTCCCTACGATCTAACCCTTCCCACCCTCCCGGATGCTCCTTCAGTTACAAGGGGCATAATGATATGTGTTTAGTAGGAATCATGAGGTGTTGTACAGAGTGTGAGCAGTGCGTCAAACAGCATAATTAATTTCAGACAATACTGAATGATTGTTATTTTTACCCAACATTTATCTTAATTGAACCTTGAATAACCCAGTATAAGGCACTTCCTCGCCTCATCTTGATAATTGACTGACTTGCATGTATTACACTTGCAAAGGGCTAATCTAATTAAATCATGCAACCCCTTCATCATCTCAACAGCACACGCCATAGACCCAGAGAGAAGAAAGCATGTTGAATAGATACAGTATGTGTACGTGTGTGAATATACTTGAGTGGGATCCCTTCTATGCTAAGACATTGTGAGGGAGTAACAATGAACAGTCGATTGGTTCTGGAGCCGGCTCTTTTAAATCCAGACTATCTGTGGGCAGCTAATCAGGAGAAAATGGCTGGTTAACAATCTGGTACATGTTTAGCAACAAATTGTCTCCTCTCACATGCTCGTTCAACTCAAGTGTTCAACCCCTACTTGCACCAGTGAAGGATTTAATTGCAACAGTCATCTAGAAAGCATAATTTAAACTCAAATTCATCATGCCACTTCAAGCAACTTTCAGCAAATCCGAATCAGAATGCTAGCAACATTCTTCCTTTTCCTCGATTAACAGGCACACATGAAAAGGGAGGGACTTTGTTTTAGTTTTGGTCTTATTTTCATTGATTCGGCCATTGTTTCTATCAGTCAGGATAATATCATATCTCTCAGCAGCTGCACTGCAGTGATTTTGAAGATGTGGGCTTTAGCTTTAACCTTTTCCCTCAACAATGGAATAAATCATCTAGTGCTTTGATTAGGCTGATCTTCCATTGCAGTAGAAGGGCTGCTGTCCTATTAGTTACACAACAGGTTCTCCTACACGGTTGGCATTGGTGTTCATTAGGGCAAATGACACAGGTATCACCTGTGCGCACCATATTTGTGAACAGTGGTGTGGAAATCAAATGCAGGAGGACAGACAAAGAAGGGAGGCAGAGACAGAAAGGCTGCAGGGTTGGCTGCAAAATATCTGCAGTGCAGATGGCGAGTGCGGAGGATTTATGGCTAAAACAAAGATAAAACTATGAAAATAAGACTCAGGTTAAAAACAAGCCCATATATTTCCCTTTAGGTTTCCCATCTCTGACCTGTTGTCAGCATCACACATGTTAACATTAAGTACACAACTGTACACTGTATTTATAGTCTGTCCCTGATTCTGCTGCGTATCAGTTTCTGTCCTGTAAAAATAATGATTCTCCACCTTTATGTTTCAGCTCAACCAGTGATCCTGAGGAGTATTCTAAGAGACAATGAAACATTCTCCACGCATCTGAGAGAAAATTTGTCAGTGCCACCAACAGTGGTCCAAAGCCTCATGAACGCTAAGATTAACCTCAGTCCAGTGAGTATCATTTGCTATACTGCTTGTAGGGCTGGGCAATATGCTGATACTATGATATGAGACTAGATACTGTCTTAAGGCCATGATATACCAAATCGGCATCAAAGAACTAGCGGCATGGCGGCTCGCGTCGCCTGTGTCTTGGCCAGAAATTTGCACTTGAACACACCGCAAAGACTACAGCCAACGGTCAACCAGCATGTACATTCTGCACCTGGGTAAAAGGAGATGACTCTCTGCACCAGCAGGTGGCGGTAGTCTGTATTTATCATTCAAAAAGGGAAAAAGGAAGACCGGACGGATTAAAGAAGCTTGTTAGCACATAGCTAATGTTAAAAGACCAAAGCATATTTATCGTGTGAACAATAACACAAACAATTATGAGCGTTCAGTGGCTTTGTTGAGATCGAATGCCCTCTTGACATTAGTCGTTTGATTGCAGCCGTCACCTCCGTTTCTCTTCTCGTCCACTGAGCTTAGCTGTCAATCAGAGTGATTTCATTCACTGAGGGGCTCAGCCGTCTTACGCTGACTCAACATGCTGAATTGGCCCAAAACAAGCCATAGATTTAGGATATCGTAATATCGCAGGTGTTGTCTTTTCCTGGTTTTGAAGGCTGCATTACAGTAAAGTGATGTCGTTTTCTGAACTTACCAGCCTGTCTTAGTTGTTCTATTATTTAACTTTACAGACTTAGTAATTACATTCACGTTACTGATGATTTATTAACAAAAATCACATTGGTATCGGTCTGAAATATTGTGGTGTTGGATTTTCTCCATATTGCCCAGGCCTAACTGGTAACATGGCTCCAATAAGAATCCCAGCTGCTCTGAAACCTGACTTTCCACCTCCCTCTGTAAATAAAAAAATACAAATGTCACCAAAATGTTCTTAAGACCAAATATGCCAAGAGTGTTGTGCTTGAGCATTTAAAATGCAAAATAACCTGGCCAAGAACTGCCTCTGTCACTGCTTGTCTTGACAGTCATAATCAAAGCAAACTCAGGCATTTGCTTGACAAAAAAGTCACTGAAGCTGCTTACAGTAGGTAATTTGCAATGAGATGAACTCACAACAGCAATAAGACTGTCTTGTCTCTAAATGCTCCCCAATTGATATCGTGGTATGTACTGAGTAATATCAGATGAGCTGCAAGAAGGTAATTATGTTTCACTGACATTGACAAGGATGCTTAAATACAATGTGCGCTGATTAAAAGATCCCTACTGTGTATGAGGCATTGTGATGGTTGCACTGCGCTCTGATGCAAAATGTAGTATGTGTCTAGAAAGTAAAGTTCCTAGCACAGTTCATGAGCTATTCTCTATCTTCTACCTATGTTTCCTGTCTTGCTTGGTGTCACTGTATACTCTCTGGTTGGATACAAACTCTCTGTGTGTATGCATCTCTGTATGTGGGTGTTAATGTTTGTGTCTGTCACATTCTTACTGTTGTTTTAAGTGTAAGGTACGGTATGTAAGTATTTATTAGAGGGTAATGCAAGTAAAATAAGGCTTAATTAAAGTAAAAATACCATTTGGATATCAGATTTGTATATGTGATCTGGCATATGATCTGCTTGCTCAGCACCCCAAAGGACACAACACATGAATAAATAAAATGTGGTCAGATGCAAAGTTCTCTTGTTTGTGAACTTCTACCGAAGTTGCTTATATTTTTCAGGTGACGGGCATCCCGAGGCCAGGCAACCTGGAGAGCATCCTGTGTGAGGGGACAGATCTGGATGAGTATGTCCAATTTAGCAGCCAGGCTGAAAAGGAGGCTTTTCAAAATGTCAGCTGCTCCCGCAATCCACAGCAGCTGATTAACGCCCAGCAAGTGCTCCTGCAAAACCTGGATGTGAGGAAAGTGCTTTCTGAGGTGAGCTTCACTCGCTGTCGCCCAGAACCAGTCTGATTGGACTTTGATGAGACATGAAGGAGTTCTGCAGAGTAACATGGTCGCAATTAGTTTAATTTTGACAGAAGTTGGAGAGCGAGTGCGTTCAGGAGCCATGTTTACATTGATTGGCCTGACGGAGACACTGTAGTAACACAGGCCATAATCGGAGTCCTTATTTCTGCTCGGCAAGGTCACCCAAATCTAGCATCCTTACAAAGTGCTCTGTCTGTGCTGATGAAGGTGGCATTAAAAATGTAAATTCTCCCTCTGTGTCTCAGCCACAACGGGTATAATTCAGGCATAACTTGGATGCATTTGATGCGTCAGCCATTGTGCGTAAGGGAACATTTTTGTTTTTCGACATGTTTGTGTGAAAAGCATCTAAGATTCAGGCCTCTTGAAAGACATTTCCTGTGACTTATATTTGTGAGCTGGTGTTGCTAGGAGATGCGCTGTCAACTTTCATTGTGCACTACTGACTGGCACACGTCATAGCCCTTCATAGCCTCTGGAAATGGATTGACATTAATTTTTCTTAACAAGCAGACAAAGATTTGCTTTTATACAGATTTTAATTTGATTTTAATTTTTGGTAGCGTTATATTATTACCTGCAGAGTATTTGGAAGCTACTGAACAGCTCAGTGCTGTGTTCATACCACAATATACAAAAGACTTGTTCTAGCTAGCATTCACGGTGACAAGTAGTCCTGTACTCAGTGCTTGGTGACATGCTTTTAAAATGTTTTTATTTATTTTATAGGCTTTTTACAGGGTTATTACTGGTACAAATGTTGTTCTGAACTGCTGAGCAAACCGTTTTAAGCCACAAAGTTCAGCTATCCAGTCTGCCTGTTGTTGCTTGAATTGATGGTGAGATCTAACATTATTGACTGCAATATTGTGAACCTTATGCCTAAGCAAAAATGAAATGTCAAAGCAGTGTAGCAGGGTGCTTTTTTTTTGCCAAACTTTCCTGTTTAGCCTTCTTGTGGCATTTCCTGTACAGGAGTGATGATAGATTCTCTAAATTGAGAGATAAATAAGACAAGGTAAACATGGCTGCACAAGGTTATTTTGAGCATGCATATTCTATCAATTACACACTGACAGGTGAAACTCCACACCTTAATACAATTTAAATGTCTCTTGGGAACATTGCCTATCCTAACTGTAAGTCTCGCATGGCTTGCAGTAAATTGAATTCAAAGACAATAATTTTCTGTGCCATCCAATTGACTCAGAAAGATGAAGAAATGGCTTTTAAAGTAAAAACTTGCTAATGCATCCACTTTAAGGCGAAACCTACAGGCAACATGTTATTACTGCACCATTATCTTAATGTATTTTCATTTCTTCCATTTTGAGTGAGAAATCATTTGCTGTCCCATAGCGTCAAGGCTTTTAAAAATTGTCATTGTCATATGCACCACAGTGTCTTCCAGTGATTTTACTAGAATGCATCCAATCAGGTGGGAATTATTTATTAGAACCAATGTTTTGCTGAATTCTTTTTAAATCTCCGAGTTCCCTTTGGGATGATGAAAGCCAGCACTTTTCTTTGAGTTTATCTTTGAGAGAAAATATATGGGACAGCAAATCCAATAAATAAGTGATAAGGCAGGAAGTTCGTAGGGGAGCGCATTTGAACAATTTAAGCCCACAGGCATTTTCAGACACAGGGAAAAAAAAAGAAAAAGAAAGCCCAGACAAGATATGGTGCAAAGGCTCTTCAGTGCCGCAAGCAAATGGATGGAAAAGAACATCAAGCCTTCACACTTAAAGCTTGACGTTGGCTGAATGATTGTGATAGTAACAACAACATAAAGAAAAGGACAAGGGAAGAAGTCAGGGTTTATCACTGAGGTAGTGAGTGGCAGAGGGTGATGT
>JAPZEB010000016.1:10382586-10396342 GCA_029783705.1 Chaetodon striatus
GGTTCCCTCCCACAGTCCAAATACATGCCGGTTAGGTTAACTGGTGACTATAAATTGGCCGTAGGTGTGAGTGTGAATGGTTGTCTGTCTCCACGTGTCAGCCCTGCGACAGTCCTGCAACCGTGCCTCTCGCCCAATGTCAGCTTGGATAGGCTCTAGCCCCCTTGTGACCCCTAACAGGATCAGCAGTCACAGATTATGATAATGTCATGAAACATGTATTAGAGAGCCGGATTTCACCAACAGTACTTTTGGCATTTGCATACTCTCAAAGAACATTAGCTTAGCACAAAAACTGCAGACAACTAGCCACCTACCACGGCTGTTGTGGTGATGGAATTTCCCTTGCAGTGACCAAGGGTGCCTCAAGTGCTTTGTAAATAAGCTTCACTGTTAGGTTGTTATTAGGTATATTGTTGCTTTTATGTAATTGCTTTTAATTCTGTAATTGTTCATTTTTAAATGCAGAACACAGAAGGGCGATGAGGCGCATTTTTTTAAGCCCACATGCTTTGGTCGTGTCTGGATGCTTTGATACAGAATATCCACAGGAGTAAAATGAAGGCACAAGGTCAATTACTTGCTCTGGATGAAGGGAAGACTTAAGTTTGTAGGGAGAGAGGACGGACCTGCCAGTCTCTGTGGATTCAGTATTAATGTCATCTGCATTAAGTGGTTGATTTTTTTGGTGGTTGGCTATTTGTCCCGCCCCTGTTTGACTGTAATTGGATGACTGGGTAAGAAATAATAGTGATGAGCAGCTGCAGTATTTATCTTAAGTTGAATATGTTTGGTATTGCAATGTCAAAAACAGCCCTTACACCTGCCAGCACCTCTAAAGCTCATTGATTTACTGTTAAATATTCATTAGCGAGATTATTTTATAAAAAAAAACCCAAAAAAACAAGTGTAAAAACAACAATATGTGGTTTCACAGAAGGTTACGTGCTGGACTGTTTCTTGGTCTGGCACAGCGACCTCCTAGAGTCTCTGCTGGTCGCCTGACAACCAAACAGTGATTGCAAAAGTCATCATAATCAGATTGCATTTTTAAAAAAAACTCCAGAAATTACTATTTTGCCCCCACCCCTGTTTAAAAAAACGACTTAGCTGGTCCACATGATCAGTGGCTCATTACATGTTTATCTCTTCACTTCTTCACTTAACTGCATTTTCCAAGCTGGGCTAATCGTAAAACATCCCCCTTCACTGTGTCTTACTGCAGCAGAAAATGCAACAACTATTGGATACATAAATTCTGTGTGGAGAATATACATCAGCTTCTCAAAAAAACCCTGGCATTTTTCTGTAAAAATCAGTAAAATATGAAATGATGAGCCTTATATATACTGCAGGTGAGAATATACATGCCGTGTATATCAATTTGTTGCACCTTCTGTTAGATATGGAAACCGAGGGAGGAAAGTAATTATGGATAAGTGCAGGATAATTTTCATCCTGGCAGAAAGGATTATCTATAGAAGTAGAGGACATGGACTCTTCGCCACCACTTCTCTCACTCCCTCCCTCTCTCCTCCTCTCTCTCTCTTCGCCTCTCGCCGTATTTCCTTGACACTGACATTACTCCAGTGTCACTCCAAATGAGCTTATAGGCAGCTGGAGGGAAGCAGACATTGGGAGCTCCATATAGCCAGGGTATTCATTACCCTAGCCCTAACCTTTACACAAATGGGCCGGCAATCCTCCTTTGTCTTCATTTTCTCCCAGCCTGGCTCTCCCTCTCCCCACAGCTCGCTATGAAGCTGGTGGCTTCGGAGGTTTGTCATCTCCAGAGGTTCTTCAAGGTCGCAGACATGTTTTACGGTGATGGACCAATTACCATCCCCACCACAACTACATTTGAGACAGAAGATCCAGAGTGTGGAGCTGGATAGAAGGACATACTGTACAGAGATGGCTTACAAATAAAAGTGGTTGGAAATATGTTTGACACAACTACCCGTAGCTTTACACAACGTTGTAATGGCGACACCCATGGTTACCGTGGTAACACCAAGTGCACTTCAACAGAGCAGGTCCCAGAATTCTGGAGCAGCTACCTTATCAGAAATACAATACAGTGCAGCCAAACATACCCACCTTGTTTTAATAAAGAATCGATAAGCTGCCTTTTTCCATCATGCCATGAGCAACTGCAGTATGATTTCATGCTACACTTGGCGCAAGCAGTTCTCCCTGAACAACAGCAGGGCAGAGTTCAGTTGGTTACCTTTCTGAGAAGTTGAAGAGCATAACTCTTCATCTAACTGCTCTCTGTGGCTGGTCTTTCTTGTTCCATTAGCCTCTGTAATAACTCATTATATTATGGTGAACAACTGCGGTTGAACAAACAAGTACACTCCTTTAATTATTTTAAAGCTCATTTGTTCTCCCTTTAGGTATGAAAACAGTAGGGCTGTACCCGACTCAGAATGGGCTGTCCAGTAGGAATATTCAATGATTCATTCCTTTTTTTCCCAAATTAAGTTTGGGAGCTTGAACGGGGTCCAGTGGGACATTCAGGGTGACAGTGAGCTGTAAGGTATGAGCTGTAAATTCATCACTTCCAATCAGAAGGCAGAAAATAATGGTGTTTCGGGGCCTAACGTGGCAAAGCCTCTCTGCTTCCAGGCAGCTGCCACAAGAGCAGCAAGAAAGCGAGGAACACCTACTCTGCTGGAAATTCTGGGGACCAAGAAGAACACCACACACTGATTGGCAAAAACCAAGCAAAACAAAACAAAATGTCTGCAAGATTTGAAGCAGTCTCAGTCGACTGAAGGATCTCTGACCCATGATTCGAATTTTCCACTTTCACTGCCTGCATACTTCCATGTGTCCTTTATGTTGACATAGATATCTGCCTGATGGCACTAGACGGTAGAGCCAGAAGTTTGTAACAACAAGCATCGCAACAGTGGGGAATATATTGGTGATGTGCCTTGTAATGGACTCTGCGTTGTAGACGGTAGTGGTCTATGAGGCCATTAAATACATTGCAACATTTGGTTAGAGAATTCTTTTAACTATACTAGCGATTCCCTCTGTTCCACTTTTTGTTTTAAATGTCTTTGTCGTGTCCTGCGGTTGTGTCTCACTTGAATAGTCGACCAAATGTTAGTCGACCAGAAAGGTCATTAGTCGGCAGGGATGAACATGCCATCTGCCATTCATTGACTACAAACATGACGTATCATCTGAAACATGTCAGTAGCTACATGCCCATTAGCCACTTAGCCCAAACATTACTGCTTTGATATAAACGTGTGGGCGACTAGTCGACTAATGGCCCTAAATGATGACTATTGCTCAACTACAGGACAATTCTTGGTAGGGGGCAGCCCTAGTTTCATCCATAAGCTTTCAGAGAATGTACACAAATATGGATGACATGAACGCAGAGTATGGACAGAATGCTCTTCTGTGTTCATCTAGGAATCTAACAATGAGTATAGATGAGCCTTTAATGCAAAGCAGCAGCAGTAGAGTGATCCGTTTGTGTTCGTCGTAACTTAATGCAGCTCTGGAACAACGGAAAGAAAGTAAATAGTATAAGGTCAGTCTGTTATCAGTAAGATAAAATTGAACTGGGCACATGCATACCTTTTTTTCCTGTGAATCCCTTGGTGTTTAAAGGCAGCTTTAATCCAGTGCTGCAATGGCAGACCCTGCCACTAACAATTAAAACTACTGTACAGAAAGGTAATTACTGAATGTAACAGGACCTGTAGTCTTTGCGAAAACAAATTTTGTATCGTGGATGTTAAGCTAAGTAGTTCCCAACTGAACAAATGTCAAGACTTGTGCGCTATCATGTAAGCCATCACCTGTGTAAACATTTTAAAACATGGTATAGATTTGATTGAGTTCTCATTGGCCTTTTACCACAAGGATCTGACCTTTTATAAAGGCAAGCAAATACATTTCACTTCCTCACTCGAGGATCCTCCTCCCATGACAAACACTTGACACATGCAGTTGTAGTCGGATGAAGATTTCAAATACTGAGCCGGTCGAACGGTCACGGTCAATTTGCCAGCGGCACTCTGCTGCTACTATTTCAGAATGACTTACAGACTTTAGAATACACACATTTCTGATGGGTCGTGTCCTTAATGTAGCACCCACTAAGATGGATGTACTGATTTTTTAAAAGGTCACATGCAGCATAGAGATTACTTAATTTGACACTTTGTCCTAAGGTTAAGCAGAATATCATCAGAAGTGTTGACACTGAAATGCCACTGAGCACACTGGCCAGAATATATCTGAATCTCAACGCAGAATTTCACAGTTTAGAGGCTCAATTCTCAGCTGACGTGCAGCGCCCTTTCCTCTCCAAAAGTCAGAGTCCACATGGTCCACTTTCAAATGTGAACCATATACATTCAGCAACTGGAATGATTGGTTTGGAAGTATGTCTTTCCCCCTAAATGTATAAATGGTTGGGTGATTTCACTAACTTATTATCTCGGTGGGTTCAGGCTCCTTCCCCCTGTGTACATGACAGGTAAATTATCCCTGCTCTGTTTAATTTTAGTTTATGTGGTAACAATGTCATTACAGAGACTGTCATATTAATAATTGGGAGTTAATTTCACAGCAGCTTGAAACTATGAACATACTAGGTGGGAGTGAGGGGAAAGGTAGTGGCTACTAAATAGAGGGCAACACATTAAAACCAACAGGTGGGAGTAAAATGATCTTTTTATGCCAGAGCTATTGTTTGAAGAGCTTTGAACCTTTTATTTCTGGCAACAAAAACACATTCATGTACTGTGTACACAGCGTGTGGGGTTTAAGTGCTTATAGCAGGGTTACATTTGCTCCCAGATCAGCATGTCACTTTTATTGATTCGATGCATGATTGCAGCTTGATCCCTGACCTGTGGTGTCTAGAACAGGCTTGACATACATGTTTGTTATCATGTTAGTGAAGTGCATTGAGAGATAAGAGGATCCGCAATTGCCTATATCTTTGTTTTGTGCACTTGTATTTTGTTTTTATGGATATGTGTTTGTGTACAGTTTTTATTTGCATTGATTTTCACACTGTGGCCTGAAATACATATTCATATATATGTGCACATGCTTTGTGAGTGTGTGCACTGTACATTTATACTCTGTACATTAGCACTTCTTGGCGAAAATAATAGTTGATTCCACTGCCTGAAGTACAACAATGCCATCTGTCTTAATGGTCCTAATTAATGCTGCAGAAGAATGAATGTCATTTTCGTCAAAGCACAAAGCTAACCTCCCCTGCTTTCTCTTCTAAAATAAAACACTGTGGCTTGAAACTAGGAATGCGCTGATTGTAGAATTCTAGGCCGATATGGACGTTTAAAATAACAAGGTGGCCAATAGCCGACACCAGTGTTTTTTTTACTGTGCTTGTTTGTGCTAGGAAAACAAAGAAAGCTGCATTATAATAAAACAACTGAACTGTTGAGAAGTCATTCAGCCCCTCATTACATTATCTTAGAATGTGCACAAATGAAATCATTCACATTTGGGAAACAACCTTTCATATAACCTTCTTCCACATAAAAAGACATATTAAAAAACTGCCTTTTTACAATATATATATTATTCCCTCTCTGATATCTATTTTATGTTGCTGTGGAAACAGCAACAAATTTGTCCTTCAAACTATTTATTCCAGTTTTTGCCATAAATGACATTTTAAAGATTACATTTGAACACATCATGGTAACGTTACCTTTTACTTGTCCCCAGTACTCATTTTACTGAATAGAGTTTGAGTGCATCATATTAGTTGGTGTTAGCTGCTAACAGCTAACACCAGCTAGCTTTCCTACTGCTGCTGTTAGCACGACTTTGTTGTTTACTATGTAGCACTGTCCCCTGACGTGTTGATAGTGAGTTCACTGTGTGCTTTTGTCCCAAATTTGTCCAGAGGAAGATCTCTGTCCATCTTAAACATGTTTCCTTTTGGTTCCAGGATGATGTTAGTCCCTACCCTGGTTTTTAGCCTGCACAAAATGAATGTGACACAACAGAAAGTCTTCGCCCACTGCCATCAGTAAATGTAATCTTATTTGCTAATACGCAAATGGCAGTCAGCAAGGCTTATATTGGTTGATACAAATGTTTGGCCGATAAATTGGTGTTCCAATGCATTCATGCCACATTCATTCAGAACCTCTCACTGCTAACCAGAGTAACTGTGATTAAACCTGTCTTCTTGCCTTTTAAAATCAGGCTTTGCTCGCGAATCCAGTGTTTGCTGCTGCCCTTAACCAGCGCCTCAACGGCACAGGATGGACAGCCGAGCTGCTGGCCAACTTCCTGTACAACGGGCCCCCGGAGGATCGGCCGCCTGGCATGCCGCCCTACGACTGGCGGGATGCTTACAACAACACCACCGAAATGCTGAGGCTTCTCTCCGACTTCCTTGGTGTATGTAACTCTTTTGACTGTGCTTTTATGAAATGCGTAGCACCTCACGAACCTGGCTTCAAGCTCACTCATGCACTGGAGGGTTGTGTGACCTCTTCAGTAGAGTGAGTGAGTGATTTAAAAAGATGGGCTGTTCTCTGACATTTCAGATTTTGTAAAATATAATTCTCACTGCTGAGGAAATTGGCAATACATATCTTTTTCTACCCTCCACTGTTTTATTTTAGCCTCTCCCTTCTGTGTTATTTATCTGGTTCACCTTATATTACCCGTGTGATTTCTTTACTTGGAGTTGGCGTTAAAAACAAGTGCTGTGTGACCTTTAAAGTGCTCAAACACAACTGTCTTTTGTTAAAAATAAGTTGTTAAATTCTCATGTATCAGCTCTCCTTTTTTAGGTTGTTGGTTTGCTAAAAACATGACCCAGATGAGCTGAGCCATGCCAAGCCAGTGCAGCCAGTGCAGCCAGTGCACACATTAAATATAGATTACAATTTATGTTACAGTGTCAGTGGTAAATTCCCTGTCGGGATATGTAAACAGTTTGCAGCAAAAGTCTTGTTTCCCTAACACGATTGCTGCGATTAGATTTACCCTTGTATCTTTTTGTTCACAACTGTACGCAGGGTGCTCTGCATCTGAGACACAATGTGTCCATGTTTAGCACAGTGCATTTTATTTCTTAGTTCTTTTGCCACTGTGTCTGTGCTCTGCAGCTGTGAAAACCAAAATCAAGACTTTTCCAGATGATATGTAGGTTTTTCTTTTCTTTATCTTGGCACGCTATGAGCTTTTATGTTTTTTTGGAGAACAAGCAAAAAAGACTTTGGTCTTTTATTCATTAAAGTTGAATGTCCTTGACTTAGCAAACTGTCAGACACACAGTAAGATCTGTCACTACATTGCTTCCATGATAATCATAAAAAACATTGTTATAGGCTTGACTACGGTGAATCTGTTATGGCATCAAACAAAGTGGTGTCTCTAAGTAGGAGAACACGCACAGCTGACAGTGATATATTGATCTGTGGCACAGTTTGCAGAGAAACCCTTCTTTCTTTGTGTGATCAAACACATGTACAAAGCCCCACACACATACACACGCCCTGCTGCACTCACATACACACACAAAATGTCAGTCCACAGACAGGTAGGATGGCAGGTTGGGCCCTTGGGGTTAGCCATATATGGCCATTGAAATTCCAACATAATGCAATCTATTTTCTGCCCTAATGGAAACTGCAGTGCTCAAAATGGATACCAGGATAAGGACAATTATTAGACAACCTTTACTTTGGTGTCCTCTTGTCTGGGTGAACACATCTGTGGGGAAATAGAGCTTCTTTTAGTCTAGGGCTAAAGAGTTTATACTTTCAGCATTGACAATGCAATGGTCAGGTGCTACAACACAGAAAATGTGCTTTATCTGCATCTGCACATTTGTTACACTTGTTATCTTGTTGATAATATGTGCTCAGAAATCATTCATTTGTATTTGTGAAATAATCCCTGCAAGCAAATTAATAACTCCAGATCAATGCCCAATAATCTGTGGTCACTTGATAATTGGCATGGCTTTTCGCTATGGTGCCACCACCAGTGTAAACACTGAAGAATCAGGCTACATCTCTTTAATAGCACAGGCCCAAATTAGGGCTACAAATTGCTACTGCCCTACTTCATTTATGAGCTGCCCCACAATTTAATAGGATCACGGTGCAAATGATGGAATTTATAATAAAAAAAAAGAAAAGAGTAAGAATAGCAATAGTTATGTAAACTGCATAACAGGTCATTATGAAGGTGTTCATGGCAGCGGTGCTGTTGCATCATCTTGGTAATCCTGGGAACAACACTTCATTACTAGCTACAGGTGACACTGGTCTGTTGCTCATTGAGAATCGTGTATTGCAGCATTGTAGTGTTTTGCCTAAACACAGAAGACACTTTAATAATGTCTGTAAGGATGAATTTATTGTATGCGCGAGGCCGGCTACAGGGATACTCAACTTGCTTGTGTGGGGGCAACTTTTACAAAATGACAGAAGGCCAGGGGCCAGTCGCAGCCGCCCTGCACAGGCCAGACGTACACAGGGGCATTTCTAGGATTTATGGACATCCCAGGGGTCTGAGGGATCCTCCCCAGTCTCTTTTTTTGATTCACAAGCTCTCTGCAAGTGTTAATGCTGTAGTCTTATTGTCATTTTGGTGTCTTGTGTTGCTACTTTTATTGTTAGAGTGACTTGTTGTTGTGTTGTCTTGCTGTTATGGCTGAAGTCGTTGTGTCATGTATATGCTCTCTTTTGTAATTGTTTTTTATACAATCTTTTAGTCGATAAATTATTCTCTGTTTTCTGCCCAGGGACTACAGATGAAA
Organism: Chaetodon striatus; assembly: GCA_029783705.1. Classification (NCBI taxonomy): domain Eukaryota; kingdom Metazoa; phylum Chordata; class Actinopteri; order Chaetodontiformes; family Chaetodontidae; genus Chaetodon; species Chaetodon striatus. The sequence continues at coordinate 10,391,387 of JAPZEB010000016.1, forward strand.
ATGATCTCATAGCTAATTCTTGTGCATCTAAGTAGCTGTGCAATGTCCCTGTTAAATACATAAAAAATCAAAATAATTTACAAAAAGGGCACAAAAAAACTAATGTGAACCAGTCTGTTTTCATTGTGAATTACAAAATGATTAGGTGGGTACCCAGTATTCTTTTGCAGACCAGACTTGACCCATTGGCCTGAAGTTGAGTATCACTGATCTTCTATAACTCCTGTAGTCTCGCCAACTTGAGCAGATGAACTTCATCTACACATACTACATATCAACTTCATCCGCCAACTTGAGCAGATGAAGCTGATATGTAGTATGTGTAGTGGCCTCCTACATACACGATGCAACCATAACCAGAACAACCCAATGTGTTGCCCTGGATGTTTCTCTGAATAAGGCCAAGATGGGATTGGCGAGCTATCAGTGGGGCCAGATTGCTGATATCAAACAGCTTAGCCTTAGCTGCTGGACCAGTGGTCCAAGACAAGAAAAGCAGAAATACATAAACAATCTTGCTCTGTCTCTTCTAGGAACATCATGAGAATAGTGAAAGGCTCTGAAGGCCTTTTGTAAATGCAGTAGACTGTGATTTGCTTAGTTAATTCAAATATATGTGTCATAACAAACTCTTTGCTAGTTGATTTAAATGATGATTTATCCAGATTTGGCAGGTAAAGGTCCAGTGCATAGGATTTAGTAGTATCTAGCGGTGAAGTTGCATAACTAAAAACTTCTCTCATGTGCCAAATGTGTAGGTGAACTACAATAGCTGACACAAAAAAAACACAAATGGCCCTGTCTAGAGCCAGCATTTGGTTTGTTTCTTCAGGGCCACTGTAAAACAACATGGCAGACTCCATGGAAAAGGACCTGCTCCATATGTAGATATGTTTGGCTCATTTTAAGTTGACAAAAACACAATGATTCTTAGTTCAGGTGATTATAAACTAATCACATGGTTTAGGTAGAGCATTTTCTTCCATATATTTCACTGAGCACTTGTCCAAACTTTGGGCTCACATAACCATGCCATTGCTGTGATATCCTCACTAGTTTGTACTGAACAAATGCTGTTGCTGTGATATTTTGTTTACCACCATAGTTTGATATAGAATACAGACCACAGAATCCTGGGGGAGAAATGATAAAACTATTGCAGCACTGAGATGTGTGGACAGCTGTCAGGTGTGACTGCCTCCCAGGATGGCTAGCTCATTATCGTTTCATGAAACAGGGGGACAAGGCTACAGAACTGGGAGTGCTAGCGAGGCTGTATCTCATTTGCTTGTCTCTGCTGAAGCCCAAAACATTTCCCACCCCCTGGCAGCTCCACATAATTTGGAACGACACTCCGCACGGTTTAGTCAATAGCTGAGTGATACTTTTCGCTAAATATCCATCTGCCATTCTGTCAGCGAGTTCATGTCTGCCTCTGTTTTATTCCCTGTTTTGTGGATACTAAAGATTTAAATAAAACAGGAATGATTTACTATAAGGAGCTTATAAAAAAAAATAAAGCCATTTTTGTGATTCCTCTGTGTTTGTTGACAGTGTTTAGACCTGAATAAGTTTGAGGCAGCACCCACTGAAAGCCATCTGGTGAGCAAAGCACTGGAGCGTCTGGAGAATGATACGTTCTGGGCCGGTGTTGTCTTTGAAAACCTCCAGCCGGACTCCAGCCCCCTCCCTCCCTATGTCAAATACAAAATTCGCATGGACATCGACGAGGTGGAGCGTACCAACAAAGTGAAAGACAGGTGGGTGACACAGCTCAGCCTCTCTGTTAAATACAAACAAGGACTCTATCATATCTATTACAATATTACATTTACTTACTGTAAAACTGTAACCTGTTATCTTCTGTGACACAGAGATATATTAAAGGAATAGTGTAACATTTTTGGAAATATGCCTGTTTGCTTTCCTGCTGAGAGTCAGATTAGAGATGATTCGCTTAGCTTGGCTTAGCATTAAGACTAAGAACAAGGGAAAACAACTAGCCTGGCTCGCCCTAAAGTAAATGTAACTAAACATACAAGATATAGAGTAGTAATTTGTGAGCAGGTGCTGGTAGGCAGACTTTTGTTTTAACATTGGACATTTTTGCTAAGTTAAAGGTATACCATGTACTATATTTGGAGCTTCCTCTTTGATATGTGCTGGTAACGGCCTGTCACCTGGAAGCCCTGAACTCACCTGGACCCTGTGCCATAGCAGAGATAAATAAACCACCACACATACACCTCTAGTGGGTCCTGAGTGATGATTGAGAGGACTGACATAAGTATGAGTCAATACATGCATTTTTAGGTAAAATCCTGCAAAGTATACCTTTTAAGATGAAGGTCACCTTGCTCTAGCTTGAAGACTGGCTCTGTCTACAGGTTGAAAAAACAAAAAAACCCAAAAAACAATCAGCCAGTGAGCACTATCATCCTTAAGACAGACTGGGGCTAGCTGTATCTCCCTACTTCCAGTTTTTAGTATTCATGTTAAGCAGAGCTAATCACCTGCTGGCTTTAGATTTATATTTTCTGCACTGACATGAGAGTGGTCAGTCTTCTCCTCTACCTCTCTGCTAGAGAGCTTAAAAGCGTTTTTCCCAAAATGTCACAGTATTCCTTTAAACCTTTCGATGAAGATCATTATTTTATTGTACTTCCTGCTTACTGAAAGATCTGATCGTTTTATAGCTTTCAGAGTTTACTGTCTAAAAATATTACCTCTATAAACAGTCATGATACTCTGACAGTATTTCTGACCATCGTGGTTGTAGTTTACCTGCCCTTTGCTAAGACAGATCACGGTGTGTCTGCTTTTAATAAGGTCGTGGTCTCCTGGGGCCCGAGACAACTCCTTTAACGACCTGCGCTATATCCGGGGAGGCTTCGCCTACCTGCAGGATATGATGGACCATGGCATTATACGAGTGCAGACGTCAAAGACCCAACCCCTCGGTGTTTTTGCCCAGCAAATGCCATACCCCTGCTACGTGGATGACGCGTGAGTACAAAAGCTTTTATCTGTCAGCCTTGTGATTAGAGGAAGAGGAAGGAGGTATTACAGCAATAAAATTCTGCTCACTCTGGGGAGTTGCCACTCACTGCCACCGTGTAGTTGAGTTATGGTCTTATCACTCGCTTAGGCCCTCAGGATTGTGGCTGTGGAAACTACAAGATGCTCCCTCGTATTTGTCTAACTTACCCTTTCTTTAATATCTGTCGCTCCTCTGCTAGTGTTTTATGCTATCTCTTAGATGAGAGGGCAAAGGTAGGTACTCCTCTATTAATGTCTGTGTGAAAAGTCAGTAATAAAGATGTAACATCCTTGAGGATACATTTAATCACGAATTGAGGGTCAGCAAGGGAAGAGAAATGAATGAAGGCAGCAGGAGGGAAGGAGTGGGCCAAAGCTATTGATTTTAGTCAAACCACAGGAAATTCCTAAATAGTTGATGGATGCTGAATTATTTAAGCAGCCACCATGGGTCCCTTCCTTCCTTGTATTTCGGAGGCATTTCACTCTCAGCAAAGCGAGTGTACCGTACCCCACGTCTCACATAGCTCCATCATGTGCAGAGATTGATAACAGGACCCCATCTGTGTTCTGTATGTATGCATTGATAGCACGGGCTTCTATCATGTTAGATCAGTCACCTAGGGACAGAAATGATGCGGTATCACTCTTAATCTTCCACAGCCAAGATTTCCTCAGAGTCTGGGAAATTACTCCCATCCACACAGCATTATGATCTCCATTAATAAAGGAAAAGCCCAGTGATGCCATCAAGAGAAGAGATAATTACCAGGGAGATTTAAGTCCAACAACACAATACACCCCTTCCAGTAGACAAAAAATATTCACCCCCTTGTGGGAAAATGCAGTTCCAGAGATTAGGGATCTAATTTTAAAATATTATGTGCTTTGGATAGCACAGAATTTACTGTAAAGCAACCGTCAGAGGGTGTTTGCATCAACATATTTAAAGAAGCCAAAGCATGGAAAGTATGACTTCATACTGAAGATGTATTTGAGCTGTTAATGTCTACATGTTTTGAGTAATGGTGCCCTATACTGTGCCACATGTTTATCTTGGAAACACAGGCTACATCAGTTTATGAAAGCTATATTCAAAGTAATGGCTTTACTGATGTTGCTTTCATCATCCTGTGTTTCTATTGGTGCTTTATGAAGTGATTTCCCTCTGATTTATATTCACATTGTGGCTTTAAGATTAAATGCAGCTTCACTGCTTTGCACTTTATTTTTGTAGCTGCTTTAGTAAACCTGGTTTAAGACACATATTTCATATTTGTTTTAACAGCCTAAGTGGGTGCACTTGGTTTGGCATGTCAGGCAATTGGATACTTTTAGAAGTACTAATTGGAGGGATGTTGAACTAAATATTGTGCCCAGTGGAGAAGTTCATCTGAGAAGAATTATGGCATTTTGAGTTAACTGAAGCATAAAATCATCTCCCTTATACGTTAGCTAGAAGATACACTGCATTAGGAAGAAGACTGACATCCCAGCTGCTGCATTTTTGTCCATTTTCTTACTGTACCTGTTTATTTCAGTACGATAACAACCAAAACCTAGCACCTGGTTTCTCCATTTTCCACTAATGCACAGCACCTTCAGAGGCATGCTGAATATGGAGCATTACTGATGCGTTTTCAAATAAAAAGCACCAATTTCTTTGCGTCGCCATTTGCAGCTTATTGTCGTGATAATGATCTGAAATTAGACAGTCATGGTACAGCTTATTTGCTAATGCCGGTCCCATTGCCTCTGTTTCATCTTCCTAACACAAAGGATTAATAATTACAGAAGATAAATTGGAGCCATAAAGCACTGCAATACCCCCGGTCCCTCCACCATTTACTCTTTCGCCTGCCTAGCCATTTGGGCATTTCTATAAATTATTAACACTTGAAAACTGCTATTTCATTC
>JAPZEB010000016.1:10401045-10418213 GCA_029783705.1 Chaetodon striatus
ACAAGCAGACAGAAACAGAGCTCTACATGTGATTCAAACAGAGCAGAGATCTGAATCTCCTGCTGACCAGCAAAGAGAAATGCACACTGACAGGCGGCTGTGGGACAATTAACATATCAGGGCACTTCTGCGTCCAGTGTGAACCCAGCACAAGACAGAACTTTCTTGCGTGCTTTCATCTCAAACTTAACCTCACTTTGATATGACTCTGAACAAATAATGCTTTCAATTTCTTAATATCCGGATATTAATATTTATAGAATTTTTCACAAAGTATTCAGCTAGGACTAATGAAAGCAGTGCATCACTATCAATGGTTCATTTCTTTTATCATTTGCCTCCGAAATGTAAGGCTGAGATATGAATTTTAAAATTGTATAATGATCTTTTAAACTCATACTGTTCCTTAAAACTTTTCTCCACAGTTGGCTCATGGAATTATACCTTGTTTTATGGATGTGGTCTTGCTGCTGCAAGAAAAAAAAAGGAAAAACACGACATATGGGTTCCTAAGTACCCTTTATGCTATAACCGCATGCACATTTTTCCTTAAGCAATAATTTGTACCAGCAATGAGATAATCCACATTGAATAATAAAGTCTGTTCCCTTCAATGAATCGCTCATTTCCAGCCAAGGAACTCAACGGTATATTTGCTCAAAATGAGATGGGAAGCTTTTTTATGCCAACCTCTGGGGAGGCTGTGCTCTACTATCTCTCGATTTACTGAGAAATCAGTCTCCTAGCTTCCCTAAATTTAGGTCAGGCTGCCAATGTAACTGGAGCCCCATAACACAGACCTGCCGGGAGTTCTATTACTTAAGCACCCTTGATCGATCAGCAAATGTATAATTCAAGAGCATCTGGTGGCAAGGTTGTCAGTGTCAGACACGGTGTGCATGACTGATCTCTCCCCCTCCAGTGCTAGAAGTCACAGAAGGAGTTAACTCACGCAGGCTGTCAGCTGTTACAGAGACGTTAGGGCGGAATCAGAAGCAGATAATACCAGAATTAGTATTCAACCTGATGCCTTTGCTACTTGCGGCTGCTTACCTCCCCAGAAAAGGTGCTAATGTATGAGTTAGCTTTATTTGTTGAAGTGTATTGATTTCAAGCTCCTCAGGTTTGAATTTCCAGGCTCAAAGAGGCAGTTTTATTTATGTAATCTTGTAAGAGATATTGGTTTGTAGTTGCTCTGGGTCTGAACTTTTAGAAACTCAGTGTCAACCGATCCTTTGTTGCTGCTTATCAAGGCCTGGTTTGAAAGTGATCCACCCCACGAGGGCAGGGGAAGTGTCCTCGAAAAACAAGCCTGTCTCTCTCTCATTCAAGTTCTCATATAACTGAACTTCCTCTTAGGTCTCAGTAGAACTAACTTAATCTCTTTGATGTGTTTGCAAGTCTGTCCAATACTTTCATCATCAGTTGATTTAGGGACATTCTAAACAATATTTTGCACAGACTGAAACTTAAAATAAATGTCCTTGTTGAAATGCTGTGTTGCCTGGCTCCTGTTAACTTGGTGCAAATTTAAGTTATACACTTAAATAAAATCTGTTGCAATTAGGTATTTAAAAAAACTTGTTTGGAAGAAAATGTTCGAAAAGAAATAAAAAAAAAAACAAAAAACTTACCGACTTAAAATCACCTCCTGATAAAAGCAGGGGACTAACTAGCAATTAGGGAAAATAGATGTGTGAGTGAACTGCTCTCACTTGGCAGGGACTCAAAAAGACTTTTAAAAATAACTTGCACAGATTTAAAGGAGAAATTAATTCTATGAAAATGTGCTAGAAGTGTGCTTTGATCAATTGTGTTGTTAAATAGTGTCAAAGAGTGTCTTTCTGCCAGTAAGTGCGTATTCACTTCGTCTGCTGAACAGCGCTTCGCTTGCATTATATCACCAGTATTTATGGAGTGCAAGCATAAGTGATATTTGAAATCTTTACTTTGTCAAAATCTATTTGATATGTCTCCTTTGCTGTCTAATAAAGCAAAGGAAGCACTTTGTTATATTGGCAGAGGAGAAGATATTGACATGGCATTTTGGTGGCATTATGAAGCCAGTTTAATATCGCCTTATTGTGTTGTAACAGCGTCAAATCATACATCATCTCTGGCGTGAGGTGCGGCACTAAATGGTTTGATTGAGCTGATGCGCCAGGTTTATGAAGGTTAGCTCAGTGTGAAAATAAAAATGCCTCAGTGGCATTGAGTCCATGAATACAACAGATTGTCTTGATCGTCCCTCACGCTGATAACACTTTCTCTATCTGCAAAGTAGTTTCCATTTCCTTTTACTTAACCAGCACAAGTACAAATTGAGATCGCAGGAGGCAACCTTTAAAATTAAGTATATATGTAAAAAGCTGATTCTGCTTTTGTTAAACATCATTGAGGTCATTTTCTTTGTCATCATTTAATCTTTGTGTCTTTCAAGTGTCATAAAATATTGAAAAATGTTTATAACACTCTCCCAAAGCTCAAGGTGATGTCAGCTGGCTGCCAGTTTGGTGTGACCCTCAATCCAAAAGCCAAAGATATTCCTTTTATTATCACGTAATGCCTACCGTACAATAGGAGAGTTTGAAAAGATTAAGGTTTGATCTAAAGACAGCTTGAGTTATTAGTCACACACTATAAGATTTAGCTAAGACTGGTATTCTTGTAGGATCACTATTGGTGAGAATACAGCTATATTCCTTTTGAGATTCTTTCCCATCCTGCTCTTAGTGGAGGATACTACACTAAACCCCCCTTTTTGAAACACGATATAGAAGAACATAAGAACATTACTCTGTGTCATATGTCAACACTACTCTTGTCAATTCAAAATAATCTATAAGGAAACTATTTGCATACAAACGTTACATTTTGGATTCTGTCACCTCGACTTGCGACCAGCCTCTGTTGCTTAGGTGCGCTTTTTTAGTTTTGACGACCTTACACCAAATGATTGAGATCACAGATGCATGCCACAACTCTAGCAAAACATTCATGATTTTATGCTGACGTTGGAAATCTGTGACATCTCTTGAAAAGTCATTAAGTCTAAGGCCAGCAGGAGACAAAAAGATCCACACTTTGAATGACGCTTCAAGAGTGATTTAAATTTAATTAACAGTCACCAAAATAGTTGCAGTTTAATTTTCCTCTTCATGGACTAACTGATTCATCTTTTCAGCTCCAGATATCACCAACTATCAGTGTAGTAAATCCTGTATTTTTGTATAGTGATATGAAGAAAATAGGTGCGCACATTTAGCAAACTCTCCCAACAGGTGTCGGATCAAACAGGGAAAATCCCGGCAAGAAATAGTAGGATCCACACTGTTCTTTTGCTCACACAATGTTGATCTTATTCAGTGTGCCACATTTTGATTAGCTCCTCATGATGCACAATCCATTTAATTACCCAATCATGAAATGTCTGAAAATGTATAAAAATCTTACAAATCTTACTCACTGAGTACCCACTATCTAATATAGTGTGTACATACAGTATATACACACATGGGGGGATGAGCAGCAGGCTGAAAGCACACTAGCACTCATCTGGCAACATGAACTCCGTATCAGACAGCGTTGTCTATATACACTTGCTCCCTTTATCAGTGTGCACTTCTGACCTTTTTGACTGCTTTCTTTCATGGCCAGCTTCATCCAGGGTATCGGAGGCATGCTCCCTATGTTCCTGGTGTTGGCCTTCATGTACACCGTGTGCATGACCATCAAAGACCTTGTGCTGGAGAAGGAACTCCGGCTCAAGGAAGTGCTGCGTGTCGTTGGCATTCAAAACGGCGCCCTTTGGTGCGCAAGGTTCACAGAGAACATCGTCCTGCTCGCAGTTCCCTGTGCGCTCATAAGTGTCATGGTTAAGGTCAGTAGAAAAGAGTCGCTCAGTGGAAAGTATCAAAACACAAAGCACACGGTATGTATATGACGCATGTAACTGTTTTCCAGTGACATCTTGAACATCCATGAGAAATTACAGCAACTTATATGGCATGAAGAAGTCTACTTTTTTCAATTGAGAGCTGTGTCCTCCTCAGTGTGGCTGCACCTTCATTTAAGAGGTAGTTTTACCTCTGATGTTAGCCATAACTTATAAATAAACATGCCAAAGATTACAGTACAGCTCATCAAATGCAGCAGAACCAAGAAAACAAGCATCTGACCGAATGCAGTCAGCCAAATAATCTAGTGCTCTCACAAGTCATACACTTCAGAGAGTAGCTTGTGCTTTGTGTTTTGGTATTTTTGTTGTTATCAATCATTACATATTAATGATCTCAGAGTCAAATCATTATCAGTGATTCTCTAAATCAGCCTCCTCGGTCTTAGTAATCGAGCATGCAACCAAAACTGCAATTTAGTCAAATTAAAATCACGGCAGTAGTGTTGGCCCTTTATTTCCTGTAATTGCATCACCTCTTTTTCTGTGCCTCATACGTAAGGAATGCTTCTGTTATGTAATTTGAGAGATGAGTGATTGGTATTGTATATTTCCATGATTGCAATGAAGATTTATTATATTTGGCCACTGGGACGTTGTGCACTATGTTACATTATGTCAAATGGAATTTGCAGGGTAATAACCGTAAGTGGGAGGGATAGTGGTTTAACCAAAGACCTGGAGTTCAGAGAGGAGCTCTGGTGTGCAGACTAAACTACCTTTTGCAACCCTGAAGTTCATATTTTTCAATATACACAGCTCTGATTTGAATGAAATAGTGAGATAAATTAACCGTTGGGCTGTGTGAGACAAATACGGCCAAACATGATTAATATGAGGCTTGTTATTTTTTTCCCTGTGCTGACTAAAACAAAAGTTAACCCCTCAGAAGTAAATTGAGACGACTCGTCAAAGCACCGTGTTTAGATTTATTATATCGGAGTTTTCACCGGCCTTTGAGCTCATGCATAATGTACATAGGAGAGGTTGGAACAGTATGAAGGAACAATACTAAAGACAACCAAAGCTTATCTCAGCATCATCACGCTCATGATGTATAATGCACTGCAAGTACAATCATCTAATGGGTCTAACATCATCAATCACGGGGAAAAACTTTGGAACAGAATGCAAAACGGAGTTGGTGTTACTCCCAGAAAAGAGGTGTGTGTGTTTTTCTTATTGAGAAAATGTCTGCATACAGGAAATATCTTTTAGGTTGTGAATGTGTTTTTTAGTTGTTTATAGATGGATCCCTCTGCTGAATCAATGATTTGGTGGGATGTAATGGACTTGCTTATCTGTTGGAACGATCCTGCTTAAGGATCGATGGGGAAAGATGCACTGAGCGCAGTTATCACAAAATGGAGACCCTTTGTGCCTTAGGTGACATATGATACAGCAGCATTATTACTGCTCTCCTTTAGATAGGGCACATCCTTCAACGACTCCTTGTTTTGTATGCGTCGCTAATGAAATGAAAAAAAAAGGATGGTTATTTTAGATCAGCCTAATCAATTTTTGCAGTTTAATTGGGAAATGCGGCTGGTAAATAAAAACTGATATTTGAACAGCTGGGTGAAATGTAATTTCCCATCAGCCTAATGTGTTTGCAAGCTATCAACAATTTGTAAACATTAATAACAATAAATTGAGTTAGTTGAGTGCCTTGGAGGAGCAACGGCAAACATGATGTGTATTCAGATCACAGGCCCGTTCTAAATGATAATTTCACAGCCATTTTCAGCACATTAATAATAATAGCAAATCAAATGGTAATTATCATAAGGCTGTATCTGGATTAGGTGTGACAACAACCAGTTTTGTCATCTGCACCTGAGTCCTCTGTCATTTTACACTTGTTTTCTCTTCCATTATGGAGGAGCTAATGCATTTATTATTTGGCATCCAGACTGATATATTTGCACTGCTCCCATCACTTGGCTCCAGTCTACAACCAGCTGAATCAAGGTGTTTGCTTTTTTTCTTCTTTCTATAAAAACTAACACCGATCAGTGATGATCAATACACGTTTCCTCTCCCCAACACCATGTCCTTGGTTTGACTACGTGAGACCACCCTCCAAATGCTTTGTCATGTTTGCACTCGGTCATTAAAATTTGATTAATTTGTTGTGCACAACAACACTGAGCACCGAGAAAAGAATGCAAATGAGAGCGTCAGAGACCACCGTCACAGTTGGTAGACAGCTATTGACATCTCATCAATCACTCATGCACACAGGATGAAAATAAATTAATAAAATTAAGAATTATTGATCCAGAGATGTGAAATAGAGGAACACTGCATTTACCTTGGTGCTAAAGTCCAATTTTTAAAGTGCTTGTACTTAACTTAAAAACTTTAATATTATGCTGCTTAGTTTTTCTGCTACAATACATTAATTTGACAGCAATAGTTAGTTACTGGTATATAATATGATAAAATGTAACTTATTAAACAACCTTTTGCTTCATTAAAATGCTGCCTACATGTATATTAAGCATGTAAGCAGCATTACTCCTGATAACTTAGGGACATTTTGCTGATAATAATTACTTTCATTAAAGTGAAGTTTTGAAAGAAGGACTTGTACTTGTAAATTTGCATTGCAAAATTACCACATTTACTGTTATTGTGTTGCGTTGAGTGTTTCTCCCACCGCTGACAATCGGTCACGCCTGTATTAAACTTGCATATTGAGAATGTTCAACAATCTGGCACGAACAAGTGCCTGTTTTATCACCACTGCAATGAGAAGTCTGTGCTGCTGATACACTTCCTGGTACTAGAAATCTGTATCTGAATATCTCCTGTGGAAAAGGAAAAAAAAAGAGAGTGATAATGAAGGTGTAAATGCATGCAGAGAGCATTGCAATCAGAATGCTTATTGATTGCAGTGTGATAGGATCTCAGCCAGGTGTAAATGCAGTCTGCACAGTTGGGCCACACTCTTAAAGCAGTTATAATCAATATTTTTATCATAACAATGAATCAAGTGACCATGTGCATGTAAAAAGGGTTGTTCATAATGATGAACCCACATAGAATTATCACCTGCCTCCCAGCTCCACAAAACATTTAGGTATCTTTCAGCTCATTATTTGGGTTTATGGCCCACAGCTTTACTGCTAGGTTCAGTCTCACCGCTCTCATCAGCGGCGTCTGCAGCAGCAGGAAGTTGTTTACTGCAAGAATGCTCTAAAAAAAAAAACCTATTGTACACTACCTTATGAGCACCAAATAGCAGTGAGTGGGAAGTTACCAACTAGCTGGTGAATATAATGAAGAATTTAGCAGCTAAAAAGCCTGATACTTCCCTCAGGAGTGGCAAAAATGAGAGCAGAGCAGGTTTCTGAAATTTTTTGCCCCTAAATGCCCCATTAATCAGTTAATACCAGCTTAGATGGGACCTGTTCTGCTTTTCCTTAGTTACAATGTAGCTAGAGTTTCAAATACTGAAGTAGACATATGTTTACGTAATTCCTGTGAGCATAGACCTTAGGCCGTAGACTGCTCTGAATACGGTGTTTCAGTTTTTTCTACTTTCGTAACAAAAGTGTTTACATTACGTAGCCTACACTGCTACATGTAGCTACATTTTAACATCATGGGAACATGTAATCTTGGTTGCCGATTTTGTAAATTTCCCTCCAATTTTGGATCATATTTCTGCTGGAATATGTCTGGTTGTGTTTAGAAGCTTTTATTGATGACATGTATAACAGGAGAAAAAGCTGCTGTAGCTACGAGGGATGCGCGCGATTAGTTGTCTAAATGATGAAACGTCTACCCCCGTGGCCAGTCGGCACCAGAAATATTAGTTAGTTAAACCAATTAGTGTGTTAACCTGCATGGTATGATGGCTTATGCTGCTAACGGTGCTAGCCACACTCAGACCAATTTGACGTCATTCACCGGTAGACGCTGTGATCCCGCCCCGTCTCAGACGATAACACAGCTCATCACGACAATGACCTCGCAAGATATACTTCCACTTAACTTTGTTGAAGGTGAAATCTTCAGGAAATTAACGCAATATATTGAGCCTGAATACATCATGTTGCAAAATGATAACCTTCCTTTTTTAGACCAGTCGACCAGTCTCAATTAAAATTGCGTAAGTAATAAAACATCCCTAGTAGCTACATGCTACACGCTAACATTAGGGACGCCTGTATCTTGGTTGCCGTTGTTTTTTATTTCTACCTGATTTTGGATCACATTCCTACTGGAACATGTCTGGTTGTGTTTGGAGGCTTTTATTGGTGATTTTTCACAATAACAAGAGCCGCTGTACTCCGGTAGTCATTCCTGCAATGACAGTGAGAGATGCCAAGATGCAAAGGACCAGGAAACACTGACCAATTCGAGCAGACGGAGGAGGTCTTAAAGAGACAGGCACTAAAATTGAGCTTTTCAGACAAAGGGTGAATACAGCTGTTCCAGCAGAGACAGCATGGGGACAATAAACAGTTTTTTGACCATGTTAACTTCTGGTAGAAACTCAAAATACAAATATGAACCTGAAGATGAGCACAATAGGTCCCCTTTAATAAAAAAAAAATATCAGTTTAGAGGTCACCAAAGTTTGCTTTTTACAGCTACAGCAAAAGCTACACATGTCCTTGTTTTTAGCAAAGGAAAATAAATAGTCCATGTTTAGTGTATTGAGATCCATAATGCTGGCAGGATGGTGCTAATCAATATTAATATTAAGGTATATTATATTAAGGTAGGATAATCCGACACATCATCCAGGTAAGGTGTCCGGATACAGATAATGTGATAATACCAGATGTCAATAGGGTCATTGTCTTGTCTGGTCCGGCTCTGCTACCCCTCAGGTTCCTCCGGTCTCTTGCAAGATCGCTCCCTTTATTCATGACTTTAGCCTGGATCTACTCTGTGGCCATGATCATCAAAGGCATCGTCGCAGAGAAAGAGGCGAGACTTAAGGAGACAGTGAGGATCATGGGTCTGAGACCTGCCATCTATTGGCTGAGCTGGGCAGTGTCCAGTGTGCTGCCGCTAGCCATCAGCGCTCTGCTCCTTGCCCTTATGCTGAAGGTGATTACAAAATGATTTCACGATGATTCAAGGAGGACCCAACACTACTTTTGGAGAGTTTAGGCTATCAAGTCTCATGTAGTAATGAGAGTTGTGTTTAAAATAATGAAGATGTTAATCTGAAGAGAATCCTGACCAGTAAAATGGGATAATTGTACTTGACGCTAGCACAGTTGTACTTCAGTTCATTTAGGCTTTGCATATTTGGAGTTTCTATAATGAACATTCGTACAGCTCCATGTTACAGTGTCCTCTATAAGTTTTTTTAATCATAATTGCATCCATTACAATAGCGCCATTATCCTAACAGTTCAAGTGCCTCTTTGAATCAGGCTGGGAGAAGACATCATGGTGTAATGCGGGAGAGGGGATGGATTCACGAGTAGCTCACCAAAATTAGAGAAGGGTCCTCCTTCAAACTGGCAGAGTAAAAGAGTGACATATTCAATGACTTTTGGATTATGAAACAGAATGTGACGCAGCTGGTAAAATGTTCAAATGCATCACAATTACTGATACACCAGGTTTTTTTAACCCTTCTGAGAACTCTTTTACTCTGCCTTCTGTGTTGTAAAAATCAGCTTTAATAATCACATGTTCTCAATCTCAGTGTAAATGATCTGAAAGATAGGTGCCTCTCCTAAAAGTCAAACTTTTTGGACATAAAATTCACATCTCTGCTTTTCTCCTGTCCCCCTGATACAGTATGGCAAAGTGCTGCAATACAGCGACCCCTCAGTAATCTTTGTCTTCCTGCTGGTGTTCTGCCTGGCCACCATCACTCAGTGCTTCTTCATTAGCGTCTTCTTCTCTAAGGCCAACTTAGCAGCGGCGTGCGGCGGCCTCATCTACTTTGTCCTCTACCTGCCGCACCTCCTCTGCTACGCCTGGAGGGACGTCATGGGTTTCCGGGCCAAGGTTGTTGTGGTAAGTCCGTCTTTAGCTCTGACATGGTTTTTAATATCTTCCCCTGCTGTTATCACACAGGAGGGCTGACTGTATTCTGAGTTATGTTCGTAGGTTATGTTTTTGCCCACCATAATCACACTTTGGCAATCGCAGCCGTTCATTCCTTATCCTTTTCCTTTTAAATCCAAACAAGCATAAGTCTGATTTGGTTGGTGCTGGTTGTTATGAAAGGAAGTGAATTTAGTCCCAGTGTCAATGATATCTGTAAGAGATTTGCCTTTATCGTACCTGCACAGTTCCACTGATAATGAGCTGTGTGTGTCTGCGAGATGAATTTAGAGGTCCTTTGAAATTTAAACACAGAAGCATTTCAGAAGTGTTTTTAACATTCATACTATCGTTGTGTGTCGGTCCCCATTTGTTTGGACATATTTTGGCACAAACCTAAAGAACTTTGTTAAAACTGGACATACTCAAGTGACGGAAACATGAAACATTTACATAAAAGAAGAGACTAGACAGACACAGCGAGGATGTTGGGGATTTTCTCCTATCCTCTAAGGGATAAAGATAAATAGTACACCATTGCTCAACTTTCAGTGTAGCCTTTCTGCGTGACCTTTATGGCGGTGCCGCTATCATTTGTCGTCAGGCTGTCCTTTGTGCAGACAAAGACACACAAAATCTTGAATCTTCATTTCCGCGCGTGCGACCGCATCTTCCCAGAATTTCAATCAGGTCATGTTTTCTTATTTGTCAGTTCCAACAATGCGGTATCAGGTGCGGGTGGCTGAGGCAAACAGTCTCATGTTTCTTATTTGTCAAATTGAAATAGTGGCAGTCGGTAATATCTTACATTGGCACCTGACAAAAGTAACTTCTGCTTTCATCTTTCATCTTCGGACACTTTGTAAACCTTGCTTTTGTCAGCGAGCAGTGTCAACACACCAGCTGGTGTGAGTAAGTCCTTTAAAATGATGTCATCCCCTTACTTTAACAAACTTTTCAGTCCACTTCCTCTCACAGACTGCATGCAGGTTAGGTAGGCATTTTACATATAAAGCACTGCAAACCTTATTTAATCTCTACACAAAGTGCCATTGCTAGGTCCTCCCCCGGCGCTGAGATTTTTCTCCCCTGCTCCAACTAGATGGATAGCCCTCTAGCCCTCTAATTAGCATCAGCAATGTTCCTGTGACCAAACCACTATCCAGTTCATCCTTACACTTTATCAGAGATGTGTGTGTGAGTGTATGTGTGTGTGTGTTTGCTAGCTGCTAGGTTGATCAGCTTCACCTCTATTTCCCTCCATGCTTCGTCCTTTATGCAGTCATGGCAAGAGCTGGAGGACACATCATACAGGCAAGGTTTCTGCTGCCACAACTCCAAAAGGTGTTTCTTTTTGATGGAATCCCATACATTTCTTTTAGTGTGTTTTGCCTCCATAACAAGCTGCTATCTGTCTGTTTGTTTGGGTTTCACGCCAGTGCATCATTTTGGCCTGCATTTCTTTTGGTTGGTTGGTTGATGTAGGTGGTAACAGCAGTTACACAGTGAGATGGTTATCCCACATTTCTGACACTGTCAGAATTTTATCTCAGGCTTTATCGCAGGTTGATATCAATCTTTGCTTGGAGGGTAAGGAATTCCTGGACCCCACTGTTTTGCACACATTTCTGTTCTTCTTTTTTGAGTCAGCTGCTAACTGCTCTCAGCTACTTTTTCAACAAAAACCTCAATTTCCAAATGGACCATCCTCTTTTAGAACACGCACTGCAGCTACACATCTTTTTTCATCTTGATAATATTTTCTTTTCTACTTTTTTCCACTAAGCCTCTCTCTGTTTTTAATTCCTGTTAGCAGTCGCATCAAAGATCAGGAGGATGTTAAGTAGCCTGTGCTACTGGCAGTAAAAAAAAACCCAAAACAAAACATTCTAACCCCTGACCTTTTTATTGGGATAATGGTATCTACATTGTTTTTCTGATACTATCAAAATCAAAGCACAGTTTTATTCATCAGCTTCATGAAAGGCATATTGTATTGCATGATATTCTGCCTGTACAACACTGAACCCATCCAATCTGACCACAAGAACAAACTCCCTATCAGAGAAATTCTGCTTTTGAACATTTGCCAGAGAAAGCCAAGAAGGATGGATGTGGAAGGAGGGTGAAATGGAGTGGAGGATAGAGAGAGAGAGAGCAATGAGAGGCAACCGCTAATCCACTTATTAAGGCAACAACTGCAAGCCAGGAACCTGTGCCAGATATTAATACCTAATCATGAGTTAATTAAAGGAGGGTTAGTTAACGCCTAATCCGCTGTGATGGGGGTTGATAGTGACGGGGAGCGACAGTGTCCTGAGGGGGTGACGAGGGGGTGGGAGACCCTCAATAGTGCTAACGCTAAGTGTTAACACCAGGGCTGTGGACTGAAGATATAATTAACTTCAGGTTGGGCTATTTTGGACTATTTGAGAGAGAATATGTTATCACATTTGGAATTTTCTGGGTGTGAGAGATAATTAATGTACCATAAGGCCAAGATGTTTCTGTTCAGGTGGAACTGCATGAGCTTGAATGTGAAACACACATAAAATGAATACACAGACCTACTTATCACAATATGCATCCTCTAAGTATGCCTTTTTTTGGGAGACTGTCTTTCTAAATGAATGTTTACTGAATTTACTGAGATCTACAGACTATCTAAGAGCACTTTCAGTATTGTACCTTTGGAACCAAAAGTAACCCTTAAGACATGGTATCCAGACCCTAAGTCCATTCAGCATTTCCACTGCAAGCAGTTCTCTTAAATGTGGGCGGGGTTGTTGTCACTCACTGCTCTGTCCAGCACTTGCTGGTTTTCCTCATCACAGGTGACACAGAGGGAAGTCTGCACCTTGTTTATTGTTCACAGAATGGAGTTACACGTAGACATTTTCAGCATAAAACAGAACAGGCTGCAGTGAGAGTCTGTCTCACTAGGGTATTTAAAAATAGCGGGTTTGTTCATTTAGTCCTTCTCAGGCAAACGCAGAGGTTTAGTGTTGCTGTAGCCCACAAGAACGATGTTCTGCAACAGGTTTTTTTTTCTCCAAATTAGGATTAGAATTTATGCAGGTAACTTAATCCGGTCTAAATTAATATATATTTTTTAATGCTTGAAGATCCACTCATTACTAGAAGTGTCATCCAAGAGAAACAGTAAAAACTAATGGAATGGTCAAAATTGCCATATTGAACTTTAAGGTGTGATGGATTCACGTCATCAACTCATGCATTGAGTAACAAATGTTCCACCTTAGAAGTGGCCTGCAGTCAACAGTATGCAGTATGAATCATGATCATCATGATCAATGGACTGTAGTGTTCCTAGCTCTACCTTTTAGTACCAGATCTATGTGCTAGGTACCTCAACTGAGGGTTGACCAAAAATGGGGACAGTAAGGGACGGTACCATACACAACTTTTCACGGTAGAAACAGAAAAACATTCATAGTGAACTGACCTGAACCATGCCAGACTGCTTGATGCAAACAGGGCTTTAGCATTTCCACCAAAAACAGTAATCTTAAATGTGGGCGGGGTTGTTGTCACCCACTGCTCTGTCCAGCACACACTGTATTTCCTCTGTACCATTTTCATTTAACTTTTTGGATGGTTCTTACAACAGACGACACGGAGTTAACAGCATCCATTACCTCCTTTCAGACCTTTTATTTACCTGTCCCTGTCACACCACTACTATTAGAAGAAAATGAAATAAAACAGCAGGCTCCTGGGGGGAAGTCTGGAGTTTATTTGACCCATCCACCTCCCCTTCCACCCTCCCTAAAGCTACTTTCTCACTCTTTATATTATGCTACTTCCTGCCAATGGTACATATCATACTGCCATGGAAGGTGCCTCTGTGCGTTGTTTCTGACGCTGTTGTCCACTGACAGCATGTCACTCTGTCTCTATCCACCCTCCTCCCCCTTCTGCTCATGTATCACTTATTCTCCCATTATCATTATCTGACAACACAGAACGCTGCAACTCCATGAAGTCAGATTTATTTAAAGTGTGTGACAGTCTGCTGGTTGTCACAGACAAGATGGAGTATGTTGAGGGACAGTCCAGGCAAAACAACCTGGTTTTTGATGGAATCATGGAGTCACCTGGGGAGACCTGGTCAGAGACAGAAGAGAAAGTGGGAAAGGTTTTATCTGAAAACCTACAGATGCAGCAGGGGATCGAGACGGAACGGGCCCACCGCACAGGCTTCCCTGTGCAAAAAAGAGCAATGAGAATTGTTTACAATGTTGGCTTTCGTTAACACGTTGATCCATTATTTTTAAAATCTAACATGTTAAAATTCTTTGACCTTGTGGAATTCAAAATTGTTCAAATAATGTATAAAGCAAAGAATAACTTACTGCCAGGCAATGTTCAGAAAATGTTTGTGAAAGAGAGGGATGTTATGATTTAAGGGGAAAGTTAAATTTAAAGATTCTTAAAGTGCACACTACATTGAAAAGTTATTGTATTACTATCTGTGGAGTAAAACTGTGGAACAAATTGTGTGTGGAGATAAAACAAATATCAAACATAATTCAGTTAAAAAAAAGGTATAAAGAATTGATTCTTACAAGGTATAGTATTGACTAATAATTATGAGGGTTTGTTTTGTGAATCATAATGTAGCTTTGCTACACATAATATAACTATTGATGTCTGAAATAAAGAAATCAATCAATCAATCCTTCTCTCTGTTTGTCCTCTCCATGCACCCTCTTTTTCACCATTGCACTGTTTTCTTTTTCTCTGCTAGTTAACTTTTATCTTTCTCCGTCTCTTCAAGTTTTATCTCCTCCCCTGTCTTAGCTTATCCTCCACAGCCTTGCTGGTTTTGCCCCTAAACCTCGTACATTTTACTCATCCACACACTCAAGCAACAGTATTCTTTATCATACATTCTGAACACTTGTGACTGATACTCCCTACTCCTGTCTCATTTGTGTTTTATTACTTTTTCTATTTACTTTTTTTAGTTTTACTATTATTAATGATTTTTTGTTTTGTTGTTTTTGTTTTGTTTTTGTCTCTTGTTATTTTCTTCCGGTGTTTTTCAGCCATGTTGGAATTTCTTGTTATTTCTTGTTTGTATTGTTCGTATTGCACTTTACTCCTTTGTATGTCTTGTTAAATGTTTGCAAATAAAAAAAAAAAAAAAAACAACAACCATGATATGCTTTTTAAATCTCCCACAGTGAGTCACACAATTAATAAGCCATCAAAACATCACACCTGTCCCATTAATGATCCTGTCCTGCCAGCTATCACTTTTGCACACACTTTGATGAGGTGTGGTGACTACCTCCAATGCCTGCTTCAAGACAAGACCCCCCATTTTGCAATTGTACCTTTATTACAGAACGGTGAGGCAGAATTGTGGCTCAAAATTCCCGCCTTATGCCTAGTGAGACCAAAGATTTGCAATGAGACAAAACCAGAAAACTGCAGAGAAAAGTTACAGCAGTGTGAACTGGCTTTGAGTGGTCAGATGCCAAGAATGGCACTTTACAAATGCAGGTCCATTTTGTCACAGCTCCATTCTCCTTGCCTCCCTCCTGTCCTCAGTAATTTTCCACTCCACCTGCCAGCCTCGCCCATCTCATCAGCCCAACTCTACTCACCTGTCAACGCAGCTGCAGCTCATTCTAATCAGCCCGGTATATAAGCCTCTTCAGCACTGTCACTCATTGCCATGTTGTTCCTCTGCATCATACGAGACATTCCAGCGTTCCGTATCCGTCTCATCACTTGGTACCGACTCTGCCTGTTCCCGACCTGCTCTCCTCGCCTGCCTGCCGGTTAACTCACCTACCTTCCGTCCCTGACCACATGCTCTGCCTCAGCGTCTCTGTCATCTGCCTGCTCTCCTGGCTACGACTCTTCCGCCTGGCCTTGGCTCTCCCTCTGCCTGCTCCCCATCAGTACCTCTGTCTACGCGGACTGCTCTCCTGGCTTCGACCCCCTCGCCCGTCACCGACTGTTCCTCTGCTCTCTCTTCATCGGCACCTCTGCACGATCGGCTGGATCTTCAGGCTACAGATCCCTCTCTCCGTCATCAGTGGCTGAAGTAAGCTTCCTCCTTTCACCTTACGTTGAGAGAAAACTGAACTGTTCAGATCCGGGGGCTCTGGTGCTTGCCCTTGGTTCCGCGGCTGGATTCGGCTTCATTGCCTTTTCACATCCGTGCTTCAGAGACTTTGTAAGGGTGCTCAGCCTGAAGAATGAACTGTACGCAGTGTTAGCTATCTCTGCTCCGCTACCTGTTTGCTGTTGTGACATTTACCAACTGTTCCTGATTTCAAGAGTGCTGCATTTGGGTTTCAAACACACCCGCCAATGCCCCCTCAAACACACATTCTCACTGACTGATTAATTACCGCTGTTTTTTGCATTTTATTGAAGCATAATTATAACGAATACAGTCCATCTCATAATGCTCATTTTGTTAATTTTTTTGCTGTTATATCACTACTACAACTGCAGCTGTAGCCAGTATCTCACTATCACTGTCTTCACTCATATTTTAAGAGGCTATAAGTTATATTCAACCACAAAATGAGCCTTAAAAGCTGGAAATCAGAACGGAAGTACAGAGAGTTGTTGCATACATGACACACCATCTCATCTAGTTGAATTGATGTAAACCAGCAGGTTTTTTGAATGCTGTAGTTGCCTGTTTCAACTCGTTTTGTCAAAAATCATTGGTCTGAGCTGGATTTTAAACAAGTGTAAAAGGAGCTCTTATTATGTTTGGTGCATGTAAGATTCATAGTGCCAGGGAACATGTAAGTGAGTGATAGATAAAGGGTGATAACACCTCTGTCCTAAAAAGTGAAATTAAAATGTGGCACTGTCACTAGGAAAAATGTTAGAAAAATGATTTAAGTTTAAATTATTTTCCACATTATATCAAATCTACCAGCTTAAATCATACAGAATTTATTCACATCATTGAACAAAAATATAAAGGCAACACTTTTGTTTTTTGCTCCCATTTTTCATGAGCTGAACTCAAAGATCTAAAGCTTTTTTATATATACACACACAAAAGACTATTTCCCTCAAATGTTGTTCACAAATCTATCTAAATCTGTGTTAGTGAGCACCTCTCCTTTGCCGAGATAATCCATCCCACCTCACAGGTGTGGCAGATCAAGATGCTAATTAGACA
>JAPZEB010000016.1:10432160-10443232 GCA_029783705.1 Chaetodon striatus
CAATAAAATATGTTGCAGAGGCAAAGACTGAAGGCTACAAACATACAGCCACAGTGTTTGGAACATCATATAACATTTAACACAATATTCACACTGATAAAAAATATTTTCTCAGCCTGTGTAACCTTCTGCAGAAAGTTTCAGATTCCTGTAATAAATATAATGTCTGAGTTTCAGTTTTTATATTTCAGCATTGGACATATCATATTTAACATGCTGCTGCGTTTACCAGTCTGTTTTTTATATATTCGGTTCCTTTTGATTGAAACAACAGGCCCATCTGTTTCTTTTAACACAGCCAACAGGCTGTAAATGGCGTCAAGGTAATTTTAAAATTTATTGACCTAAATTGATAGCAGAGTTTGAACGTTACGACCTTTCTTTCCCCACACCTGCATGGGTTTTTTTTTTTGCCAGTCCAAAGACAGGTTAATAGGTGACTTTAAACTGCCCATGTGTGTGAATTTGAGCGTTGCTGGGTGTTTTTTGTAGCCAGGACAGGATGTACCCGCCTCTCGCTCAATGTCAGCTGGGATCGGCTCCAGCCTCCCGCTACCCTCCGGGCCGTAAGCAGGTACAGCTAATGGACGGATGGATGCATGATTGCCACAAACAGCAGTTAATACAGTTTTGTCCAATAATTCATCTTACTTCCGATGTACATAATATCTGTCTGGGCTTACTCACCCACTGTGAAATCCATTTCTATCAACTTGATTTAGAGGGAAGGAAGCTAAATAACAGAAACCAGATTCCCAGCCTCACTTTGCTGTACGTAGTGCGAGCACTACCAATTTACCTGAACACAGAACTCCATTTGATATATCACTTTGTGCTGTAATGCACCACAACACACTATAAATCAGAATACCTTTGTGGGCCATCTGCAGTCCAAACACATTTATTTTACTCCCAACTCACGGATGATGCAGTGCGATTTGATTTTTTTTCTCCTTGTAAAGCACAACAAATCCCCAGGAAAATCATCTGTGAGTTTGAGCATCCCATACAAAATGAGCTGGCTCAGTCAAACTAAACCTCAAGCAATCTCCTCAGCCCACCCCCTTCATAAGCATAGCTTTTTCCACCATATGTTAAATTGACTGGGTTGTGGGCATTCATTCAACTTGGGCATTTTCTTGGAGTTTGTATTTAGAGGGATCCAGACTTGCTTGGCATAGCATAAGGCAGCAATACTTAACTGAGAAGGGATGGATTTAGCAGCTCAGCTGGTGGCAGGGCACAAAAAAAGTGGGGGAGGTGGGAGATGGGAGGAGGAGAGACAGAGTGGAAATAGTTGGCCAAGCAAAATGGCTGCATTGGGCTGCAGCTAATGACCTCTGAGTGTGTCCTTGTCCCTGGGATAATGTGACCTGCGAGGATACAAATTTAACCAGCTCAGTGCAGGAAAAAAAAGGCACGGAGCTCAGCAGACCTGACCCTTTGTAATAAACACCAGTGAAGAAAGTATGAAAACTCCATCCAGTCTATTTACTGAGAGTGCATCACCAGGGGTTGACATGCTTGATATGGCACACCTGTAATGTCTGAGAGGAGCTGATTAGTAGCTTTGGTTTTTAAAATTATGTCTTAACAAGAGTCTACAATCATGCTATCAACTCTGTGAGGCTGTACTATGGGTGTATGAAAAGAACTGGATACAGCGTTGGAGATGGGTTGCGTTTATTCCTGTGAACGTTGCTCAGTGCAGGAAGGCAAAAAAGTTTAACTGTTGTGTATAAAATTACTTAGATAATCTGCACTGCCTCCACACTGAGAGTTCTGCTCTGACTGACCTCACCACCTCAGGTTTAGCCCTCCGTTAACATGAATGGGGAAAATCTTGCGATTCCTTTAGAGTTTTAAAATGTTACAGAACCAAATGGTTCAAACTCTGATAGTGGAATTGTGACACTCAAAAAAATGTATCCCCTGATTTACAGATGAATCTTTCGCCATTTAAGTCAGTGGGGGGAAAAGTCTTTTTGGGCCACAGGGCATCATGTGACAGATGTAATGCCACAGTTTGAGCACTAGAAAAAACTTGTTTCAAAGCCTGATACACTACCTGGGTGTCAAGGCTGTACTTGGGAACAGCAGTGCTTTGAGCTAAAGCTAAGTCCATTAGCTTTGAATAGCTTTGGTGTATGTTTTTGCACTAGACAATAGGTGCAGATTTCCTATCACATTAAGGAGGAATCTTCTAATGGCCAGAACGAACCGGATGTTTTTCACCATCTTAATTTAGCATGTTAGCGTGGCAAAGGTTTCGGAGATTATTGGTGGCAGTTGCCAATATTTTAGGGTTCCAGTGTAGACAAGGGGCATCCAGGCCAAGACTTCCTCTGCTGCGCAGTGGTCATTTCAGCTAATCTACAAAGACAGATAGCTGCATTTGAACACAGATACCTTTTTAAAAAAGCAAATAAAAAGCTAAATCATTGTCTAAGCCCCCAGGAACAGCGCCACGCTTTGAAGCCAATTTTTCATAGTGGCTAAACATGGAATTACTACTCCCTGGTCCATCTCCCAATGCCATTTGGCCAAAAAAGACTTTCTCCCATTGACATATATTGTAAAAGAGGCATGTGTATGTAACACTGTTGTGCTCTACTAGACTTATGAACAGCGCCCAGATTAGTTTACTGCACTCAATAACTAAAATATTAACTGTAAGGTATTTTTAAAATGCTTATTGAGTGGGTGATAGTCTATTGATTATTAAAGAATAAAGACTTTACCTGTGTGCGTATGTCTCCTTATGCTGCACCTTTAAATCACATCTACTGCCAAATACATCACATGACTAAACAACAACACATTAGCCATTTTAAATTCCCAACATCAAAATAATTATTAAACATAAAATAATCCCTAAATATTAACATAAAATACAACCGTCCAGTTGCTTAATAGAGGTAAACCTCACTTCAACCTTTTGTTAATGAGATGAAATAAAACACCAAGAAATCTCAACAGCAGTAATTCAAATGTGCGTTAAAAGCACTTTAAACCTCTGTAGGGATATAGCCACTGTGCATTAAAGGCACTCTTTGATTCTCAATAGAAACATACCAAATGTGCATTAAATGCACTCTTTACATCTCAACAAAGGTCACCAAACTTATTCACAATCATTTATCAGTATTTAAGTGCACTGTGAGTAGTAGTGGGCCCACCTTTTAATAAAAGAAAACAAAAATGGCCGGCAAAGTCACTTAAATTAACCCCTGATGCAGGCCTGATCGCGGCTGGAGTGCGTTGGGCCACTTAAAGACAACGTGATAATAGGGTTACACACCTATGAGCAGTCAAGTCTACTGTATCTGTCGTCCGGTAACAGAAAAGGCGACTTCTCTCACCAACTCCTGGCCGTGGAAGGAAAAAGCTGGGCCTGGCTCGAAGTCAGCATGCTCTCCGTCGCCCTTTCGTCGGCGGTATGGCTGACGAGTCACTTTTTGGGTGCTAGCAGGCTGTTAACACCACTGCTAATACAGGTCACACTGCACTGCGGCAAGTTAGCTGGCTTTGTGGCTGTAGTTTAGCTATTAGCGTCACCGTCACACTCACTCTTCAACGCAAAACACTGCTAGTAACTCAAAATAGCAGCATACATAACTCACTGTCTTGCATAAGCACATTATACATCATATCTAGACGTTCTGGGAACAGTAACAGTAACTCCTGAGCATAGGGTTAATGAGCATAGTAACCCAAAGGGGTTACATGTAAATCAGTGTATATGTTGTATTGAGAGTCGCAACCTCTCTGAAATGACTCATTTCAGCATGAGCATTTGATCCATTTGATCTAATAACTTTATGAAACTCTAGAAGATAAGCACTATTAAATCAATTTATTCCCATTCAAGTTAACAGAGGGCTAAACTGGAAGTATTTTTCATACTCCAGAAATCGATTTTAAGAGAATGGAGGGCGCCCCGCCTGCAATGCTGTATTCAGTTTTCCACGTTGTTGTCGATGGGTTACAAGATTGCATTTTGAGGAATGCGCTCCTCTTTTTCTCTCCACATGGACTATTTACCTGCTGCTCAAATGTGATTGGTCAATACTACTCAGACTACAAAGGGACTACAAATGCTTTCAATCCCAAAATGTCCTATCCTTGGCCTCAGACTCTGCATATACATGCAGATATTTGTTTGTAGAGCTTATTCTCTTGGCACCATGGATATCTGCACCAGGTTTCCAACAATTAATTTAATAGTTTTGATACTTAAATCTGGATCAAAGTGATGGACTCATCAAGCAGCCAAGACAGTGGCATAATTAAAAGAGTCCTTGGTAATTACCATTTGTTGACTCTTTTGGCCTCACTAGGTGTAAAAATGTAATTCTCTTGAGCTAACACAGTCTTTTCAAAGTTACTGACTTCTAAGCAGGTTTCTTTCTTTGTCATTTAATGATAAAAGTATCAGGTTAAATGTTTTCTGCTTTAAAAATGTCTGGATCAAAAGTTACCCTGTACTCTGTGATTCAGCTTTCATGCCAACTGCAGAGACATGACCATGCTGTGACTTCATTACAGATCTAGTCTTTTTTCCTGATTTCTGGGGTATGTGATAATTAATATGTGTTATCTGATACAGCGTGATATTAAAAGGATTAGAACACCTGTGAATAACCTTGCAATGCATGCTGTAGTTGTCATTGCAATTGTGCTCAGTTTGATGCCTCTCGAATCAAAGGACTCGCAGCACAAAGGAGAGAGCTGGAATAAAATGTGGTCTCATAGAAACGCTGGAAAGTAGGCTTAGGGTGGCCTTTATCATAATTTTAATTTTGTCCCAGATTCACTCCCACGCTCTCCTCTGGAGTTTGCTTTGTTGCCATGCGGATAAGCATGGGTAAAAAACACTGTGGAATTGGCAATAAGGAGATAAGTGACTACCATGCAGAGACAGATTGTGATATTGGCTTGATTTGAACACTTTTGATCTGTGGCATCTTTTCTTGTCGGGCTTCTTTTTTCATAACGACAGTTGTCAAAACAAACAAGGTCCAAAGAGAAGAATTCTTCAGAAGTGCTATTTATTTTTTAAATTTCCAGTCTGTGCGTTAACATTTTTAGATTTACAGTTTTTAATTCTGCATTTCATGACTATGACTCACACATAGACGTAGACACTTCTGCAGACACCAAGCACTGCGGCCACACAGGTGACATCGACTCAGTCTATGTTTCCATCTGTCTTCAGGTCGCACCATCATTTTGTCGACGCATCACATGGATGAGGCAGACATCTTAGGCGATCGCATCGCCATCATCTCCCATGGCAAGATGCGTTGCTGTGGCTCCTCACTCTTCCTAAAGAAATGCTTTGGCAGCGGCTACTACCTCACTCTTGTACGAGAGGGGACTGAGAAGATGGCAGCTCAGCGTGATGGTATACACAATCAGACCAAAAAGGTACAAACACAAAGTATATGTAGTTTCTAATGAATGCTAAGCTACTCAACATGGAATGTAAATAAAACAAGCAATAAAAACATGTTAAAGAGACAGTTCACAGCAAATTAAAAATACATGATTGTCCTCTTATATATGTTGTGAGCAGTTTCATGTTGGAACTTTTTTCTTTCAACCAAGACGCCAACTGTATCACTGTGCAGATAGAAGCGCGGATCTACGGCAAGCTCCCCAAGCACCACTGAGTGAGCTAGAAGATGATATTAGGTCAGACAAGACGAGATCGTGTCGCATTTGACTTGGCATCCGCTCCCAAGTGGAACAAAAGGACACCGTGTCCGAACAGATTGTTTGACTAGCGCGTTGCATCATGCAACATCGCACACAGAATCAATGTAACCATTTAAAAGATGGATGAGTAACCCACTTGCTATATTCCCGCCTTTGTAACATTACGTTTTAAAGCAGAAAACACATTTTAAATTGTGAGTTACTTAAAGTGACGTACAAAATATTAAACAGGAAGAGGCCTAGCTTGTTTTGCTGCTTTGAGCATGACAAGCTAAGTGCCATCTAGTTACAATATACTGGACAGAAGGAAGACATTTCAACAGTCAGTATCTTCAGTAATAGGCAACTCACACCAAAACAATCCAGACTGATAAACAGTACTACAAGTAAGAGGAATAATATGTATTTTTGATTTTGAGGTTAACTGTCACTTAAATATTCCTCTTATTAAGCTATCAAAAACGGTTGTTTTGGTATCCTCAAGGATATTTCACCAGTGCTCATGGCTGCCGTCAGACACAACATTGGCTGTGTGATCTCATTATCTTCAGATAAACACAAATTTGGTGATTAGGGCCCCTGCCTGACCAAGCAATTACCCTTCTGTTTTATCCCTACTGAAATACTTTCCATGAAACTGCTGTAATTGGAAGGGGATCATTCCTTTTGACTTCATGCATCAAGAAAAGAACTTCAGCTGCAGTCCCCTTTGACACAACAGTAACCTCTCTCTAGTCTATTATTGAACATGGCTCCCTCTGACTCTTCAGAGTGCTCTCTTTCTCTCTTGCCGCCCTCCCCCTATAATGATCTGTGTTTAGTCTCTCCCAGCATGAGAATTGGCAAACGCCTACGTGCTGGATGATACTAATTGTCACCGGGGAGAGGGGTGATTCTCGCTTTTGCTCGCCAATGGCGCCTAGCACACTTACAGTTTTAATCAATAGGAGCAAATGAACAAGATGCACTGATGCCAGCAGGGCTAGAGCAATTACCATTAGTCTGCAGGCTCTTTGAGGTGAGCAGAGTCATTTGTTTGAAACAAATAAATAAACATGCAAACACCTTTTGTGGGCAGGGTTGAAC
This sequence comes from Chaetodon striatus, assembly GCA_029783705.1. NCBI lineage: Eukaryota > Metazoa > Chordata > Actinopteri > Chaetodontiformes > Chaetodontidae > Chaetodon > Chaetodon striatus. The sequence goes on from JAPZEB010000016.1 coordinate 10,438,968, forward strand.
AGTACCTTCTTTCCTCGATGACAACTTTGTAATTCAGTGGAAGATTTTGCAATTACACAGGCAATATAACTGGGAAACAGAGCCGGACACATTTTGATTGTCCTGATCTCATCCAGTGTGATTAAACTCCATTTAATAAATGTCATAAAGTTCTTGCAGTGACATTTATTATACCTTTGTCGAAATTAAAATGCAATTGTAATTTGTGTGTGTTGTCTTAGTGTGAGAAGATTGCGACTGTGGGGTACATTACAGGTTGACCACATTGTCCCATGCATACAATTTTGTTTAGAGCAATTAAATAGAAACCCGTGGATGGCATCCATTATTCCATTAATGTGAGAGAGGAGTTGTCGAGGAGGCACTGTTCATCATTCTAAGTGGTAAGGCTTGATAAGGCCTTTCTAATCCAATTCTGATTAACAGGAGAAAGACTGTCCTTCGAGGAGCAGCAGCCCGGATGATGGCATCGGCAGCCAAAGCTGGAGCAACTCTGATCCCTCAGGTAGGAACTTTATCTCTGTTACTGCCAGGCATATTTTAGGATTAGCACCTAAGCTAACCTGTAAACCCATGCTGTATCAAAAGGTTGTGTTGGTATTAGGGCTGTACCCAAGTCAAAATTATGCCAGTCCAAATGGGATTTGGCCGTTCAATACGAATATGAGACTATTCATTCCTCTTTTTACATACAGAATTTGAGAGTTTGAACAGGGTTTGGCTGGACTTTAAGGGTGACAGTGACATTCACGTAATATATTAACCAAGTCAAGTTAGCTAATGAAGATTTATTGTATGCTAACAAGGGATCAACAATGTGCAGCAACATTTTTTGTCAACACTAGATATCAAAGAAAAGCCAGGGACCATATTGCATGAAGTTACTGTGAGCTGTAAATTCACCACTTCTAAGCAGAAGGCAGAGGATAGCGCTATCTCGAGCCTCTCTTCCTCTGCGCAGCTGCTTCTGCCTGACTCAGACTCACCCTGCCTGCACAGGAGAGCAGCGTGACAGCGAGGAAGGCGCACTCTGCAGCTAAGCCTGGGGACCGTTATGTCCGAGAAGTACGCTAAACTGACTGCCAAAAAAACAAACAAAAAGAAAGACGGCTTTACTTGAAGAAACCCAAATCCACTGATGGGTCTCCAACTGATTATTCACGTCTTTGACTTCTAGGAGGGCAGCCTTAGTTGGTACAACATGCAGTTCAGCACCAAAGTGTGCAAATACTTTTATAAAAATTTAATCCAAAAGTGAAAATTCTGTCTGTTTTTTATATATAAAACCTTCAGTAAAATGTGTACGAAACCATGAAACTCACACTGAGTTAGGTACTATAGCTCAGCTCCATGTCAGCCTTCTTTAACACAACACAAGAGTCTGGGAACAGATCCAAAACAGGCAAACAATAACCATAAAACTTCTTAAAATAGCATGTGTGCTGAACATCCATTTGCTCATAGATTTTTTTTTTTTTTCACCTTTTACAATACAAAGCCAATGGACACCGCAGGAGTAGTAAAGTAGCTGCTGCCGTTAGATGCTGTTGAAATGTTCTAACTATTGGTAGAGTGCACTTTAATGTCCCAGTGAAATGGTAGGTACAAATGGGAAAGAAGGATTTTTAGTGATAGAGAATGAGTCAGGAGAGCTTTGTGAGTGCTGAAAACTAGGAGACAATATGGACAATGATGGATATTTGAACATTTAACTATAGTGAAGTGTATTTTGAACATGATATTTCGGATATTATGGCAAATTCCCTGCAAATGAATAATGTTCATGATCAAATGCTCAGAAAGCTCCTCTCTAGTAGCATTACCTAATGTACTAAACTTTTCAGCAAGAAAAACACAAACCTAACAATGACAACCACAAAAACAAAACTAATTTAGCAAGTACACGTTGCAACTGATGATCGAAATGTTATGTTAGTGATGCTCAAACGTTTTGTTCAGTGCACAAAGACTTTGGCCAAATCATCCTATCCGACATCCTAAAGTTTTAGCTCACCGATATAAAACAGCTGTAATTAATATATCAATACTAATATATCAAATGACAGTGTGAAAAGGGTTAACTCACAGAGATGAACTTTTATAGAACTTTAAAACAAGATTCAGCTCATTGTTTATCTGTCCAGCTGCAACCTTCCTGTTCTGGTTCACTCTTAGTCTTCTCACAGCGGAGTTTCTGGCCACAGCAGGCAGCTGTTTTCAGAGAAAAAGCTCTAAAAACCCACGTAACACAACCTGCTCAGCACCAAACAGTAGGCAGACCCCATTAGAAACTAGCTGGTGAACATAGTGGAGCATTTAGTAGCTTAAAAGAATACTTCAAACACAAAGTGACCATTTGTATATTCATTTTTCACCACAGTTTTTCCCGTGTGCCTCCACGGTGAGCAAAGCATCCCACAAAAGGTGAACATTCTTACTGAATCGAAGGAATCAGGGTCCGCATTTAACAATAGCAAAGCTGTATCAAAACTTTTGTTTACAAGCTCTCATGCAACTCATGCAGTATAAACTAAATCCTGTTTATCCATTTGTATTCCAACTGCTTTACTAACACATGCATCTTCACGAAAATGTTGGGATCCAAAACACTTTGCAGAGTGCAGAGAGTTTCGCATGGACAGGTAGTATACCTGGGTGCATTTAAACTTGGCTCTCAAATGCAGATGCATGCCTCCAAGTAGGTGTGCTACTTGGAGGCCAAAGTTTTTTTTTAAATTTAAGGCTCTAGCAAAATGCACGTCTTTAGGAAGTACTGAGCACTGGATAAATTAGACTTGGATTATCCTGCGGAGTTGTGTAAGAGTTGGTAAACAGATGTTTTAACAGCCTTTTGCTGTTGTTAAATACAAACCTTGATTACTTAATTTCATTAGGAATTGTCGCCCCTTTTTGGATTCTTCGTTCACCATGAAGACATGCGAGGTAAACAAAGTTTTCTTCACAAGTTCGAGGTAACACATGGTGAGTAATTGATATAAACATAGTCATTTTGTGGGGGAAATATTCCTTTAAGAGCCAGATAGGACAGTGAGTGTTGTACTTGCAGACAGAAACATGACTCCAAATAAATTATCATGTTTCTCCATAAATGCTGGATGAGTAAGAAAGCAACCATTTGCTAACAAGTTAACCATATCAACTTGACAGGTGATATGTTGTTTCCACAAGTTGTTTAAACTTAGGGTTTGACTTTTACTACTTTTACTATTCAAATTATAACATATTTGTGTTTTTGCAGTGCTGTACAGTAGTGTTGGAGGGTTCATGGAATTTTTAACGGTTGAAGATGTTGCAGACTATGCCAAAACTGTCAGTGGCCCAAATCTTTGTACTTATCAACCAGTTCTTCACTAAGCTTACAGTAGAGTGTGTTATGCAGATGATCAAATATTATTTTCTTTGACCTTATTTCAGTTTTTCCAGATTGAATTATATAAATATAAAGAAATGCAGAGACACAGCAGGAACGGGACAGATATCACCCAACTAAAAAAACATGTGAGATGCTGTTGATTTGATTTGTTTTGATCAGTCTCAGCCTTGATCAGGTAAACAAAAAGTACTCATGCAAGACATGATCAGAAGAAAATTCTTAGATAGGCTCCAGTTTATTATGCATGGAAAATCAATCAATGCCCATACCTTCAAAATGATTATACACATGACGGTTAAATATAAGATAGAAAATGCCATAAAAGTAATCACATTTCCACAAGTGACAGCACATTTCTCTTTATTACGGCACACACCGGCAAACAGACAGAAACACACACACATTTTCACAAATAATTCAGTCTGATGTGTGAGGCAGATCCATTTACTTCTTCATAAAGCACCAAGCCGTTGGTTGTTAAGCTGCAGTAATTATGTATGAGAGGTTCTGGATCAATAATGGATGCGATGCGTTCTGCAACACTGTCCTGATTGATTCTCACTAAGACCCAGCTTCAGAATGGATGAGGCAGGAGAATTATGTCCACTGATCTGTTTCAGTATGTTTAAATGTCACATCAGGTATGTTGGAATCTCCATACATCACACAGTGGTTTTTCAATTTTTGGTGGCAATTTGTGCGGTATTATATTGTATCAACATGGGGTTTAGACACTTTAAAAAGTCCTTTTGCAGCTGATAGCTGTGGTACATTTTGAATTCTCTGTCCATTAAATCACTCTACCAAACAACTTAATTAAAGAAGATGATGGACACATTAAAGGAAGGAAAGAAATATGTATTTTCCACAA